>CM031966.1:26411659-26571659 GCA_018749465.1 Paracanthobrama guichenoti
GGGTACCACTCATCTCCACTACAAATAGGAAAAAGAGGCTACAATTTGCACGAGCTCACCAAAATTGGACAGTTGAAGACTGGAAAAATGTTGCCTGGTCTGATGAGTCTCGATTTTCTGTTGAGACATTCAGATGGTAGAGTCAGAATTTGGCGTAAACAGAATGAGAACATGGATACATCATGCCTTGTGCATGGCTGGTGGTGGTGGTGTAATGGTGTGGGGGATGTTTTCTTGGCACACTTTAGGCCCCTTAGTGCCAACTGGGCATCGTTAAATGCCACGGCCTACCTGAGCATTGTTTCTGACCATGTCCATCCCTTTATGACCACCATGTACCCATTCTCTGATGGCTACTTCCAGCAGAATAATGCACCATGTCACAAAACTCGAATCATTTCAAATTGGTTTCTTGAACATGACAATGAGTTCACTGTACTAAAATGGCCCCCACAGTCACCAGATCTCAACCCAATAGAGCATCTTTGGGATGTGGTGGAACAGGAGCCGTGCCCTGGATGTGCATCCCACAAATCTCCATCAACTGCAAGATGCTATCCTATCAATATGGGCCAACATTTCTAAAGAATGCTTTCAGCACCTTGTTGAATCAATGCCACATAGAATTAAGGCAGTTCTGAAGGCGAAAGGGGTCAAACACAGTATTAGTATGGTGTTCCTAATAATCCTTTAGGTGAGTGTGTGTGTGTGTGTGTGTGTGTGTGTATATATATACATGTATGTGTGTATATACATGTATGTGTGTGTATATATATGTGTGTGTGTGTGTATATATATATATATATATATATATATATATATATATATATATATATATATATATATATATATATATATATATATATATATATATATATATATATATATATATATATATATATATATATATATATATACTACACTATTTAACACTGTGTACACTATTTAAAAAAATAACTAATACATATGTATTATTATCAATAAAAATAGAAAATATAAATGTAGTTTATTATATTACTCATTAATAAATTATAAATTAAGTTTGAAAAGAAATAAAGCATTTTTTAGCAAATAATACAATTTGCTCATTGTTTTTTGTAAATGAAATCAATGTAACCAAAACTGATAAGTCATAATCATGAAGCCTTTTCTTACCACACATAGCGCCCTATTAAATATTATTTAGCACAGTAAACAACAGGGACATTTCTGTGGACAGCATCAGCCAGGGACAGGCTACTAAATTGCGGATGTCTGGTTACTCTAATGAATTACTAAACGGAGATAAATGATCCTCCGGTGATGTGGGCATGTGTGACCATTAGCAACAGGATGTGAAGTTTGAGTCTGTGTTGAAAGGTTGCCTTCTTCCTTTGAAACAAACCATATAAGTGGAGGAAAATGTTACCCGTTGTGTGAGGTTATGTGTGTGTCATCTGTGTTAGTGTCAGAAAGGAATATCTTCTCATCAGTGCCATAATGGCTTCTGTTGGACTGTGTGTGTGTTGTGTGTGAGTCTGCAGGCAAATGGAGGCAGACACAGAGCATCCCTGAAGGGTACACAAATAGACTGCCTGTTAGCTGTTTGTGCTCCATTTTGATGGAGTCCTAAAATTAAAACTTAATTTTTCATCTTGGGATGCGAGAAGGCAGCAAAGCAGTCAAGCATGGATTTCCTTCCTCTCCATAAGTGCTTCTCATCTGCATTGTCTGCAGCATCCTCTTTACACTGTACAGAGTAAAGGACTGTTTGGGTTTTGACTACTTTTAGTTCTGTAGATGATTATCTTGTTTATTTGATAATAAGCTCATATTTGGTCACGTCATCAGCTGGTTAGCTGGTTAAGACCCTTAGTTCAGGATTTATGTGCAAATACCAGCAACAACAAAACAGGACGATTTCACGCACTGAAAATGTCAGAAACTGTCAGTTGTGGAGTTCACAGGCTTAATGAATGAAGTTCAGTACAGCAGATAAATCATGTTCACATTTGAATTTTGGCTAACACTCTTGTAACTTCCCCAGCTCACACAGTAGGTTAAGCTGGAAAGAGAATAGCTATGTTTCCATCCAAAGTTGCGAATTTATCTTGGAATATCGCAAACATTTGTGAATAAATCACTGTTTCCATCCAGGGAGCCGAAGAGAACAAAATCGTCACTTCCTACTAAACTGGCGCTAAATATCACTAAGAAAAATTAAAGTTGCAGCAGTAGGAGAAGCCACTGTATCTAATAATTTTGTATTTAATAAATTACTTGCGCCTCGGAGTTATCTTGTCAGAGGCGGATGCCTGCTCTTTGTGAATACAGTCGTGTGACAGTTCTGGCAGGTAATTATATCGAACCACTTTAACGACAGACTTTGCTCCAGGCATTTCAGAACAACCTAAACAGCATTTCAGATGCTGTGCAATCAGATCGGTTCGCTGGTTGGTCCAGTTATGCCGTCCCTTTGCGAAGTCTTTTTTGATGCTCATCGAGGAATTTATTCAGTAAATGTGTTTCCATCGTAGTTTATGCACATGTTTTCTTATTGGATAAAAAGTTTATCCAACTCAATTAAGCACATATGTTTTTTTTTTTATGTGCATTTTTAGAATTTGTGCATTTTGGCGTTTTCATCCATCCCCGTTTTTTTCTTTTTTTTTTTTTTTTTTTACCGATATCCCAGGATGGATATAGATGGATGGAAACGTAGCTATTAATGGATCTTAGCAGACTGCTCTCAATGGTGCCTGGGAAGCTCAATATTCCAGAAAAAGTTGTCGGTGAACACAATCCACCGTGCCATTCGCTGTTGCCGGCTAAAACTCTATAGGTCAAAAAAGAAGCCATATGTAAACATGATCCAGAAGCGCAGGAGTTTTCTCTGGGCCAAGGCTCATTTAAAATGGACTGTGGCAAAGTGGAAAACTGTTCTGTGGTCAGACCAATCAAAATTTGAAGTTCTTTTTGGAAAACTGGGACTCCATGTCATCCGGACTAAAGAGGGCAAGGACAACCCAAGTTGTTCTCAGCGCTCAGTTCAGAAGCCTGCATCTCTGATGGTATGGGGTTGCATGAGTGCGTGTGGCATGGGCAGCTTACACATCTGGAAAGGCACCATCAATGCTGAAAGGTATATCCAAGTTCTAGAACAACATATGCTCCCATCCAGACGTCTGTCTCTTTCAGGAAGACCTTGCATTTTCCAACATGACAATGCCAGACCACATACTGCATCAATTACAACATCATGGCTGCGTAGAAGAAGGATCCGGGTACTGAAATGGCCAGCCTGCAGTCCAGATCTTTCACCCATAGAAAACATTTGGCGCATCATAAAGAGGAAGATGCGACAAAGAAGACCTAAGACAGTTGAGCAACTAGAAGCCTGTATTAGACAAGAATGGGACAACATTCCTATTCCTAAACTTGAGCAACTTGTCTCCTCAGTCCCCAGACGTTTGCAGACTGTTATAAAAAGAAGAGGGGATGCCACACAGTGGGAAACATGGCCTTGTCCCAACATTTTTGAGATGTGTTGATGCCATGAAATTTAAAATCAACTTATTTTCCCCTTAAAATTATACATTTTCTCAGTTTAAACATTTGATATGTCATCTATGTTGTATTCTGAATAAAATATTGAAATTTGAAACTTCCACATCATTGCATTCTGTTTTTATTCACAATTTGTACAGTGTCCCAACTTTTTTGGAATCAGGTTTGTATAATATTTTAATGTTTAAATTATTTTCTGTAGAACTTTTTTTTTTCTGTTAGAACTTCATTTTAAAATATTCATATTTACATATGCAATTTAGCACATTTTCATGGTTCAGTACTGTTTTTTTTTTTTTATTTCTTGTAATAATCGGTATCGGTAAAATCCACTATCGGTCGACCTCTAGTTAAAATAATGTATTTTAATATAAAAACAAATTCTTACATATTTCCCCTTTTAATGTCTGATTTTCCTACTGGAAATAATAATACACATATTTGGGTATTTCGCCTTAACTGGTACCAGACACAGCACTGTCAATTTGAGATGTCAATGGTCTCCATTTTTACTAGAAAATACCATTTCTTGCAAAGTGTGTCTGTGTGTGGGTGAGATTGTTTTCTATTGGGACCAAAATGTTACCAGAATAATAATAAAACTGGAAATCTACTGCATGCAAAACCGGTATTATTTAAGCATGCACAGTATTTTCAGAATTTTTACTTTGGACAAGGTTAACAATGGCTGTAAATGGGAAATCCAAAAAAAATATGTGTATGCGTTTGTGCACATATTCTCTTTTCCCATGTAGTTCTGTGGCTTATTGAAGTATGTATATCACCGTTCTTTGTCAATATTGTTCTCCACAGCTATTGACCAATGATAGTCTCTGTGATACAGAGACTTTTAAAGATACAAAGTGCACTATGGCAGGCTGATTTTAATTGCTTGTAAAGGGGCCAGACATTTCAGACTTGTCATTATTGCTTTAGCCTGATGCCTCCCTAGTGCGGCGCATGACATATCTGGGTTATCTGTAGGGTTTCAGGTTCATGTATTTTCAGACTTCAACATTTGTTAAATACTTAGGTTCTCCTTTAAATGTTTGAAGTTTTCCTTTTCATCTGTACAAGTCCTTGATTAAACTTGCATCACATATCATAAAGAAATAAAGAAACTACTGCTGTTGGTAAACAAAAACTTTTGCTTACTGCTGTGCGTGTCTTGCATTTAGTCTATTTTTATTGTACTGTTTTGCAGGAATTGATTGAGGAATGCATAGCCTTTTAAAATATGCTCCATTTGAAAATTTGACATACGCGCACTGCAAAGTTTTTATCCAGTGTCTGGGCTATTTCTCTCCAGAAGTTAAAAGCGATAAAAATGTCTTAATACTCATTTAAACTGGAGTTGCAGTATCTCCTAAGTCGTGGCCCGTCTCAAGTAGTTTGTTGTTGTACCGTTTCATCCATTTTTTTTTTTTTTTCGACTGAAACAACGAACCAGGGCGGTGTACACAATATTCCTTAATGCTCTCAAAACTAACACTTACATTATAGCTTGTAATGCCGTCATAACATCTAGTCAGTGGACAGTTATGGGTATAGAGATCATGGGAACGCAATGTAACCCTTTCCGTACATAAGCAGGGTGCCGTGTGGCAGATTTTCCTATGGAAAAGAAGTGCCCCCTCAATTGAACTGGCAGCAGAAGGCAATTAAAGTGTCTGTGTTAAAGGCCTCACTCTAATCAAGCATTCTGGAACAAGTCCACTGAATCTAATTCCCACAAAGACTTGAATGAGAGAGTTTGTATCTTATTCAAGACCTCGGAATGAGTTATCCAAGATGCCCAGCATTGGCAAGCAGAGAGTCGTTGGGCTTTGGCTGAGTAAAGATACATTTCTTTCTTTTTAGGACCCATCGGGGATAGATGTCAATGTTTACACTATAGATGTTGTGGTAATGAGGTTAATATTGCAGTTAGCTCAGTCTGGTGTATGTGTAACGTATGGATGTGCAGTCTTGCTGTAATTGTTATTGATTTAGCTGTGCCATTTTACGGTGGTTGATACGATTATATTTAGCCAGCTTTAATTGTTTCTCATCTTTTATTCTGACTACAGCTGCTTTATTAGATTTGGTTGGATAATGTATGTTTTATTGAAGGACAACTTTGCTTGGAGGCGTGTGTAGCAGATAGTTATCCGAGCACTGCTAAATCTGGGATGTAACTAGGGTTTTCGAAATGGACCAGCTGTTAAAAAAAAAAGGGTGTAGAAGGTGTACCAATCCATCTAAGTGAATTAGACTCTAATTCTGTGTGGTGTCTTGATGGACCATAGCTTGCTGTGATCCGAACACACACACACAGACACACTCGCTGCGGTCAGTCAAGAGGATCAAGGCACCACAGATGGTTTAGTGCATCAAGCTCAACTGCTTTTATGGTGTCAAGTATTTTCATGGAGAGAATGGCACAAATAGCATTCATATGAACTAGGGCTACAGAAATAATCAAAATAAAATGTACCTACTAGTCTACTAGTGCGGTTTATTAAACAGTGAAAGACTGGTTTATTTAAATGGATGTAATGTGAAAATAAATAAATTAAGACATACAGTAAATACACTCACCTAAAGGATTATTAGGAACACCTGTTCAATTTCTCATTAATGCAATTATCTAATCAACCAATCACATGTCAGTTGCTTCACCGCATTTAGGGGTGTGGTCCTGGTCAAGACAATCTCCTGAACTCCAAACTGAATGTCAGAATGGGAAAGAAAGGTGATTTAAGCAATTTTGAGCGTGGCATGGTTGTTGGTGCCAGCAGAAGACCCCACCGGGTACCGCTCATCTCCACTACAAATAGGAAAAAGAGGCTACAATTTGCACGAGCTCACCAAAATTGGACAGTTGAAGACTGGAAAAATGTTGCCTGGTCTGATGAGTCTTGATTTCTGTTGAGACATTCAGATGGTAGAGTCAGAATTTGGCGTAAACAGAATGAGAACACAAATGAGGATTTTTAACTCCAACCGTTGCAGTCTGTCAGTCATATAATGCATGTGAATGGTAACACATGAGTACTATGAGAGCAAAAAAATGACGACATGACGACACATTGATGTCTTAAGACACAAAACGATCGGTTTGTGCGAGAAACCGAACAGTATTTATATAATTTTTTACCTCTAATGCACCCTTCAGCCTTCAGTACTCAATCACTTCCGGTAAGTGAGGTCAAACTATGATCTGGCATAGTTTACACAAAGCGCCGGAAGGGAGCTTTCGCACATATCTCCACGTCAGATCATAATTTGACCTCACTTACCGGAAGTGATTGTGCGCTGAAGGCTGTTGGACATAGTGGTGTATTAGAGGTAAAAAAAAATGATATAAATACTGTTCGATTTCTCGCACAAACCTATCGTTTCGTGTCTTAAGACATCAATGTGTCGTCATGAGCCGCAGGGTTTAATATGGATTTGTCTGTGCATGTTTTTCTGCGGCATTCACGCTAAAAACCAATGCTGCCATTCGTCTTTTTGCCACTCAGTGGGCATAACTGCAGTCACTCCAGCTGACGGTGATGTCACGTGCATACCCTCTATAAGGCAGATCATCACCGGCTGTGGGCAGGGCTTCATTGACATCATTGTAGGGGGAATCTGAATCAGCTCATTTGAAGAGACTGCTTTTGATTTAATGGGAATTGTTAAAAAAAAAATCTGTAAGTAGATTTTTACCATTATAGGCTGGTTGTTCTCACACACATCAGTGTTCAGACACTTTATAAAAGTGAATTTTGCATAATAGGTCCCCTTTAAGCATCTAAACTTTAGAAAGATTGCAGTTTCATTCAGCACAGGTGACATTTAGCAAATCTATCTCCCATAATGCACCCACATTGCCCTGTTTTGACACTTGCATGCATCCCAGCATGCATTTGTCTCTGGCCATGTGCTCGTCTGCACTTGCCAACAGGTTGCAATTAAAAGCCTTGTCACAGGTCTGCAGGCTCCTCAATCATGCTGGTGGTTCTGGCTGCCTTGTTCACTGGCGTCTGGCTCCGGCGCATCCATCTGAACAGAAGGTGTTTGACAGCATCTCGAGCTGAAATCTGCTAGGCCACGGAGTTCGTTGCGTGTTAAAGCCTCTTGGAAATGAAACCACAAGCCATAAGGAGTGGAAGTGATTTGTTGGTGTGATGAAGTGTGCTTGAGAGACAGGCTATTTCAAATATTGGCCTGCTGTAAAATAATCAGTATTACATAACAGTTCACACTGGCCTCGCATCTGATTGGCTGAGCAGCACTCCAAGAGAGTGTAACGATTTTCTGAAAAGGAATGATTAAAATTGTGACGCAGAGTTTATGCTTTGATGTCATTTTCTCTCAAACGTTGACAAAGCAACAGGACAAAAAATGAAACATTTCTATCGAATCATGCCAGCATTGCATTTCAGACGTATTCACACGGGTTTATTCGTTCCTTCCGCACACGATTATATAAGTGGCTTTTGATTATTAGAACCATTTCCCATTCAAACAAGTCAACATTTTCATTATTCAGTTTCCAGACTCATGCATTATTTAAAGTGAAAAAATCTGTATAAACAAGCTGCTGAAAATCATTTTGTCAGCTGAGAACTTCCTCTCCCATCCTTCACTTTTGAGATGCTTGGTCTCAAATGTAAGTTCATAAGAAGTAATGTTTCCCCCAGCAAACTTTCTCTAAACATCCTCATGGGGTTTGCGTAAGGGCGTTTCACTAAAACGCAGAGCTATACATGTACAAACCCGATTCCCAAAAAGTTTGGACACTGTAAAAATTGTGAATAAAAAAGGAATGCAATAATTTACAAATCTCATAAACTTATATGTTATTCACAATAGAATATAGATAGCATATCAAATGTTGAAAGTGAGAGATTTTGAAATGTCATGCCAAATATTGGCTCATTTTGGATTTCATGAGAGCTAAACGTTCCAAAAAAAATTGGGACAGGTAGCAATAAGAGGCTGGAAAAGTTTGCAACTTATTAGGTCAATTGGCAACATGATTGGGTATAAAAAGAGCCTCTCAGAGTGGCAGTGTCTCTCAGAAGTCAAGATGGGCAGAGGATCACCAATTCCCCCAATGCTGCGGCCAAAAATAGTGGAGCAATATCAGAAAGGAGTTTCTCAGAGAGTTTCACAATTTGTACAGTGTCCCAACTTTTTTGGAATCGGGTTTGTAGAATTTGCCATCTCGCTATTTCTGAAGAAAAACTTTATATTTCACTAAGGTTAAATAAGTGCTGTTCTTTTGAATGTTCTATTCTATTCAAGGAATCCTTAAAAAATATCCACAAAAATATGAAGCAACATAACTGTTTCTTGAGCAGCAAATCACCACATTAGAATGATTTCTGAAGGATCATGTGACACTGAAGACTGAAGTAATGATGCTGAAAATTCAGCTTTGCATCACAGGAATAAATTCGATTTAAATGTAAAATATTTTTAAATAGAAAGCTGTAATTTGAATTGTAATAATATTTCACAATATTACTGTATTTTCGATCTAATAAATGCAACTTTGGTGAGCATAAGAAAAATTGATACTTAAATATCAAAATTAACATTGATTTTATTTGTTAGTGTTTTATTTTTTATTTATTTTGACAAAATAGTACACCTGTTCAATATCTGTCATTTATTAGTTATCAGCCACAACATAAAAATTATTATTGTATTTTAGTGCAGTGTTGCATGGTTAGACAAAGACATTCAAGAACAGTTAACGCAACAGATCATCATGGAAATCATGAAATTGTTTCTTTTTAGCCATGCATGCATGGTACGATTTTTGGGGAGTTGACCTGATTTTTACCAGTGTATAGGTTGTCCCCTATTGCCAAATCATATACAACCATACCATGTCACATAGGCTAGATTTATGATTTATGTACACTGACACACACACACACACACACACACACACACACACACACACACACACACACACACACACACGCACACATACATACTAGTATATATGGCATATGTGGACTCTTAGTAGGCATAATGACTTTTATACTGTACAAACTGTATATTCTATCCTCTTACCCCTAAACCTCTCCATCACTTTTGGCATCTTTTGAATTTCAAAAAACACACTTTAGTCGTTGGGTATTGCGTTGTAATACTCATGCATAATACACATTTATACTACAGGGCTGTTGAATGCTTGAATCTGATTGGTTGGCGAAAGTTCTAAGGTGTGCAATTATTTTCAAGGAAACGCACGGCTAAAGTAGTTCCAGGCAGGTCTCATTACACATTACAGATCCAGATCACTCCGCCAAATGATTTCAGTTATTTCAAAAGTCCTTACAGCCCACAATGACACTGAACAAGCAAATAAATAAACAATAGGATACAAATTATTTCAATGGTTTTCTGCCGATTTATCATTTCTTACAGTTTCGCATTAGTAGACACTGCTGCCGAAAACTGTTGAAAGAGACTCACATACTAATGCATATATGCTCTCTCTCTCTCTCTCTCTCTCTCTCTCTCTCTCTCTCTCTCTCTCTCTCTCTCTCTCTCTCTCTCTCTCTCTCTCTCTCTCTCTCTCTCTCTCTCTCTCTCTCTCTCTCTCTCTCTAATTAGCCCTGCACACAAGGATTGTTTTAAGGAAAAAACCTGACAAATGTCTTGAAATAAATCATACGAACAATGTTTTGAGGTGTGGTAACTACCTATACCCGTACACACATACACACAGATACAAATACACTCTGATTCACAAAATCATTTGCACAATCTTCGTTTTATTTTATTTCTTTTTTCTATCTGAAGCTATACAGCAACATTGAAAGCTCTGTTCTCGTGTGTAGCGCGAAAGCTCATGCGATTGCCGCCAGCTCGCTGTGCAGTACAATCGTGCCATGTACCAGCTGCTTTGATACGATTATCAGGTTAACTGACTCGTAAACCTGTGCAATGGCTCAAGACCTCCCGAGTGTCCGAACTCACACAGTGTACGCATGCCTTTATTCTGTTATACAAAGAGAAAAACAAAAAAACAGCTCTCAATTCCCTTGATTCACTTTGTGATCTTTTATTTACCCAACTCTAGATTCACTGTACACATCAACAGCTCTTCTGCACTGCCTTGATGCATCTTTGTGTATTTAAAAGCATCATGAAGTGTTTTCATGCATACTCTAATGGAATTCTCCTACTACGTCGTCTTCTGTGACCGTGCAGGTTCTTCTGCTTTCAGAAATGACCTGGACGTCTTCCTTGCTGTTTATAGTTTGTACAGCAGCTCTGTCTCCTTGGTCCTTGAACAAGGGCACATGCTGTAAATATATACCGTCACTCCAATGTCATCACAGTTGTTTCCACTTTTTTAGATAAGTATTCCCAATACCTGCTGTTTAATGCAGCCCTAGGGTAGACTTCATGAATAAATGGCCATGATTGTCTGTCGATGGGGGACAGCAGTGGGCAGCAGAAGAGTTTTCCATATAGGGGGTCGGACATTTTGCTGGTAAACACACCAAGATTTTTCCAATGCACCTTGTGCAATGATCTACTGCTGATAAATTGACTTTTTTCGACGCAGGATACCCTCTAACAGTTTGTCAGGCTGCCACAGCAGAGGATCATGGGTCACAGCATGCTACGCCTGAAGGCGTCTATACAGTAGATGGGCAGTCAACCGCAACAGAGCTGATTTTAGCCAACTTCATCCCAATTCTCTCCCTTTCTCTTTCTTTTTCCGTTTTCTGGTCCAGTCAGGCACCGGCAGCATCGATCACGGGCCAGGAAATCCAATATTCTGCACCACTCTCATTCCCACCATGTGCCTGTACAATGTCATTTGTATTCTTTCTCAGTGAATAGGAAATCTTTATAATAATGATGGTCTAAAGGGTGGGAAGCATTATCCTGGTTAACCTTTGAGCCCAGATCTGGGATAGTGGGGAAAACAAATCTGCATTTGTGTGAAGTGACATCCTCAGCTGTAGTTTACTGTCAGCGATGCTGTGTTGTTATGAGACGAGTATTGTTGGGGGCTGTGCAATTATTCTCTTACATCTCAAATCTACAGTATCAGGCAGAAAAAAAAAAGGCATCAAAGCTTGAATCTAGAAAATGAAGGTAATTGTTAGCACGGTTTTTTGAGTCTTTACTAAATGTAATATGTGATGTTGACATCACTTTGATGTCTTTTATTGTAAATATTACTTATTTGTAAATGGAAGATTCTATGCAAATATATTTGCCTGTTTTAATATGGTTTGTTTTCTGAGAACATGTCAGAATTTAAAAAGCTGGTTAACAATATCACATTAATAAAAATGAAATGTCAAACACAGACCTCAAACATTTCTAAAATACATTTTTAATATAGGAACAGACTCCTCTTGAAGTCACAAGAGAAGTTAATAAATGTGAACATCATGAATAACAATGTAAATAATACTAGCAAATGGTCAGCCATATAAATTAATCTTGCCCCTGTGCATGTTGGGAAGAGAGTAAATGGGATTACACCACAAGCCAGTGTAGGTGTAAAATAAATAAAAGAAACAATCCAACTCAGCAACTAACTTATGCTGGTTTGTTCAACTTAAAATATCACAATTTATTGTAATTCAAAAGAAACTCAGAAATTAATACTTTTTTTCTTTTCAGCAGGGTTTACTTTGCTGTTCTTTGTACAGTATGTATGCATACATGCTAATGTGCAGGGGCGTAGAAATGTCAAGTGTTTTGCCAGTTTTCTTCTGACCTTTGTCTAATTGACAGGTTTTATTTATTTTTTTATTTCTTGCTTGTAATTGGCTAACACTAAAAATTATTTGTATTCTATCATGTTTTTACCCTATATTTTCTTGACAATTTTATCATTGGTTTACCATTGGTACTACAAACACTTGTGCATTATCATGGATTTTATAACCTACAATGTACAATAAAATAAATAATTTTAAGGCAGGAAATATATTGTATAGTTTCTATACTCTAATAAAAGCTAGCACTGCATTATTCATATGCTTTATCGTTATGAAAATACCCCGAGATGGCTTGAAAAACACACATAAACCTTATTGTTGCAATCGTGTGTTTATTGTCTTGACGTTTCATCAGTACAAATGTTTCTGCTTTTTATTCAGCTACAGCAACAGCTGGAAGCCTTTTGTCCATATAAGGGATTTCCTGGAATGTCATAAGTTATTACTTCAATGGCCCTGTCCCAAATGGCACCCTAAACTCTTGCGGTCTTCCTACGAGTCTGCACTTTCATGGCATAACACCGCTTTGACTGTCGGGAAGAAGTCTGCTGTGGAGCTCGTACCAGTGCGGGCTCTGCAAAAGTGTGCATCGAGGGCGCATGCCGACCGCGAAGGGGGCACTCACAAGCACCCTTCTAAGACCTAAAATGACAAATGGGACACCCTACGGTCTTATGGACTCAATGAACATGTGCAGTCGGCAGCCATTGGAAGTCCACAAGACCGAAAGTGCATATGAAGTGTGCCATTTGGGACAGGGCCTAAAAGTCTGTTTTGGACTTTATGCAAGCTAGCGCCCTCCGGCTTCCAGTATGAATGAAACATACATTAATCCATAATGTTCACATTTCCTCGTTTTTGGATAAGAACAAAATGTCAGGTCATGCATAGAATATCTTGTCTCTTGCTAATGTGCTAATGTGTGAAATATGATTGGTGAGGGAGACATTAATTCTAACCGCGTTCTTTTTCTACTTTGCAGTTCAGCCGATGAGCAGTTTCGCTGGAATACCCAAGGTAAATGTCTTCTCTTTTTAATGATTTTCAAAATTTAGCTGCCAGGCTTTTTCTTTTTTGGAGAATGCATTCATAAATAGACTGAATTAGTTGTGCTGCGGCATACAGAATCATTGCATCATATTTATGAATTTCAGTACTTTTTGAGTACACATTATTGTTCTGGATAGAAGATTTAAATAAGTTTCAAATACGCAGTATAGATTAGAATATATAGCTTATAAAGTAACCATTTACCGTTGCTCATTTTCATTATCGTTTGTTTATAAGTTTATTGATTTGTTGTTACAGCTCTAGTGTGTTTTCTATAATCATCTTTATCCCGACACATTTCCCATCTGCGTCACTCTCTTATGTGTCTAAAGAGAGACGAATCCCAGCTTAGCATCCTGCTCTCTGGCCGAATAGTTGCTGCTCTAGTTGAGAGGTTAATCTTTTGTCTTAGGAGGCTTGTGTAACCCTTTATCCCTTGGCAAATTACACCACACTGACCCTGGGAGAGTTGACAGTCACTTCTGACAGAACAAGCAGCATGCTGGTTAACAGGGTCATCCAAACAACCAATTAAATTCAGTCTTAGCCTGTTTAGACCAGGTGAATGGAAAAGGTCAGGAGGTTAGAGCCCAAGTGTGACGAATGAGGCTTCAGGAAGTGCCTGTGGTGAATGCGTGATTTAACCTCCCTGTTTTCTTCACAGATGGACAGAAAGACATTGAGGATGAACTAAACACAGGTCTGGAACTGGTGGATTCGTGCATCCGCTCCCTACAGGAGTCTGGGATCTTGGATCATCAGGAATATACCACAGCTGATAGTGAGTAGTCATCACTTTTCTTTCTTTATTTAATTTTTTTGCAGAAGGAGTGCCTGAGAATGCTTTGTTGTCCATTAAAGAAGCGTACACCTAATCCTACCAATTAGTGAAGAGATTTTGACCATTGATTTAATTCGTAGAACTCAGTCACACTATTGATGTGTACACTCATTTGAAAGGCGCACATTTACTGTCAATCAGGCTGCATGTTAACAGGGCAGCACATAAAGGGTATTGTGGGATTTTGTTAAAGGGGACATGTCTATTCTTTGGATAGATTCAGCAATTAATGTCACTAACGGAATATATAATATTGGCAGTGCATATGGTAACTGGTGCATCAAGTAAGCTAGTGCCAGTTATTGCAATAATATGAAAGTATTTCCAGCTTTTTGGCAAACAAAAAAGAAAGCACAAAGAGTTTTGACTGTCTACACAATTGCAGAACATTTCTAATCTCAAAAATGGCACAGTTCTAATTATGTTTGGAAAAATATCTTCATTCTTTCCTACTTGGTGCACAAGATATTAGTTGGTTTCGAATCACTTGTCAGTGTCGAGAAGTTGTTAAACAGTGGTTGAGTTAAAGCCTAAACAGAAACCGTAACACAAGTTTTACCACACTTTTAATGAGCAAGCTAATGATGCAAAATAATTTTACAAGCAAAATTAAAAATAAAATTAAATATTAATAATACAAATATTAATAATGCTTTTTAAAATGCTAGGTGGATAATATGCAGTGATCAAAAGTTATTTTTAACATACACTATATTGCCAAAGGTTTTGGGACGCCTGCCTTTACATACACATGAACTTTAATGACATCCCATTCTTAATCTATAGGGTTTAATATGGAGTTGTCCCACCCTTTGCAGCTATAACAGCTTGAACTCTTCTGGGAAGGATTTCCACAAGGTTTAGGAGTGTGTTTATGGGAATTTTTGACCATTCTTCTGGAAGCGCATTTGTGAGATCAGGCACTAATGTTGGACGAGAAGGCCTGGCTCACAGACTCCGCTCTAATTCATCCCAAAGGTGTTCTGTCGGGTTGCGGTCAGGACTCTGTACAGGACAGTCAAGTTCCCCCTCCACCAAACTTTACAATTGGCACATCCAGTCAGGCAAGTACCGTTCTCCTGGCAACCTCCAAACCCAGACTCGTCCATTGGATTGCCAGACAAGTGTGATTTGTCACTCCAGAGAACACGTCTCCACTGCTCTAGAGTCCAGTGGTGGCGTGCTTTACACCACTGCATCCGACGCTTTGCATTGCACTTGATTATGTACGGCTTGGATGCAGCTGCTCGGCCATGGAAACCCATTCCATGAAGCTCTCTATGCACTGTTCTTGAGTTAATCTGAAATCTGAAGGCCACACGAAGTTTGGAGGTCTGTAGCTATTGACTCTGCAGAAAGTTGATGACTTCTGCGCACTGTGTGCCTCAGCATGCGCTGACCCCGCTCTGTGATTTTTTTTTTTTTTTTTTTTTACGTGGCCTATCACTTCATGGCTGAGTTGCTGTTGTTCCTAATTGCTTCCACTTTGTTATAATACCACTAACAGTTGACCGTAGAATATTTAGTAGTGAGGAAATTTCACAAATGAACTTATTGCACAGGTGGAATTTTATATACCTGTGGCCATGGAAGTGATTGGATAACCTGATTTCAATGATTTGGAGGGGTGTCCCAATACTTTTGGCAATATAGTGTATCTCCTTGACAAATTGAAAATCAGGAAACCACCTTTTCACAGCTATAACTGTAAAAGGCAACCGTTTGTCTTGCTTTGTATCTGCATTTTGAAGGTAACTGAGAACATCTGTCTGGATTAATGTCATGTACATTGCTTTTATTTGCCAGTTATGTTGTACATTGCACCTAAAGTGTTTTATTCAGGGATGGTAATAACTTTTATTTTTGTAATATGACATCTGGCTGCATGCCATGTTAAATTAAGACAGTATGTGACAGAACATATGGGCAGAAGTCTAATTTTATAAATATACTAACGATTCGGTCTGTTGTGGGCAGAAAAAAAATCTCCATTATATGCATTATGCAAACAAAATCTGTTACAGAGATAATTCACCCGAAAATAAAAAAGTGTGTCAATAATTTACTCTCCCTTATGTTGCTCCAAACCAAGTGTGCCACACGAGTCCGGAAAATTGAAGCCAAAGCATCTCGATCGCCCCCAGGTAGCTGGATGCAGTATAAGTCATAAACCCTGCCCTCTTCGAGAAATGTAATGGGACATAGACAAACTAAACAATCAAAAATTACACTTCAACTAATGACATCAACGGAAAAGAGGGAAGGCGCGTCCATCTTTTTTTACAGTCTATGCCCCAAACCTGTACTTTCTTTAGCGCAACAAAGAATATATATTACAACGAAAATCCAATGTTGTTTGAGCCCCAGCATTCTTCAAAAAATGTTTTGCAGAAGAAAAAAAAATTAAATGGTGAGGATGTCACAAATGTGTAATGATTGCATGATGATGAAGAACAGAAACAGTCTTTAATAATATCCAAAATTGGAACACAATGCATAAATATCAGCCACGTAAAACACTGACAACACCGAACAATGAACAGAGGAAACTAAGAGCTTAAATATACACAGAGTAATCAACAGAACTAAGAACTGGTGTAAAACTAATTGTAACCGTGTTCAAAGTATATTAGAGGAAGGAGGCGGGAACCGGTGAATGTTCAAATACTTAAATAAATAAACACAAACTGAGCGTAAAAACTGCAGCCTCCTCACGGGCGACTGCCGCACACACGTAATAAAACATAAGCCAAACAAAACATGAAGTCCAGGCTTGGTCCTCTCTCGTCCTTCACTGTCGTCACTCCTCCTTTTATGCCTCCGAGCTCCTCCGTGAGATACGAGACCGGTGTAACGCGCACATTTGCAGACACGCCACCGGCCTCCCGCCGTTCTCTCACAGCTCTCGCCCGCCCTGCTTGTCGCACTGAGTAACTATGGAAACTAACTAGCAAACAGAAACCAGAATAGGGAACAGAATGAAAACGGAACCAAAACAGAATTAGACCGTTACAGAGAGCGATTTAAATTTTTTGGTGAAATCTTCTGCTTATTCGGCTTTCCCTGACAGCAGAATGTAACGTAGAAATTTTTTGTTTAGCGAAATTGCCGCTTCGAAATTTCAATGTACACTGTAAACCCGAATAAGTTGTCAAAACTCAAAAAATTGAGACAGTCGGTTCATTTAATCTTTTAAGTTCCGAAATTTAAAGTTTAAGTAAGCTGAACTTGCAGAGTTTTATTTTGTACTCATACATTTTAGTTGCTCTTCAAATATTTGAGTAAGATAATTCATATATTTAAATTAAAATGATCAATTTAAATATTTTTAGTAGTGGAAACTTGGCTAGCTTTAACTAGCTAATTCAATAAATGCTAATTGGAAAGCATTAGCATCCCCCAAAAAAAAACCAACATAACAGAAACTCTTCTAAACTAACATAGCAAAACACTCAACACATTAAACACTACTAAATCTCCACCTTAAGATTAATCTTGCACAAACATTATATAACACTTAAAAGGATAGTTCACCCTGAAATGAAAATAAAGCCATCTTTTACTCGCCCTACTGTTGTTCCAATGCCCTATGTCCTTCTATCTTTTTTGGACCTCAAAAGCAGAAATTTAAAAATAGTCCTGCAAGCGCTCCTCCATATAATGGCAGTGAATAGCGACCGGGTTAAAACATTACAAAAATGATACAAAAGTATCACGCAATGATACAGTGAGACGCGCGCCATATATGGAAAGTGTTCAGGCGGCATAAAGAAACCATATTATTCAGTCAAAACACTGAGCTCGGCCGTTACTCTGCGCACGTTCCTGTGAGTGCGTACGAGCCGTCATAGAAGGACATAGGGCATCGGAACAACAGCAGGGTAAGTAAAAGATGGCTTTATTTTCATTTCAGGGTGAACTATCCCTTTAAATTTAGCATTAACTCTTCCTTTTTTTTTCTGTTTTTTTTAAATAGAAAACTAATAGAAATGGAAATCCCAGCCAAGTTTCAGTTAAATTTAAGTTAAATTAAAAGAAACAAGTTCATAAAAATCTAATTTCAAATCACTTAAAATGTGTCAGTTTTGTCAACTCGAAAGAAAAAATTTCAAAATACACATGAAATTTAATTTGATTGAACTATTTTGTTTGAGTAATTTTGAGTTTTAGGTTTTACAGTGTAGTTCGTCCCCAGGTGTTAGAAATTGCTAGTGTCATCCTGGCCTTTCAGTGTCATTTTGTAGTGTTTTTTTTTTTTGGCAGAGATTAAGAACACAAAAGCTTAAGCGTCTATTTTGTCGATGATGTATTACTCCACCAAAAAGTTGCATGTCATTGATCTTTTTCTGAGTTCAAAGAGGCTTTTAAGTAAGTTATTGACGTTGCACATTCTGTTTAGGTTGGTGACTAGAAAAATGCCACAGGTTTTTACAATCCAATTCTACCTTTAAAGTCAGAATAATCAAAACAGATAACGCCTCCACTGAACACACATCTCAACCACAACATTCTCTGGGCTTCAGGCGTTAGAACACCACAGCCGAACATAAAAAGACATGAATTATGTATGGAAACTAAGTATATTTACTATAACGGGCTGGAATTACAGTGAGCTCTAACGTTTCGCTAAGGACAGAGTGGCTTTCAATAATTCATCTGATAGCCGGGTGACTCGAGATAAAGTAGCTGGAGCGCTGTGGAGGTGTCTAATGTGGACACGCTTTTACACATTATTGGACAGGCAACAAACATTGGCCTCTGTGCTCCAAAGACTTTATTCTTTAAATGGAGCTTGTCCCTGACTCGTTCAGAATGCATTAGTGATCGAAGCTTTGCAGGAATAAGGAAAAATCTGATTTCTCAAAGGCATCAATCTCAGTGCCTGCTATGTGTAATGTCAGGCTTTCCAATTGTTTCAACTGGTTCTCATTTTTTATATCCATGTCGCACTCTTTCTTGTACTAAGTCAAAGCAGCGTGATGATTTTGCTTTTGCTCTTGTAAGCCTTGTAAAAGAATATTAAAAAAGTGTTTCATCCTAGGGGAGAAGAAGCCCAGCAAAAAGTTGAGGTGCTACTTGTTGTGATATTTTATACATCAGTCCAACAGTCTATACACTTCCACGATGGGATTATATATTTTTAGTACAAGTTTACTCCATCCAGTGGTTAACTTAACAGCCTGGAATTACATGAAATGTTGTCAAGCACCTTCTTGATACCACTGCAGGTGAAACGACTGCAATTTATCCAATTTTCTTCTGCTGTCTATCTTGTGTGTTTATTATGTCTAATTTTGGGGTGCAATCAGTTGAGGATCTTCTCACTCAGCACAAATCGCACCATTAGCTAACCATTTACTATCTTACAGATAATTTAAAGGCTTAAGAGCTTGTGAAGTATAACGAAGTAATCAGTAGGATACTTATATTTTGATAATGTAACATACTAATTTGTCATTTTGCTTTTGTGCTTACTGAAATGTTCGTAAATGCTAAGTACGTATCCAGCTTCGCGTTGGGTCCTTATCACCCTGTCAGGGTTTATTTTTCGCTAACAGCCAGCTGGATGTATATTATCTTGCTTATTACACAGCTATGTTCCACATAAGTAATAATTAGATACTAAATATTGGTAATATTTCATAAGCTCATTAAACACAAAACTTCTATGAAGAAAAACAGTGCATAGCAAGCTTTGAGCCTAGACAAACAAACAAGTTCAAACAAGACAGACATTTAATGGATAATGTACAGTCGTATCATTATACAGATTTGCACCACGTACTGTAAATATTTTCAGGGACATGAAATATTGATATATTGATATATATATTGAAATATTGAGAAGAAACCATTTTAAAATCTTACCTGTTTATTATAATCTTATAATCCATTACAGTGTGCAAAACAATAATTTATAGTAAGGGTGGGTGATATACCGGTAGACACGATTAACTGGTAGAGATTTTGTACTATTGTCTCTATCACGGTTATGCTCATGTGACACACCTGTGCTGCGCCGTCATGAAAGCTTATGATTTCAGTGCATTCCCCCTGTAGTCAATAATTGCATCCCTTAAAACTCATCTTTGATCATTTGATTTATCAAAAAAATGTATTCATGCCTTAAAATATTTTGAATCAAACTATACACCCTTGTTTCATATAGTATACGTGGAACCATGAATTTGCTAATGAGCCCCGCCTCCACTCACTCATACAGGCTTGTCTATAAGTCGATATATCAGAATGGTAATGCGTTTTATGTATCACTCTCTTCAATGTCAGACACATATTGTTAATTAATATGATTAGCCTTTGGCTTGACTAATGACTACGTTATCAAACAGCTATTAATTTGTTGCTAATGTTACACAAACCATGTTTCCATTCGCCATTGTCGGACAGCTGCCTTCTAACAATCAGTATCCTTAGAAACACTTTGAACAACTTAGCACGTCAGTGGAGAGAGGCATATAGTTCATCATAACATTGCAGTATACATACATAATTTACCTGCTATATTGCTAAATGTTCCTGATTTTTCAGATCAACAGAAAAATATACCGGGATAGCCTGGCTTCTATCCTGGCTTCTCCTGAGACTCCCCTACTTCAGAGCGGTCATAGTTAAAGTGGGGGGTGAAATGTTGTTTCATGCATACTGAGCTTTTTACACTGTTAAAGAGTTGGAATCCCATGCTAAACATGGACAAAGTTTCAAAAAATAAGTTCTGTGTCAAAAATACTCCTTCCGGTTTCTCACAAGTTTCGGAAACGTTTTTTTTTCTGAGTATGGGTCCGCTTGACATCAACAGGGAGGAATGTCTTTATACGGGCCGTACGGTCTCTTTTCCCGGAAGGGCGCGACCAAAGCAAGAGAGCAAATGTACGCCCATAAATGCGCTTTGCTCGGCTTTAGGGAGGCCGGCTGCACTGCAGTCACAGGACTTCACGAAATCAACCATGTCAAGTGTGTTTTTGGTTGTCAGGGCAAGACAACCCTGTACAGCTTCCCAAAGAACTCCGCATTAATGGGACAGTGGATGGAGTTTGTTTTTCTGGAGCAGCAACGGAGTTGCGCAAGTGTTTTTGTTTGTTTCCTGCATTTCGGTGATGATTTGTTTTTATAAACAAGCCCAGTTCAACTCCGGATTTGTAGCTTGTCTAATGCTGAAAGATGGAGCGGTCCCAGCGATAAAGGCTCACGGTCGTGCGTTGGAAGCAGGCGGTGAGAAAAACTGCTTCAAATGTCTGTGTGTTGTTGGCTATCGGCGTGTAAGTACACATCAGTAAACAACATGATTGTGTATATTTAATCTATCAATGGAGCATGCAATGTATGGTGTGTGTTTAAATACATTTTGTTTAGCTGACCACTATAGGTGTTGAACTAAATGAATTATTTCATATTAAACCTAGGGGCCATTGACACAAAACACGCTGTTTTTCTGTGTAAACACGCAATAGTCTGACGTGCAAAACCGCTCCGCTTGCTACTGCTAACATTTAGTCACATACAATAGTCCATAAACCAAATCATGTCCTCCTTAACTGAGTAAACACACACAAATGTTGTAAAACTCACGCATGACAAGCCACTAAGCAAATACAGTTACAGTACATACCACATAGAGACGTCCTGCTGTAGGCACTGTTGCTGCTGCTCCTGTTCAATTTCAGCCTCCGGATCAGATTCTGGATCATATATGTATGGTTGAATCTGATTGATAGCCATGGTCTATTTAGGATAACTTTTCATTTCCACGTTTAAGGATATCACAGCTTTCAGATGCTCTCAATGCAATAGCTGTGCGTGCTCGTGAGTCTTTACCTCCGCCCACACGATACGCCTTTAGCCGCTCGGTTTTATTCGGAAAGACTCTGTACAGCGTATCTTTCTTTTATAAATATAATAAAACTAAAGACTTTTCAGAGATATGAAGGATGCAAGATTGACATGAGATTGACTTAATTATACCATAATAATATGCTAAAGCCCGCCCGCACATTGACGTGATTGGTTACAAGATAGTTTTTGACGTAAGAAAGGAGCATTCCTATATGAGCACCTCCGCACAGAAGCTTTTGAAATTTTTTTGGAGGACCGTACATTATTCTGTGTGATTTCAGTGTACTGAGCTGCCCAGCTTTTTTATGTTTGAGTTTCAGCAACACTGCTTTACATGTATGGTGGTGTTATCCTCAGTTAAACTAATCCAGCCACTCTGTTTTAAGGAGGTGAATGAAAGCATGGCAGATCTCTTGGGTAGGCTTGACTGAGGATGGGGGAAGTCCAGGGGTTAAAGTGGGCCGGAACGGTCCAGAACTGCGTAACCTCAGATAAATTAATAAATAAATAGATCCAGCAGTCGCAGCTAGTGATTGACCGATGTATCGGATATATCGTCCGGCCAATATATCGGGCCAATATTTGCGTTTTTTACGTTTACAATCAGGGCTGCTGCGTTCGACGATAGTTTTTTTTTCCCCGGCATTATTTACAGACAGGCGTCCACAGGCAGCTCTGTGCTGCAGTTCATGCATTGCCCTCCCCCACTAGCAGAGTGCTGGAATCTGCTCTTCAAGACAACATCATCAAGTTTTAAACTTTCAAAGCATCTTTTAACTGTTTGACTTAGCTGAAATATTGCCATACACTTTGAAAGTGGAAACTAGTGTTGTCAAAAATATTGATATTTCGATATGTATCGATACTGAAATATCTGAAATGATTCCAATACTCCTTTCTGCAGTACCAATACACGGATACCAGCTGCACTTTCTTGCTCTCCTGTCCGACAGGGACATGCACCGCCTCCTCTCATTCACTCCAGTTAGATAGTGCTTGTGTGACTGGTGTGCCGAATTTCGACCCCCTGCCAAATTATTAGCCCCTCGTTTAAGTCACTACCTGATTGCTTAATCCTAACTCCTCCCCCACAGCTAACCCTAAACCTACCAATACTAGGGGGGTAATAATTTGGCGAGGGTCGGAATTCAGCACAACACCAGGGTCTAAATTTCGCAGCGGGATTGCGTATAATTCCAGTCATTCACGCAGACTTCGCGCACACATAATAAAGCCCTCTGAAATAAAAGCACCAAATTTAGCTATTTTTCGCGGCTTATTTATGGTCAAATACACTCAAAAATAATGTCACAATGGCCATCTTGTTGAGTATTAACGTAAACACAGTTGTAAACCGTTCAGGAAGAACGTGTAACAGGAACAGTGTTTTGGATCAGTGCATGCGTCAGGTCTTAAAGGGACAGGCAGCCTAATAAACGTGCAGTTGTTAATGTTACTCGGATAACAAATGCCAAAGAGAAAATCACTTACTGCTCTTGACTGATTAACGTATTAATCTGCATTTAATTTTTACAATGAAGATTATCCAGTGCCATTTAAATTTGATTACTTTTTGGTTACTTTATTCAGTTTACTTCAATACCTGAAAAAATAAAAACAGTCTATTTGATTGATTCATTTGTTTATTTGTTCTTATTTTATTACAGTTTACTTGTCTTTTAAATTCAATTTATCATTTGAAATCAAGCTTCCTTGTGCTGTAAGCTATTACAACAAAATTACCCCATTTTGTTTACCCCAAAAAACAACAGAAAAGGACTAAAAACATTGAGTTAACAAATATTTGTGAGATAATTGTAATGGCATTTGATCAAAGTTTATATGTGAAAATATATAATAATATAACAATAAATGTTCCTTTTTTTAATTTTAATTTTTTTAAATTTTTAATTATTGTTATCATCGTGATTATTGTGTCATTTTTATGATGTAAATTGAGGGAGCAAAAGCAGTATCGGCTCCAAATATCGGCTCAAGAAAATCAGTAGCACGTATCGTTCATTGGCTAAGGCTGATGGAAAAAAAAGCGGCATCGGCACAAAAAAACCCATATCAATCGATCCCTAGTCGCAGCGCGAGAGCAGCTGGACCGTCTCATGCACAGCGCTGACAAACTCTATTGGCGCATTCGCCGCTCTATTGAAGTGACAACGAGCATCAGGCAGTCGCTTTATCCATTTGAATTTGATACAAGCCCAACTTCAGAAAAGGCTCTGTGGCGAAACTAGCTGAACCAGTTCCGACCATGTGAACGGAAGTGTTGAGGTAAACTATAGGCTGCCTACATGACTGTAATCATGGCCGTAGCCAGCTATGAGGTCGCTGTGGTCCAGACCTCTAGCGTCGACCATGTGAACGGAAGTGTTGAGGTAAACTATAGGCTGCCTACATGACTGTAATCATGGCCGTAGCCAGCTATGAGGTCGCTGTGGTCCAGACCTCTAGCGTCGACCATGTGAACGGAAGTGTTGAGGTAAACTATAGGCTGCCTACATGATTGTAATCATGGCCGTAGCCAGCTATGAGGTCACCGTGGTCCAGACCTCAGTATTTTTCAGAGGTGTATATAATGTTGTAAAATAATTTAATCAGATTAGGCATAGGATAATGAATGTGTGATGAAATGATGAGAGAGCAGGTATGAACACTAACATGTTTTTAAAAACTATTTTTTTTGTTTTGTTTGTTTTTAGCCTTCAACCATCTTAAATTGCATATGTAGATCAGAGGAAAAAAAAAATCTTGGGGGACCATGCCCCCCCGAACCCCCCTAAATAGCTCAAATTTGGGACCTCACTGGGTTTTAAAACTCCTTAAGGCAGTTGCATGCTCAAGTTGTTGCTGTTTCTGGAAACCTGTTTGCTTTGACCTCATATCTGAAGTTAATGCATTTATGCTGTTAATGTGTTGCAGCCTGGAATTTTATATATATATATATATATATATATATATATATATATATATATATATATATATATATATATATATATATATATATATATATATATATATATATATATATTACTTAATATATATATATTACTTAATATGACTTAATATTAAAATTGAATATTCAGACAGTATATGCTAATTGTATCTCTGTGATTTTGACAATTTTTAGTTTTTAAATATACAAATTATTTCTGTGGTAGAAAATGTTGTGGCACCAAGATCGGCTACTATGGCCCTTGGGTTTTTTATAGCCCCAGGGCCCTACGACGTGTTCTAAATCCGGGCCTGGTTGCAGTGGAGTTAATAGAGAATAGCTACAATATTTGGACCATCACACATTGTTGTTATGTTTTATGATACAGCAAGACCTTTAGATTCTGCATTTTGACATTGACTCTGCAATAGGTCTATCTAGGTTGTGATTTATTTCTGTTGTGGTTGTGTCTTCAGCCATTTTGGTGTGTTCAATTTTAATCAGTTTTGGACTTCCCATTTTTACGTTTGAATTTACATTGTGAAAAACAAGGTTGTGTTCCATATTGTGGTGCTCAGCAATTTTTACATACAAACCCGATTCCAAAAAAGTTTGGACACTGTAAAAATTGTGAATAAAAAAGGAATGCAATAATTTACAAATCTCATAAACTTTTATTCACAATAGAATATAGATAACATATCAAATGTTGAAAGTGAGACATTTTGAAATGTCATGCCAAATATTGGCTCATTTTGGATTTCATGAGAGCTACACATTCCAAAAAAGTTGGGACAGGTAGCAATAAGAGGCCGGAAAAGTTAAATGTACATATAAGGAACAGCTGGAGGACCAATTTGCAACTTATTAGGTCAATTGGCAACATGATTGGGTATAAAAAGAGCCTCTCAGAGTGGCAGTGTCTCTCAGAAGTCAAGATGGGCAGAGGATCACCAATTCCCCCAATGCTGCGGCCAAAAATAGTGGAGCAATATCAGAAAGGAGTTTCTCAGAGAAAAATTGCAAAGAGTTTGAAGTTATCATCATCTACAGTGCATAATATCATCCAAAGATTCAGAGAATCTGGAACAATCTCTGTGCACAAGGGTCAAGGCCGGAAAACCATACTGGATGCCCGTGATCTTCGGGCCCTTAGACGGCACTGCATCACATACAGGAATGCTACTGTAATGGAAATCACAACATGGGCTCAGGAATACTTCCAGAAAACATTGTCGGTGAACACAATCCACCGTGCCATTCGCCGTTGCCGGCTAAAACTCTATAGATCAAAAAAGAAGCCATATCTAAACATGATCCAGAAGCGCAGGCATTTTCTCTGGGCCAAGGCTCATTTAAAATGGGTGTGGTCTCTTTCAGGGAAGACCTTGCATTTTCCAACATGACAATGCCAGACCACATACTGCATCAATTACAACATCATGGCTGCGTAGAAGAAGGATCCGGGTACTGAAATGGCCAGCCTGCAGTCCAGATCTTTCACCCATAGAAAACATTTGGAGCATCATAAAGATCTAAGACAGTTGAGCAACTAGAAGCCTGTATTAGACAAGAATGGGACAACATTCATATTCCTAAACTTGAGCAACTTGAGCCCCAGACGTTTGCAGTTATAAAAAGAAGAGGGGGTGCCACATAGTGGGAAACATGGCCTTGTACCAAACTTTTTTGAGATGTGTTGATGCCATGAAATTTAAAATCAACTTATTTTTCCCTTAAAATTATAAATTTTCTCAGTTTAAACATTTGATATGTCATCTGTGTTGTATTCTGAATAAAATACTGAAATCTGAAACTTCCACATCATTGCATTCTGTTTTTATTCACAATTTGTACAGTGTCCCAACTTTTTTGGAATCGGTTTGTAGTATCGTCATCTCATCAGTGTAGATGTAGATGGCCCAAAATGAAACCATTAAGTAAATAAGTATTGTGATACTTAGTGCCACAGTGACACTCTTTTTTTTATCCCAAAAACTATTGCTATACCACGATACTCAATATGTTGCCCCGTGGTGAGTAATTTTTCCCTTTTGCACCTACACAAAATTTGAGGGTTCCTCCACCTGCCAAATCCCACTTTAACCACTGGGGAAGTCCGATGTGTAAGAGCTGTGTAAGTTTCTTACGCTAGGTGAGGAGTAATATTTAGGGTCACTGCTGTGATGCTGAAGCTGCAGCCTTTTAAACATGCTGTTTCAAATGAGAAAATGATTCCCTGGAAGCTGAAAATGACGTGAACAAAGTAGTACATACACTCACCTAAAGGATTATTAGGAGCACCATACATTATTAGGGGGTCACTGTGATTTGCTCCCTTTCGCCTTCAGAACTGCCTTAATTCTGCGTGGCATTGATTCAACAAGGTGCTGAAAGCATTCTTTAGAAATGTTGGCCCATATTGATAGGACAGCATCTTGCAGTTGATGGAGATTTGTGGGATGCACATCCAGGGCACGAAGCTCCTGTTCCACCACATCCCAAAGATGATCTATTGGGTTGAGATCTGGTGACTGTGGGGGCCGTTTTAGTACAGTGAACTCATTGTCATGTTCAAGAAACCAATTTGAAATGATTCGAGCTTTGTGACATGGTGCATTATCCTGCTGGAAGTAGCCATCAGAGAATGGGTACATGGTGGTCATAAAGGGATGGACATGGTCAGAAACCATGCTCAGGTAGGCCGTGGCATTTAAACGATGCCCAATTGGCACTAAGGGGCCTAAAGTGTGCCAAGAAAACATCCCCCACACCATTACACCACCACCAGCCTGCACAGTGGTAACAAGGCATGATGGATCCATGTTCTCATTCTGTTTACGGCAAATTCTGACTCTACCATCTGAATGTCTCAACAGAAATCGAGACTCATCAGACCAGGCAACATTTTTCCAGTCTTCAACTGTCAAATTTTGGTGAGCTTGTGCAAATTGTAGCCTCTTTTTCCTATTTGTAGTGGAGATGAGTGGTACCCGGTGGGGTCTTCTGCTGTTGTAGCCCATCCGCCTCAAGGTTGTGCGTGTTGTGGCTTCACAAATGCTTTGCTGCATACCTCGGTTGTAACGAGTGGTTATTTCAGTCAAAGTTGCTCTTCTATCAGCTTGAATCAGTCGGCCCATTCTCCTCAGACCTCTAGCATCAACAAGGCATTTTCGCCCACAGGACTGCCGCATACTGGATGTTTTTCCCTTTTCACACCATTCTTTGTAAAGCCTAGAAATGGTTGTGCGTGAAAATCCCAGTAACTGAGCAGATTGTGAAATACTCAGACCGGCCCGTCTGGCACCAACAACCATGCCACACACAAAATTGCTTAAATCACCTTTCTTTCCCATTCTGACATTCAGTTTGGAGTTCAGGAGATTGTCTTGACCAGGACCACACCCCTAAATGCATTGAAGCAACTGCCATGTGATTGGTTGATTGGATAATTGCATTGAGAAATTGAACAGGTGTTCTTAATAATCCTTTAGGTGAGTGTATATATATAAAAGAAAAGGAACACACGCCACATTAGAATATTAGCATGAGTGACAGCAATATATCGGTCTGGCTGATTGTTAATCAATTGATTGAACAGAAATGGTATTCACCCATGTCAATTCCTTATTTATTATTTATTTGAATTCATAACTTAATTTCTTGTTTCATTTCATTTTATTATTCCAAGTATGCATGCATGCATGTATACGTATTTGCACTTTCTATTTTTTATGTATGCATTCATAATTATGTTTTCTTTTTTTATTTAATTTTTTTAATGCATAAGTGATTTTTTTTATTTTTTTTTATTTATTTATTAATGCATGCATGTGCAATTTCATTTTCTTTTCTTTTTGTTTTCTTTTTTTTTTTGTTTATGCTTGCATTAATGCATTTTTTTTTTTTTATATATATATATACTGTATTTTATATATAATGTGTGCATACAAAGCAAACACTTTCAGTTTGTAATTGTAGCGTCCATTGTCCAACTAAACAAAATAGTTTTTAATCTCTATAAAAAAAAGCGAAACGACAGTGACTTGGGGCGACGCTGCAGTGGGCAAGCAATGTAATCGGTGTATGGCTGAATGCCTTGTAACACCGGTAACACACACTACCGCAGCAAGCCTAATACATATCTGGCACAAAAAGAAATGAGGATCAGAATTTATGTGACTGCATTAAAGGAATATTTCCGCATGCAGACTTTTCTGACTGTACTGCTGCTTTTGATCATCTTTAATGGCATTTGAGACTTCACTTTGCCATGCCATGAAGTCTGATGACTTTCTGATAATATAGCCAAGGGTCCAGGGCAAAAGAAAGCATTAGGATAACCAAAGCTGCATTGCATTCCCCATGTCTGATCAGGGGTTTACAGATCAATGCAAACATAAATGAGAGCAGCAGGCTATTATGGACTCGAATAATGCACCAATTTTCTTATCTCTCCAGACCAGCTTGATGGATCTATCTGATAAAGGAGCCATAGATTATTGTGTAGCATGAGGAGAGCAGACAACATCCTCCTCCTGAGAAACCTGAAAGAAAGCTTGCTTTAACTCAAGCTGTTTTTAAAGGCACAGTGTTTTTTGAGCGGAGGGGGAAAAACAATCATTATTTTCACAGTATGTTTCAGGGAGCAGCTAATCTCTGTTTGAGAATTATAGTCCAGACATGGGCTTGCTGAAGGCTACATCAGGGCTGATAGCATCTTGACAAACTATGAATTTGTTGATTGTTGATACAATCTCATTTGCTGTCAGATTGGCCAAGAACTGCTCTCCAAACACGCAGTCAGGCCACTGCTGATTATCTTTGTAATCTGACAGGGATGGACATTTTGGTCATTATGTTTACAGAAGTATTTGACAGATAAATCAACTCAGTACTCAGTACTCAAGAGAGGGATTAGGTGGCACACATGCTATTTTTGTTGTTTAGTAGTAATGCATTATATGCAGTATATACAGTGTGTATGTATGTATGTATGTGTATATATGTGTGTTATGAAGTGAATAAACAGATTATCTTTTCATCACGGCTCCTGTTAGTGGGTGGGATATATTCGGCAGCAAGTGAACATTTTGTCCTCAAAGTTGATGTGTTAGAAGCAGAAAAATGGGCAAGTGTAAGGATTTGAGCGAGTTTGACAAGGGCCAAATTGTGATGGCTAGACGACGGTCAGAGCATCTCCAAAACTGCAGCTCTTGTGGGGTGTTCCCAGACTGCAGTGGTCAGTATCTATCAAAAGTGGTCCAAGGAAGGAACAGTGGAGAACCGGCGACAGGGTCATGGGCGGCCAAGGCTCATTGATGCACGTGGGGAGCAAAGGCTGGCCCGTGTGGTCTGATCAAACAGACGAGCTACTGTAGCTCAAATTACTCAAGAGGTTAATGCTGGTTCTGATAGAAAGGTGTCAGAATACACAGTGCATCGCAGTTTGTTGCGTATGGGGCTGCATAGCCACAGACTAGTCAGGGTGTCCATGCTGACCCCTGTCCACCGTCGAAAGCGCCAACAGTGGGCATGTGAGCATCAGAACTGGACCACGGAGCAATGGAAGAAGGTGGCCTGGTCTGATGAATCATGTTTTCTTTTCTCGTGGATGGCCGGGTGCTTGTGCGTCGCTTACCTGGGGAACACATGGCACCAGGATGCACTATGGGAAGAAGGCAAGCCAGTGGAGGCAGTGTGATGCTTTGGGCAATGTTCTGCTGGGAAACCTTGGGTCCTGCCATCCATGTGGATGTTACTTTGACACGTACCACCTACCTAAGCATTGCTGCAGACCATGTACATCCTTTCATGGAAACGGTATTTATTCCCTGGTGGCTGTGGCGTCTTTCAGCAGGATAATGCGCCCTGCCACAAAGCAAAAATGGTTCAGGAATGGTTTGAGGAGCACAACATTGAGTTTGAGGTGTTGACTTGGCCTCCAAATTCCCCAGATCTCAATCCAATCAAGCATCTGTGAGAAGTGCTGAACAAACAAGTCCGATCCATGGAGGACCCACCTCATAATTTACAACAATTTTTATTAATTTTTTATTTGAACATTATTAGAAATTAGAACAGCTCTGATTTATCATTGTGCCAGTGTTTAAATATTGTTGTAAATGTCTATATATATTATTAAGAGACCTTAATTAATCACATGACACTTACAGCTCAGGTGATTGGCTCAAATCAAGTGTTTTGGGGTGTTCCATTGCAGCTAGTTATTAATGCAATGACACTGCAAAGTAGCTATTGCTATAAAATTATACCGTAACCATTAACTTAATAAAAAATTGTTTTTTGACACATTTGTGTATAGTTGTTACTAAATGTTTTGAAGTTTAGATAAAAAATCATCACTCCAGTGTCTTCATGACTGATCATGATCAATTATCCTCGTGCCCATCCCTAGTTCTGCCAGCTCTTCAGTTGTTTTCAGACACACAAACATTAACACACTTCATTTTTATTGGTTTCTCTCCTCTCACACATTCTTTAGCTTGTGGGTTTTCTCTTGTCATTTTAACCCCCATCTCTCATGCTGTTTTACGCTCGCTCCTTTGCTTCTCTCTCTATTTCACTCCTCCCCTTCTAATAAATTATGTATGCTATTTCTGCCAGGCTGAGGGCTGCATTGCTGCCTTGCTGAAATTTCTCTCTCTCTCTCTCTCTCTCTCTCTCTCTCTCTCTCTCTCTCTCTCTCTCTCTCTCTCTCGCTCTCTCGCTCTCTCGCTCTCGCTCTCTCGCTCTGGCGCTCTGCACATAGGACCGAGTCTGCTCTGTCAGAGCTCACTGCAGCTCAGCTCGAACCCAGAGGGCTCCCTCCAGTACTCCGCCAGCTACCATAGTAACCAGACCCTGGCCCTGAGCGACTGCTTGTCCGCACCTCAAACCCAGCAGCCTCAGCCCCCTCCACGCTCCAGCGGCCAGCCCGGAGGAGCTGTGCACAGCTACAACCAGGTGAGCGCTTCTTCTTTCCTTATTTCCTCCTGGTCTCGTTACAAACCCATCCCTCACTTTTGTATTTTCACCTCCTCTCTTTCTGTTTTTCAACGTGACGGCTCCGTTCTGCACTGCAAGTCTCTCGTGATCAGGGATGTTGTAGCGATTCTGCTTTTTTTGGGACTGGCGCGAAATGATTCCCGGGCTCCAGCTGGGATCATGTTTCAAGCTGCTGCCTAAAAAGTGATTTCGAGACCTGATTAAAGCAATTAACTGCAAGACCGAAGCATTTGTTAGCAGACGCCAGTGGTACTGCATTGCATCGAGCGGCAAGCGTGGGCAAGGCAAACTTTGTCATTATCCAGGGAGTTAAATTGTGCCCTGTTGATGAGACTGTAATTACAGCAAAGCCTGCAGGGCGGTTTCTCCCAACTTTCATTCCTTTTAAATGAGTCGCACGCACCTGCTACAAGCTAGAAATGTTCCCGTAAAAAGGTACGTAGTCTGTTCAGACCACAAATATTTAATTTCCTCCATGTTCGCTAATTAACCGGATGTCTAACGTATGCAAATGACAGAAGAAGTGCCTGAGCGGTTGGTCCCGATAAAGCTGACATTGGCACATCTCACTCTCTCGCTCCCTCGCCCTTCCTTTTGCTCTCTTCCCTCTCTCATCCTTTGACACTTTTAATGAACACATAGGCCCTCTGTCTTTTAATGAAAGATGCCCAGCCTCCTCGGCCCTCTGGACTGAGACAGTTGAGGAGGGTTTCTCTGCAAAGATTCTTTGAAAACATTCTCATTTTAAATTAATGCGGTTTCTCAAAACATGCATTGTGTTTCCAGCATCTCTCTTTTTCTTTCTCGTCTGTGTTTGTGTGGACTGTTTGGTTGATTCTGTGGAGGCCGGGTAATCTGAAGAGGGCTTGTCTGCTACAGGATGGGTTTATATAACACAACACATCAGTTAGGTGCTTTTATGTAGATATTTTTAACACCATAAACCTCTTGTTCCCTAAATAATTCATCCACATCAGGAACCAGTAACAGTCTCTTCAAGTAGGTGTTCCTCTTCTCTCTACGCCGGGATGCAGTTTTCCCTCTTAGAGAGAGAGAGAGAGAGAGAGAGAGAGAGAGAGAGAGAGAGAGAGAGATGGAGAGATAAAGCATTTGGCAGAGGAATGATGGTATAATTGCATTACACCTTGGTATAACATGATATTGAGCTATTAAACGCCTTTTTAAATCGTCACAATCCTATCTTGAGAGGTTTTTTTTTTTTCTTGAGAGGATTCTTCCATCTCTTCTATCTCATTCTTTAAAGTCTTATCAGAAGTAGCACACTCTTGAAAATAAAGATTACAGTTACAACCGAAAAGCTTTTTGCAGCCTGATATCACAGGAGAACCTTATTCTTTCATTCTTTATAGTAAACCATCTCAAAGCAGGGCTTCAGGATACCTAGAAGAATCAGTATGTTGATATAAAGGCCCTGCATCAAGAATGTACAGTGATAGTCTTCAACAAATCAAATGACCAAGATTTTGCCAAGTTGGTCAAGCTCTTTATTGTCATCATTCAGGCGCAATGCGGTTGTACAACGCTGTCCAATGTGAAGCTTGATCTCACAACCTTCAGATTATGTGAAGGCATGTCGACAAGGCAAAGATTTTTGCCAGTTAGGAATGGGTTATGACAAGGATGGGGAATGTTGGTCCTGGCGGGCCGCTGTCCTGCAGAGTTTAGCTCCAACCCTGATTAAAAAACACACCTGCCTGTAGTCTTAGTAATCTTGAAGACATTGATTAGCTTGTTCAGGTGTGTTTGATTAGGATTGGAGCTAAACTCGGAAGGACAGCGGCACTCCAGGACCGGTGTTGCCCATCCCTGGGTTACGATGATCACCAAGTTGCCCAGCGATCAATTAGTGAGTAATTACATTAATTAGTGAGGTTAAATTATTAAAGCTCAAAGTATACTTTGGCCGTCCACGTTCTGCAAAAGTCTGTGCAATGTCTGTTCGGGGACATCCATGCAACAGCCAATATGCAAGGACAGAAAAGTCCAGTAGGTGGCAATATGCAGTTGTGATGTACTGTGCAGTAGACGACGAAGAGTGTGAAGAGAGCAATACAAAGCACCTTCATTGTTTTTGTTTTGGTTCTTCTAAACTTTGCATGCAATGGCGAATCCGCTACTGTTCTTCTTCTGACCTTCCGAGCGAATGTCCCGTAAATGACACCACTCAGTGCAGCCAGCTTGTACAGTATAGAAAAGCAACTGTACTGCACGTGTGTCGAATCCACGCGGTCGAGTACTTTAAAATCTGTGCGAACACGACTGTGCTGTGAGACGGAAACACGGAAAATGAAGTACGACTGGCCTTAAGACTTATGACATAAAACGTAAAATATTATTATTTTCTTTTTTTTTCTTTTAATTTTTTTCTTACCCAAGCCAATAATCTATCAATTCCCTGGCTACTATCTAATCTATTTAATTTTATTGGTTTATAGAAATGTTGTAGCCGTTGTGACAGGAATTTTGACGTTGAAGGTTTTTGTGATCCCAGAAAGAAGGAAATGGTGATCACCAAAGATTTTGTCGTCCATTATGACACACTATGTGAGATGAAACCATAGTTTCTTCTGTCCTGATGCCCCTTGTGGTTTGAGAATCACCACAGCACCCTACGTCAAACAGGTTGTGCCAAAATCGGGCTGATGTTGTATAGTCTGAACCTAGCATTTTATTTTATTTTATTTATTTGTATTTGTATGTATTTATTTGTAAGGTGGATTCTAATACATTCCACCTATACAGTGAAAACTGTTCTTAATAAGGAGATTTACTTAAGAATCTTTGTTTAATAACACAGCGTGGAGGCAAACAAAGCCGGTTCAGCTTTAAATGTCATACTCTTTTCTAGAGCAATCATTCTCTCCATCTTCAGGACCTTTGCCTCATATTTATTTAACTCTCCCTTTGAATATTATTACCTGATATCAATGCAATGAAGGAGAAAAAAAAAACACAGCTAAGCCTTTTCCCTCCCACTAGAAATTGCACTGACTGCCAGTTTAAAAATAACCTAATTTATTCTGAATAAGAATAATCAGGTTTCATGCTTTCTGTAAATGAGAAACAGTGGAACTAATGTTTCATTGTAATCACCCACAATCGTCATGGTGATTATGAGGAATCTAAAGGAAGAAATGTTTATTCACAAGCCAAAGCTTTCTAAATGACTGGCAATGGGCCAACATTAATTTGCCCCAGTGTATCTGTGCCCGCCTGCCCTTCTGAATTCCGGGCTATGCAACATCCATTGACATAAGGGGTGGTGATCCCATGAGGAACTGCGGCATATGGCTGTGTATGTATATGCAATAACTTCCGTTTACAGGCCTTTTTATGTGTCCAGGAAACATGCTTGCATCTATTACTTTCAAGGGAATTATTGTGATTTTTAAGGCTTTCTGAGAAGATTTTATGCCCTTGTCTCATATATCACCATCTGAATATCAAGTAAGCCAACTTAAAGGGATAGTTCACTCGAAAATCAAGACTATTATGACTTTCATCCTTCTGTAGAACTCTGTAGAAGATATTTTGGTGAATGTTTGTGGTCATTTTGGCATAATATGAAAGTCATTAGGGTCAAAAACTTTCCCAAAAGAGCGTAAAATTAATCAATATGACTCAACAACCGACTACATCAAATATGGCAGCACAAACTCCAAATGCCATGATGTTTGGTCATGTAATGTGCAAGAACCAATGAGCTGAATTTTCCAGCAGCCTTTATTACAGTCTTCAGTGTCACATGATCCTTCAGAAATCCTTCTAATGTGCCGATTTGGTGCTGAGGAAACATTTCTAATTATGAGTGTTGAAAACAGTTGTGCTGCTTTCTTATTTTTGTGCAAACTATAATATTTTTTTTCAGGATTCGAAAGTTCAAAAGAACAGCATTTATTTGACATCGAAATCTGAATACAAGTATTATTTCTTTAAAACACACACACACAATCTTGCTGCCAAACTTTTGAATGGTAATACAACTCTTTGAAATATCATCTTTCAAAATATCTTTTGTGTTTTTTTTTTTACATTAGGATCTGTTTTGAATATAGTTTTAAATATAACTGTTATCTTACTCTTCTCCTAGGTGACATCTAACCGTGCAGCCCAGCTCGCTGCGGGCGACTCCTGTCAGAGCCATGGCGGTGCCCTGCTGTCCGGTTCCCAGCATCCATCTGCAGCGTCCGGCCCGGGCCTGTATTACTCCAGCTCTACTCTGCCTGCCCAGCGTGTCAGCTCGCCCCTGAACTCAATGCAGTCCAGCGGATCCCCGACTAAATTGCAGCGCCTGGGCTCGGCCTCCGACACACCCGGTTACGCCACCACCCAGCGCCTGCCCTCCTCGTCCTCCTCGGCCTCCCCCAAGCCTTCTCCGGGCAGGCTTGCAAAATCCTACAGCAGTAGCTCGCCGATCAATGCGGTGGGCATCGGAGGATCACCTGGTACTCACGCTTCAGGCTCCCCGCACCGGTTAGCGTCTCCACCCAATAACGCATCACCTATCTATCAGCAGCTGCAGACCGCCGGAGTGTCTACTTACGCCACGCTTTCACCCACCAAAAGGCTGGTGCACTCGTCTGAGCAGTACAAGATATCCCACGATCTCTACGCTACTGCCACTCTACAGAGACCAGGCAGCCTTGCTGGTGAGTAACAACTCGTGACCTGCCTTAGACTAGTCAACTGGGATTTACGGGTTGCAGCAATAACAAACATTGTGTGGGTGTTTCTTTGGGCACGTTTTTGAAGCGTGAAATACTTTCAGACACCCATGAAAACAGTACAAGTCCATTACTTGCTGTAATCTTGGAATGTATTTTCTGATAAACGCTCAACTACAATCTCAATCCAAACAGCAGCAGGAAACAAAAACAAGTACATCAGTGTGCAGACAACTTGTGCTAGTTGGCGACTTGGGAGACTGTTTGAAATGTATTATTGATTTTTGATCAGCTTTAAAGCATTCTCACTGACAACTATTTGCTGAAATAAATTAAAGCTAAATAAAAATATTTAAAAAAATGTCAAAAGCACATAGCAAAATTAAATAAAAATTATAAAGATGGATATTAAAAATAGGAAAATAATCTAATTCTAAATATTAATGAAAATATAATAGTATATAAATAATACTGCTAGGTGGAACAAATAATTGTCTAAATGGGTCAATGAATCATTCATTCAACCGATTTGTTCAACACAAATTATTCATTCAGGAATTAATAGGTGTGTTCATCTGACCAATCGGTGTATAACATCATGGACACAGTTATTTTTGTGGCTGACCTTTTTGCATTTGCATTTTTGTTTCCCTTTCAGGTGCAAAATTTATGGCAGGAGAGTATTTTAATGAGTCATGCAAGATGATTTACTAAGGTTTGCGCTAGTCAATGTACTGGTATTTGCGGCATTATTTACCGCCCCAAAAAGCATTAATTTGCAATGCTCTTGGTAGATTGCGTTGGTCATTATGGAAATGATCTGTGTTCTTTAATTTGCACGTCGTCAGTAGATCACATGCAGACCTTTTTTTACCATTCTTCTAAAGCGCATTTGTGCTGGCCAGTCAAGTTCCTCCATACCAAACTCACTCATCCATGTCTTTATGGACCTTGCTTTGTGCACTGGTACACAGTCATGTTGGAACAGGAAGGGGCCATCCCCAAACTGTTCCACCCCAAACTGCACACCATAACTCCCCCTCCACCAAACTTTACACTTGGCACAATGCAGTCAGACAAGTATCGTTCTCCTGCCAAACCCTGACTCGTCCATCAGATTGCCAGACAGAGAAGCGTGATTTGTCACTCCAGAGAACATGCCTCCACTGCTCAGTCCAGTGGCGGCGTGCTTTACACCACTGCATCTGACGCTTTGCATTGCACTTGATGATGTACGGCTTGGATGCAGCTGCTCGGCCATGGAAACCCATTCCATGAAGCTCTCTACACACTGTTCTTGAGCTAATCTAAAGTTTGGAGGTCTGTAGCTATTGACTCTGCAGAAATTTGGTGACTTCTGCACACTGTGCGCCTCAGCATATGCTGACCCCGCTCTGTGATTTTATGTGGCCTATCGCTTCATGGCTGAGTTGCTGTTGTTTCAAATTGCTTCACTTTGTTATAATACCACTAACAGTTGACTGTGGAATATTTAGTAGTGAGGAAATTTAACAAATTTACTTATTGCACAGGTGGCAACCTATCACGGTACCACGCTTGAATTCACTGAGCTCCTGAGAGCGACCCATTCTTTCACAATGTTTGTAGAAGTCTGCATGCCTAGGTGCTTGATCTTATACACCATTGGGCATGGAAGTGATTGGAACACCTGAATTCAATGATTTGGAGGGGTGTCACAATACTTTTTGCAATATAGTATATATAGACATATATATAGTGTCAGCTCGATTGCCTCTAACATTAAGAACTTACTTACAAACATCAAAGTCTGAACATCAAGGAATTCTCTGTTATCAGAATTACATAAATACCCATGGAACCTTGGTAAATAAATACAGCTCTATTGTAGACAGAGAAATTTGATACTCGTATAAGTTTTCATATCAAAGCACCTAGGGAACCACATTTGTTTCCCATGCATGCTGTCTTTACTGATCCCTACATTCAGCCCCTTAAGTCGAGAGACTTCAGCTTTTCCTTTGAAGGAACATAGCACTTTGATATGAAGACTCATTCTCGCTCTGCAGTTAGACATCAAAGAGGAGCAGAAACAATTCATTTATTCAGGCATATACCATACGTGGCTGTTGTTGTAATTAGTGTTGCTATTTTTGCAATTAACATTACAGTAAGTCTCGCCTATGTAGAAAATGATCTCAATCAATCTTAGGTCAAAGACAACCGGCTTTGATTTAAAAGAAAAAAGAAAAAAAAATACTCACGCTTTTAAAGCGAAATGCTTTTAAACTCTTCGATGTGTTTGGTTTAATAGCTTCATTAATTGCTTTAACCTGTTAGTTTTCAATTTCCATTTATCACAATTACGCCTGTAAACAGTAATCTGCTTTTATTAACTGATATCATCCAATTACACACATTACTAAGTTAATTTACATATGTTTCATTTGTTAAAAACACAAATAATACTGTATATAAAAGAATATTTAATACATTTTATTTTATTATTCATGTGATGGCAAAGCTGATTTTTTTGCATCATTACTGCAGTCTTCAGTGTCACATGATCCTTCACAAATCATTCTAATATGCTGATTTTGTGCTCAAGAAACATTTATTATTATTATTATCATTGATTAATATGTTTGTGTAAACCTTGATGCATTTTTTCAGGATTCTTTGATGAATAAAAAGTTCTAAACACAGTATTATTTGAAATAGAAATCACTTGTTAAACCGTTTAAATGGCTTTAATGTGACTTTTGATGAATTTAATTCGTCCTTACTGAATAAAAATATTAATTTCATTAAAAACAAAATTTTTGAATTGAGTGTTCAAATTAATTAATTGAGTTAAAGATGTATTAATGTATAAAAATGTATTGGTATTTAAAGCTGCAGTCCGTAGTTTTTCCTCTTTGTCGCCATCTCTGTTCGAAATCAGCAATTGCAGTTATTTTGCGGAATTATCAACTTTATGTGAATTGTGCCTCGGATGAATCCAATGTTTTGAGGAGAATGTGCGGCTGTCATTCACTGCGCCGGTGTGGATACTGTCATTCGGAATCATATTCTACTCTTTGGAAGTATAACTGACATAAGAATGTCACCTGAACAAGTAAGTAGCTGACCAACTAAGGAGAAAAAAGCATTGCAATAAATTGTGATGATTTAAATCTAACAATCGCTTATCATATCACGTCAAACCGCGCAAATTATACTTTGTTTTCAAATTGTTAATGTTAACATCAGCATTGCGTGACTACATTTAATGTGTATTAGGGCTACCTGTAGTTCAGTTTCCATTTCTGTGCAGTCTAATTTCTAATTGTCATATAACTCAAATTAATGTGGAGTAGAGGTGAACATAATTATCATAGCACAAAATAATTGATATTTACCATAATGCACATAGCAAAACGAGAAAGGCACAACAAAGAAAACTCTGTAACTGTATGAATTAAGCAAACAAGTGTGTCACTGTTACAATTTAACCATTGAAATGTCTTAGGCCTACCTGTCCAGCAGACAAAAATACGTCTCTGCGTTTGTTTTGAACCCCTTCAAAACACGGAGTTCACGCCACTTTTCAAAAGCCCTTTTTATCCTTGTTTTCGCATGGGCCCGGTTGAAGTCTCTTTTTTTTTTTTCTGTAGCCACTCCGAAAACTGAAGTCTCTTGCATTTTACAACGGGTGAGTCTCCAGTTGTCACTGGTGATTGTCGTTTGAACCTTTCTGGATCTGCCATCAAATTGACAAGTTAAATTATATCACGTGATGTGAGAAAAGGCTATAAATCTCCACCTCCAACATCCTCACACACGATATAGCCTACTAGTCGGGACACCTTCTTTATGTGTACAGATGTGACGTCATGACTCAAAGATATGCTTGAATTTCCCGAGGAAATCCACCAGTACCACTGGAATTAAAATCATTATTACAAGCTTACCATTGAAAATTGATAAGCAATTTTCTAAGGTAAGCAGATAGTTTTGAACACTGGCTGGTTATGTACTTGCTCAAAAAATTATGGACTGCAGCTTTAATTAATTAATTTATTATTTTTTTATTAGTAAAATTATGTGCACTCTCATCTCTTAATGTCACGTCCGGGTCGGGCAAGAAAAAAGAGGCAAGCATATAACCACACAGCCCAGCTTGCGGCAGGCAAGTTATTGTATTCAGAAATTCAGAGACGTTTTATGCAATAAGCCAGAAACACCGCTGCATTCAGAGCGGGAGCCTGTTATCTAAATCACTCGTTTAACAGGCCGATTGTGGACCCGTGTAAGGTATTGTTGATTACTGCCCTATATTACCTGCCACATTGTCAGCTCTTCATCAAACCCGCTGAGGGAAACAGGCGCACAATGCGAAACAGCGGGCCAGTGCCAAACTGTCCCTCAGCCTGTGCTGAGCCATCACCGGCTCTCCCACTTGTCTCTTTGATTAAAGTCCGGCATCCCGTGGCCGTACACCTCCACCAGTATCTGTACAGTGGGAATGCTGCTCCAGCATGCTGGCCATGGACAGAGGAAAAACCCACCGGTGCGCTGACCGAAAGCTGATTAGATCTGAAGGCAATTACATAGTATAGACAAGAGACTTTGTTTGCAAGGCTTCCCTGATTTCTCGAGGGTATTTGATGCGTTTGGTGAGCCTGTCTTTCATGATGTAGTATTTGGAGGGAATGTTGGTGAGGGGCTGATGATGTGTGTCATTACAGCTGGAGGCCGTGTGACTGAGAATAGCAGAGTTGGACTCTTACTGAGACTGAGAGAGATGGACTTTAGTGCTTGTTTCCTCTGCAGAAGAAAAACCAGCATAGAAACGGTGAAAAGTGCAGTGCACTGATGGAGAATCATGGTAAACAGCACAGAAACATGGTGTTTTTATAGGAAAAAACATTATTTTCTGGTTTGACTTGTGAGTGGATAAATGACTCCTGAAAAAGCTTCTCACTTCACATGAGCATCAGCATGAAAGTACTATGAAAATACAGGCCTATTTAGAGCAAATGTATTTGTAGAGCTAGAAAAAGTTTGTCTATCATTTACTCCTCCTGTTTTATCTTTTACCTGTTTAATGTAGAGGAGATGTTGCTTTTGAGCTTCAGTAGAAGATACATTTATGTTAGTATTTTTTGTAAGACCATAATTTTGTACGAGCAATAAGCCATTTGAGGCCCCATAAAATCATTTGAAGTCAGTTTTCTTTGCTTTGCTGATGTATATCCTTTTGAAATGGGTAGTTTGGCCTATATTTGGCCTATATTGTTTTGCTGAATAACTCACCGTCATGTTAAATTTTTAATTTTTGAACTATCCCTTTCTTATGTATTATTATTATTATTATTATTGTTATTGTTGTTGTTGTTGTTAACAATATTCAAATAATAAATTGTTTGTATAATATTTGTGTTTTTAAATGTTGTTGTTGTTGTAGTAGTAGTAGTAGTAGTAGTAGTAGTAGTAGTAGTAGTAGTAGTAGTAGTAGTAGTAGTAGTAGTAATGATAATAATAATACATTAAAAATATATGCCTTTAAGAATAAAATATTATTTTAATGAATAAATTATATTTATCAAAAAATATGATAATACTACTACTATTAATACATTTCAAAATACATGCAAAATACATAATTATAATATAAATATATTTTAAAAATAAATGGTGTTTAATAATTAATAATAATAATAATAATAATAATAAATATATAACAACTATTATTGTTGTTAAATGTATTATTAAATACATTGTATATATTTATGTATTTATTCATTATTATTATTATTATTATTATTATTTATAAAAAATATACAGTTCTATTTATTTATCTTTGTATGTTTATGTAATATTTGTATTTGTATTTAAATGTAGTAGTAGTAGTAGTAGTAATAATAAATTAAAAATACATACATTTAAGTATACTACATTTAAGTAAAATATACATGATGTTTAATAAGTTCATAATAAATTATTTAACAACAACTATTATTGTTGTTGTTCTTCATTTATTATTAAATACCATTTATTTATTAGTAAATTAATACACTATTATTATTATTATTATTATTATTATTATTATTATTATGAAGAAGAAAAAGAAGAATGATCATAAAAATAAACAATTCTAATACAAAAATCCATTTAGCAACTTGACGCATTAATGCAAGATTAAACTGATGGGCGGTCATCTGTTTGTGTATTGAATTTTTAAAACGGTTTTGAATATGGCTCTGATTTTAGAGCCAAAGCTATATGTTTTTATAATTGAGATTGATTGACAGGTTTAGCCTGAGAGCTTCACTGGGTACTACATTAGATCCTACACTCGATCTCTCATCCTCACGCTTTAATGACAGCTAACGGAAAACACAATGCACAGCCTGTGTTCAGACGCCTGAAGCGCTATTAGCACTTTGCCTGTGATTAGACAGTGAAGAGGTGCTTCAGAGCGCTTGTCTAAGTTGTTCCAAATGTGTACCAGATGTACAAACCTATTTATTCAGCCAGCTGTATCAAAGGCATGTGGATTTCTCTTTTAGATGTAAAGTTTCATCATTAGGTGGGTAGGGAGCGTGAGGGCAGATAGAATGGATGTTACATGTGTCTCCTCACCAACGGAAACGGTTTTGCTAGGTGTCTGTGTGGGAGCCACTGACCTGTCAGTCCGAATCCTCCACTTGGACAAAGAGTTTAGCCAAGAAATTGCCTTTGAAAAGCTGTGCTTCTCCTGCAGTGAGACGTGCTGCTTTGCTTGTAATCACTTGGACCTGTTGGCAACATCTGTGACAGGGTGTTGTCTATCTCTCAGTTCTTACATGTCTCTTCTTGTCCTCCTGCTTGTCTGTCAGTTCTTCTATCTGCCCAGTTAGCCATCTGTCCGTCTCTCAGGCTGCCCATATCTCTCAGCATCTACCCTGTTGAAGAGACCAGCATATGTTGCGTTTGGATGCTGCTGTCCCCAACAGGATTTTTAACTAGCTTAACCAGCAAGACTTCTTTTTTTTTATGACTTTGCTGGTCTACCAGTCAGGCCGGCACCAAACCAGCATAAACCAGGCTAGGCCAGCATTAAAAAATGGGCTGGAAGTCTTTTCAGCATGTCATGGACCCTGAAATGTAAAGGGACCCCCTTCCTAAATTATAAAAGCAGCTTTATATTTTTGTTTATAAAGACCCTTTTATAATGAGATGAAAAATAGTTTAAAATATGAATGACATGTTGTTTCCAAAATTATATAATTGGCTTTTAAAATGTCACAGTGCTAAGAGCAATTATATTGAGACACTGTAATACACTGGCACCAATGTTAAAAAAACACAACTGTTGCCTAAATATTAAAAATATATATACTTTTAATTTTTTTCATAATAAATATGAAATGATCACATTCATATTTAAACTAAAATATATAATTAAAGTATTATCTGGATAAAATTTACTTTGTATACATTTTTGTTGTTGTTTTTTCTTTTTTCTACTTGGTATTAATGTAAAATATTTAAAATAAAAAAACCCTGGTTTGGGTTGGATTTCTTAATTCTTATTTCTTAATTAATTTTGATTCAGTTTACATAGACTATATTGCCAAAACTTTTGGGACGCCTGCCTTTACATGCACATGAACTTTAATGACATCCCATTCTTAATCTGTAGGGTTTAATATGGAGTTGGTCCACCCTTTGCAGCTTCAAAACAGCTTCAACTCTTCTGGGAAGGCTTTCCACAAGGTTTAGGAGTGTGTAATTTTTGACCATTCTTCTAGAAGCGTGGATGACAAGGTCTGGCTCGCAGTCTCCACTCTAATTCATCCCAAAGGTGTTCTATCGGGTTGAGGTCAGGACTCTGTGCAGGCCAGCCAAGTTCCTCCACACCAAACTCGCTCATCTGTCTTTATGGACCTTGCTTTGTGCACTGGTACACAGTCATGTTGGAACAGGAAGGGGCCATCCCCAAACTGTTCCCATAAAGTTGGGAGCATGAAATTGTCCAAAATGTCTTGGTATGCTGAAGCATTAAGAGTTCCTTTCACTGGAACTAAGGGGCCAAGCCCAACCCCTGAAAAACAACCCCACACTATAATCCCCCCTCCACCAAACTTTACACTTGGCACAATGCAGTCAGGCATGTACCGTTCTCCTGGCAACCGCCAAACCCAGACTTGTCCATCGGATTGCCAGACAAGCGTGATTGGTCACTCCAGAGAACACGTCTGCACTGCTCTAGAGTCCAGTGGCGGCGTGCTTTACACCACTGCATCCGAATGCTTTGCATTGCACTTGATGATGTACGGCTTGGATGCAGCTGCTCGGCCATGGAAACCCATTCCATGAAGCTCTCTACACACTGTTATTGAGCTAATCTGAAGGCCACACAAAGTTTGGAGGTCTGTAGCTATTGACTCTGCAGAAAGTTGGTGACTTCTGCACACTGTGCGCCTCAGCATATGCTGACCCCGCTCTGTGATTTTATATATATATATTATATATATATTTGCATTTCTGTTAAAAAAAAAAATCAGCTATATATCAAAAATCTTGTTTGTAAAATATCTTCTCTCTCTCTCTCTCTCTCTCTCTCTCTCTCTCTCTCTCTCTCTCTCTCTCTCTCTCTCTCTCTCTCTCTCTCGCTCTCGCTCTCGCTCTCTCGCTCTCTAAAATTTTCCCCAGACCCTCAGACACCCTCTTGCATCTCCCTAGGGGTTCCAGACACCAGTTTTAAAACCCCTGGCTTTCACATCAACTATTGGTGTTATCTACAAAAGTTCATGTCTTATTCTCTGAATCTCATGTCTCATCTTTTCCACCTGGTCATTTTCCAAGAAAATAGAGCACCTCAGATAATAAAGCAGAGTGAGAGAGCTTTATATAGGGTTTTAGCGATTGTGGATGTATCCCGATGGATCTTCTCCTAACACACACACAAAAAAAAAAAATCAGGTTAGGGATGAACAGCGTTTGCCTGCCGGACACTGATAAGGTGATTACACGAAATGCCCTCTATCTACACTTTCTTATTTTCAGAACATTACACAATTATGTCCTGCGAAGCAGCAGAGCACAAGAAGCAGATCGGACACTGCAGTACTTTGAAGATTAACATGCACATACTTGTTCTATTTCTTAAATGAAGCATCTCCGTTCTGCTGATTGTTTGCATTGCCATGTAGACTGAGACAACCAGTGAGACAAGCTGCCAGGATCCAGAGAAACCTCCAGTCTTGTTGTACAACAACTCTCTAAAATGTGTGTGTGTATGGGTGGGTGTGTAGGGTGTGTAGGGTGTGTGTAGGGTGTAGCGTCCCTATAGGCTGGGGCAAAGCAAGGATATAAAGTGTGTGGATCAATGCGAGAATGTGAGTGAATGTTGAGTTAGCATTCGCCTTCCTCCTGTGTGTCATAGGTTCATAAACATCATCTTCATGGCCTCGTTGCTTTCTGGAGATCCCAGCATGCGCTTTTGATCGAGAAGGGAATGATTACTAGGGTTATGCTCATAAAATCATGAATCAATATATGATCATTCTTTTTTTATCCTCACTATATATAAGTGCCAAGATAGATAGATATATATATATATATATATATATATATATATATATATATATATATAGAGAGAGAGAGAGAGAGAGAGAGAGAGAGAGAGAGAGAGAGAGAGAGAGAGAGAGTATGGATTGTTGTTAAATGTTGAAAAACACCTCCTGTGGTTCATAAACATCATCTTCACAAAAAAATGTATTAACTAATGTGCTTTCTGATGCCTTGGACATTTTGTGATTGGCAGGTCTAGTGTGATAGCCAACCGGCTGTGCTCATCTGGGCTCAGTGCAATGATGTACTAACACTCCCATATTGTTGTTCTCATTCATAAGGGACTTAGTTTGCAAGACTTTTTCTTCCATGTTAAAATCATTAACACTAACAGGAACAATGCCTTCTGTGCAGGATCTCGAGGTTCTTACAGCAGTCAGCACACTCACCTGGGCCCCGAACTGAGGCCTCTGCAGTCCCCTGAGCATCACATCGATCCCATATATGAAGACAGAGTCTACCAGAAAGTCCCCATGAGAAGCTTGAGTCAGAGCCAGGGAGAAGTGCTCCCCCATACTGGAACCTACCGGAATAACACGGGTAAAGTTTACACACACTTTCTCTCTCTCCGTGTGCACGTGTGTGCTGAAGTGTGTTAATCTCCAAGTTACCAACCTCCAGGATTTCTGCAAGAGAGCCAAATCCTTAGAGAGCATTTATCCAAATCGGACACGGTTCTTGCTCACAGCTGAGTGTTGACCTCATTAGAATTAATCTGAGTTAGAGCACATCACACAATCTGTATTTGTCTGTGTGTGTGTGTGTTTCTGTGTGTTTTAACTTAGAGGGTTTCACTCGTCTTACCATATCACATTAAAACACATCAGCAGTCTTTTTCAATTAGCGCATTGTTCGTCTTATTTTGATTGCAGGTCAGGTGTAGCATGAAAATCTGATGAAAGTCTCGCCAGTTTTGTTAGTGCTGTTTTTAATCCCTTTACAACTCATTGAGAAAGTGTATTGTGAATCCAGCTCAGAGTCAGGAGGATGAGACCAATGGGTAAATTACAAAAGCTGCACCAATACAATCATATTGATATATCAGGATTCTTTTTTTATGGATGTACATCCAAACTTTAGGTACTTGTATTATATATGTGTTCATATCATTTATTTATTATTAATGTATTATTTCAAATTTGTTAATAATTGTAAGTTTTATATTAAAAAAGTTTATAATATACCTTTATAGTATATACATACTATATATACCAGGGGTTCTCAACTGGTGTGGCCATGGGACCCGCCTTTTCCCATGGTCATTAAGTTGCGACCCACTTTTGTAGGAATTCTATATTATATATATAAAAAATGATGTGTGTGTGTGTGTGCGTGTGTGTGTGTGCGTAATGCGTGCGTATGTGCGTGTGCGTGCGTGCGCGTGCGCAGCAAGGCGCGTGCGCGCGCGCGTGCTGGGCGCGGCATGCGTGTGTGTCTTGCGTGTGTGTGTGTGTGTGTGTAGGCCTACATGTGTGTGTATATATGTGACCCTGGAGCACAAATCCAGTCATAAGTCACACGTGTATATTTGTGTCAATAGCCAACAATACATTGTATGGGTCAAAATTATAATAACAAAAGAAATAATAATAATATATATATATATATATATATATATATATATATATATATATATATATATATATATATATATATATATATATATATATATATATATATATATATATATATATATATATCAGATGGTGTATAAATCTCAATTTCAATGATTGGTTTTGTGGTCCAGGGTCACATATAGCCAACACACTGGTTTAAAAATATAAAAAATAACATAGTGAAAAATAAAGTGCCATTTTTGAGTTATGGAAACAACAGTTACCATGGTGAATACACAATTCTAACATGAACTGTTAATGAAACATGAAAACTGCTCCTGATGAATAGAATGCAATGCATGCAAATCCTTCCCAGTACATCGTACCAGTTAGGTGATTTATTGGTATTTGATTGGTATTTGATTGGTATTTGATTTATTTATATGTATTTTAATTAATGAATTAATTAATTTTTAATATACACATTACGAAAAAAATTTCTTACATGTGGGCTGTTGGAATAAAAATGTTTTTAAGTAATGCAACTTTATCAGTGGCAAAATTATTTAATTTATTAGATAGCAATTGTAGCGTTGATATAAATTTATCTGTGTTTGTTATTTTTATTGAACGTGTTTGGTTTCAAAGTGTGTAAAGTGATGTGGAAATAAAGATCAAAAACATAGATTGGCAGCCATCCAATCAGAATCAAGAATTCAACATGACATAATGTAAGTGTAAGTGTGGAAGGGAGACGTCATGACAGGATCTTGTGGCGCCCCTGAAGCAAACATGTAACAGTGTCGACTCTCACCTGGCTTAGTTGTGCAGATACAATCTATATGGTCTGTTTTAATTGGGATCTGCGGTGGTAATTTCCTACGCTTGCTGCAATCTTGCTGTGACCTTTGAGAAGTGGAGCTTATAATGTACCTCAGAGACCTTATTTCTTTTCAAAATTGTTGCCTCTGCCTAATGGTATGGCAGCATCAGCAGACTGTTGAAAATTATGCTCTGTCTCCTTTGGCTTTCTCGGCTCTCTGAGCGCTCACATATCACAGCCTTTTTATTTTCTCATCCTCAAGATGTTACTGTGCTTTAAGAGGAAAATAGAGAGCATTGGCTTGCTTAGATAAACACAACAGAACAAAGGCACGTCTGTCTCTTATTTGCCTTGAATGGTGATAAAATACAATTAAACAGGTAAATGAAGCAATTAAATCTGTGTCATTGCAGTGGTTTTCTGTCTAAAGCTAAAGGTCAAATAAAGTGAAAGTGCCCGTCTGCTCCATAAATCAAACTAAAGCTATTTAAGGAACTGAATTTAAGAAATTATATAATCCTGCCTTAGCACTTCTATTAAAAATTCAGTTTCCAGTGTTGAATTGTGGCAGTAGTGCTCATTAAAGCTGTATTATATTCATTACAGTGTATGTTACTGTTTAAAGCATTATATCGTCAAGAGAGACCTCTGTTGTACTCACACTGAAACACTATCTAACCATGTTCAGATGTGGGCAACATTTGAAATATATGAGGATATGAGGTTAAATGCTTATATATGCATAAATGAATATATGAGGTCCCTGAAAGTCTTTGAATGTTTTGGCAATTAAAACAGCTTTTCAGAACACTTTGATCCCTGCGAGGGTTGTTTGTAGTTACGTCAAATGTAGCTTAGCCACCTCTAAACTGCACATTGACTCTCTGTTGCATTTTGCAAAGCTTTTGTTATTTACCACTTTATTTTTTAATATGTTAATTAACAGTCGGCTAACGGCCAACAGCCAGGTGTTGGTGAGCGTCTGTCGGCCTAGATTTTGTTCCACACGTTGGTTATAGTAGGGCTCAACCGGTTCACCCGATTCAGCATGTTGAATTGGCGTCGGGACCATCTATGAGAGATCGCTCTGATTGGCTGTTCAGTTTAGCTAAAAGGGAAAGATGAACGCAAGCAAAGAAGTCAAGACAGCACAGACAGAAGGCTGTTCTAATTTTACGTCATCTTACCTGAGCATTGCAATATGCAAAAATTTGCATAATAACACGAGCCACCTGGAATGAAGAAAGTAATCAGCGTGATTGATATTCAAAATGGTGAGCAAGCGCTGCTTTGGTTACGGTTATATATCTGCAGTCCTAGTTTCGGTTTCTCTTTTTGAATGCTGAATATAGACTATTGATACCTGCTGATATACAGCCAAACCAAAATGTATTCAGACACCTTCAACATTTTCTCACATTATCACAGTTTATTCGCTATAATTTAGAAAATGGTAATAAAATATGACAAGAACTCAGAGTTAAACTGTGTCAGAATTCATCTTGATAATGTCAGATAACTTTGATAGAAATGTATGTAGCTAATGGGTTTCAATCAACCAATCAGCTGTCAGCTGTTCAATTTAAGTACACAATTAGATAATGCCAATTTAGGTCAACCAATGACCAAGCAATGCTTCATTTTGTTCAGTCTGTGGTGTAAAAGGTCACATTAGCAATTAAAGTAAAAACACTTCAGCAAAACATGGTCAGGTCAAAGTTTCTTTCATTTTGGCCCCACATTTTTTCAATTTTAGTAGTCCACTGTATGAAGAATTTTTGGGTATAATGTGTCACAGTTTACTTTATTTTGCTATATCCTCAATTGCATAAATGAACTATAGTGTCCTGCACACACTAGTTAAACATTATATCTGGTGTCTGAATCATTTTTGGTTTGATTGACTTCCTTACATGCAGGTGCAGAACGCACAAGGCAGCATAAACCAACGCTATTGGTCACCTTTATGTCTGTCTGACTGTCTGTCTGTCTGTTTTACAAATATTTAGCCAATGAAAGGTACTGAAAAGAGCTGCAACAAACTTGATGAAAACGTAATGTGATGCTACTGTTTTAATGATGGACAAAATGAACATTTGCACACATACTCAGTTCAAAAACCCTATTTCTGGTTGGGCCAGCCAAAATCACGGAACACACCATGTTACTTACAGCAGCAATAACGTAGGGGTAAAGTTCATGGTATGTAGTTTTGACACAAATTGACCCGAATCGTTCAAATCCACCTTTTGCTCAACTCACTTTACTCCCTTTTCCCATCACATAGAAAAAAGTGGAAAAAAAGCATGTAACATGTTTAATAATAAAGTGTTAAGGTGTAGGTGAACAGACATGCAGTTGCCCTTGAGGTGCCCTTTTTCAGTTTCAGCACATGCCCCTCAAAAGGTCTGTGCACAGTCCTGGATATGACTCAGCCGAACATAGTCTGAGTTATATTAAAAATATCCTGGCTCTTCCCAGCTTTTTAATGGCATTGAATAGAGCCCGAGATTTTAAAGCTACAAAAAGTGCATCCATCGATCATAAAAGGAATTCATACGACTCCAGAGGGTTTTGTATGAAAAATATCCATATGTTTTCACTAGCTTCTGGCAACAGCCGTACACGCATTCATGAGAGAGTTGAAATCCGGTGAAAGGGTGACCTCTGACCCGATGTATGATGTAGGCATAGCGTAAGCTTAGGTGAGAATTGACAAATACGAAAGCGCTGAGGATAGAGCAATGAATTCATAGTCTAAAATGAGAAGTTTTAAGAAAAATTACGTTTTCGATATTATGTATGCGTTTGTTCGATCATTAATTAATTAATTATATATATATATATATATATATATATATATATATATATATATATATATATATATATATATATATATATTATTTTTAATATTTTATTTAATATTAATATTTTTTTATTTAATATTTATTTGTTTATATAATTGACTTATTGATTATACCAAACTTACTCAATCTAGATAACTTCCTTTGACTTATCAAAATGACTATTTTTGGTAAAATAATAGTTTGAAATGTTATAAACTGAAATATATATTGGGAGATATGGATTGCTTAAGAGTTAAAGCTCCAATTGCAGTTCAAATCCCATGAAAAAAACTTACAGTAACAGTAGTTTTTTTTTTTTTTTTATGCCAGTGGGAGATTAAACCGCTAAAAAATGGCAACGTTAATAAAATCAAAAAATTGAGTGCACATCTAAGGCTGAATTTATCTACAAAATTCAATTTGAATGACTTCTATGCAGTAAGTTAAGGAAAGAAGGAAAAAAGGTATGAGAGCACCCTGCAAGCGCAGTAAAGGATACTTACGAATATAAGAACCTGTTGGCTGCTTTCTGTCTCTCCTTTTCTCCTATTGCACATTTGGCAAATGATCAAATCAAGTCTGTCAAAATTGGTGCACTGCATTTGCACCCTGATAATAAACAGCCAGCAAATTTCAGCTGTGGCTTGAGGTGTCTGAAACTCTATGATAGCATTGAGTCTGACATTGAGACGCCTGACAAAGTCTCACAATGCCTAACAGAGTCTCGAGAACAAAGTAGCTCAAGTCTTGGGTTTTTATGTGATCAACTTCGACTCCCTGAAGCACCTGAAAGTAACAAGTAGTTTATGAAAAGTCACTAATGAGGATCTATGCAGTCTTGTGTTTGATGTCATGTCATTGCTCACTCTGTCTGTCAGTGCATTGACCTCACTTTTCTTGCCGTCTCTGTTCTCTTCCTCCCAGTTGCGTTGCTTCCCCTCGCTAAGTGGCTCATTAGACCCGCAGATGAAGTACAGGGCTAATGACGACATTAGAAGCCGTCACAGATACGCTGCTAACTTGTAGCAGCTGCATTCTTCTTATTACAGTGCCGTGCAGGAGAGATAAAGAGAGAGATTTATGGCCATATTTTTTTTTGGGACAGATGACATTGATTGGAATCTCCTGCCTGAGATCCCCAGGTGGAAATGACTCAAGCAATCAGGGCGGTTCAGGGCAAATACCATCCCCGGAAGATTAGAGAGACAGAGAGGTCGACCGCTGGGCAGTTTTTTTTTCTATGAAATGTTTTGTAGTCTCTCAAGTTTTGGGGGGAATAAAGGCACTGCAGCTATTTTGTCTCTTGGTGCAGAGCGTCACATGATATCTGTGCATGCAAGGAAGGCGCTGGCTCATTTCAACAAAATGCCATAAAAACCCATTTGAGTTTTCAGATTTCATAGAGAGAAAGCAGTTGAAATGTTCATGGATGAGTCTCACAAAAAAACTGTCAAGAACATATCTGGGTCATTTCACAAAATAATCTTTTACTCTACAGTGTTTATATACTACCATTTGGAGTCTATACAATTTATTTTAAGTCTCTAACTGTGCGTTCACACCGCTGCCGCCGCCGGCGAGAGTGTAAAAATTTGCTTTGGCTACCCTGCCAACGATGCTGTAGAAAGATTTGTGGACGCGCTGGCGCTCTGACGTAGATCGAATGCTTGGTCTTTTTTTAAACTGTATTTAAAGGGGCCGCAAAGGAAACAAGCATGTTGATTGGCAGACTGACCACAAATAGGGTATAAGTTAACCTCATGAAATCTTTTAAATGTGAAAGTAAGAATGAATTGCAATCCCGCTGAAAAACAAGCGTTCTAGCGCCTATAAAATAGTGTTGTGCACCTTCTTAACAAATTACACATCACGATGAATGATCACGTCGTAAATGATAGGGAAACCCGCACAGCAATGATCAACTTCTCCTCCATTTTGCTTGGGAACTAATGTGGTCGGAACCAAAGTTTACAGGACTGCGTTCTCTGGATTTCTCTCAAGCGGAGCGCTTCTACATTCCAGTTGGTTGCTGCCGAACCGCATCATAGCTCATTACCATAAAGTTGACCTGATTTCAACTCTCTTCAACGCCCAAATCGTCCACGACGCGCCGCTCTCGCCGGAGCTCGCCGCCGGCTCCCATTGAAAATTAATCACTTCCGGTCACCTTGACGCTCTCGCCACCGGCGGTGTGAACGCACAGTTATGCTCACCAAGACTGCATTTATTTGATGATAATATAGTAAAAAAAAAAAAAAAGATATTATTATAATTTAAAATAGCTGTTTTCTATTTTAATACATTTAAGATGTAATATATTTTTTGATGGAAAAGCTGAATTTTCAGCAGTCATTACTCCAGTCTATATAAATCTTGGTTAAAAATAGGCTTCATTGTCATTTTTCAAAACAAAATTGTATATTTTTGTCTTTGAGATATGATCTGGGCAGCTTTTGTAAGATTTCCCCAAAATAGTTTGAGCTCAACATTATGACAGTATCACATATTATTTTTTTGGCTCATTATGGATTCCCTGTAATGCTGATTCCTTTCAAGTACCTTATTCATCACAAGCTTGCCTATCCAGGAATCAAATCTGATCTTGCACAAAGCTCCAGATAATGTGAATGTGATTAAGCTCCTCTTGGCCTTTCATTCTGCTGCAACACCATTGCAGGATCTCTCGTTCATTTTCAGCTCTGAAATTCAAACTTCATGAAGTTAATTAGGCTTTGTGTGAGAGGGACTGGAAGAGCAGCATATGCGGCTAAGAATGTGCTGAAAAGACTAATTTTGGAACCGAGTGAGGAATTAACCCGAGCTTGAGGGAAGTGCTCTATCAAATGCTGATGGAGCTTTCCTGTTCACATCCCTGCATAACCGGCCAGGCTTTTTCACAGAAAAGGAGATAGTGTACCAAAACGGTGTGCGTTTTTTGCTGAATTTCATCATAAAAGATGACTAATAACACAAAGTGGGGCTATTTTTGAGTCCATTTCCTGAATCTGCGTCATATGCAGAAGAACGGGCCATGATACCCCAGATGAGAACTGCTGGGTGGCTTCAGAAAAGAGGAAGGAAACTTGATTTTATCCCAGTGGTTACACAAACCTCGATTCGACTCGAGTCTACAGCAACACTTGAGGCTGAAGTGGAAAAATAAGGGAGAGTATTTCAGCCATCTCTCAGCCGTTGTGAAGAGCAGTTTGAAGTGGAATTTTCTGTTTGGATATTGAAGCACGTACGACTCTATAGATTGCTATAAAATCAATGAATTCGTCAAGCACCACAAAATCATCTTTATCAGACAAAAACTCAGCCTTTACCCAGACTGTGCATCTCACCTGCTGATCTACAGCCTGTCCTTACATTTGTAATACCTGTGCTTTGTATACTGTAACATTGTTTTTGCTGAGCTTTCAGGATGTATTAATTGCTCGCTGTAACACACATACGTAATTTGTGGAGATCAGCAGTAAATTCCCTATTGAGAAGCTCAGTTTAATTCGTACCTGAATATAGCAGCTTGTTCCAGATGTTATATAAGATGAAGCACCTAAAATACACTATATTGCCAAAAGTTTTGGGATGCCTGCCTTTACATGCATACGAACTTTAATGACATCCCATTCTTAATCTATAGGGTTTAATATGGAGTTGGCCCACCCTTTGCAGCTATAATTGCTTCAACTCTTCTGGGAAGTCTTTCCACAAGGTTTAGGAGTGTGTTTATGGGAATTTTTGACCATTCTTCTAGAAGCGCATTTTGTAGAGCGCAGTCTCGGGAGTGCCCCCCGGCCTGCGAAGGGCGTTGGGGGTATGTGGCGAGGCGAGGGACTGTGAGAGCGGGCCGGTGGCGAATGTTAATGAGCGTCAGCTGTGCGCCACACTGGTCTCGTCTCATGGAGGAGTGACGGGAGTATAAAAGGAGGAGCGACGACAGTGCAAGACGAGAGAGGACCAGGCCTGGACTTTATGTTGTGTTTTTGTTTTGTATGGAGGCGGCAGTCGGCCGTGAGGGGCTGCCGCCAACATTATATTTTGTTTATTTTTGGATTAAAGTTTTTAAATGTTCGCCGGTTCCCGCCTCCTTCTTCCCTGAACGTTTCATTGCGTTACACCAAACTCGCTCATCCATGTCTTTATGGTCCTTGCTTTGTGCACTTGGTATGCTGAAGCATTAAGAGTTCCTTTCACTGGAACTAAGGGGCCAAGCCCAACCCCTGAAAAACAACCCCTCACCATAATCCCCCCTCCACCAAACTTTACACTTGGCACAATGCAGTCAGGCAAGTACCGTTCTCCTGGCAACCGCCAAACCCAGACTTGTCCATCAGATTTCCAGACAGAGAAGCGTGATTTGTCACTCCAGAGCATACATCTCCACTGCTCTAGACTCTTTGCATTGCATTTGGTGATGTAAGGCTTGGATGCAGCTGCTCGGCCATGGAAACCCATTCCATGAAGCTCTCTACGCACTGTTCTTGAGCTAATCTGAAGGCCACATGACGTTTGGAGGTCTGTAGCTATTAACTCTGCAGAAAGTTGCCGACTGCTGCGCACTGTACGCCTCAGCATGCGCTGACCCAGCTGTGTGATTTTTACGTGGCCTATCACTTCATGGCTGAGAAGCTGTTGTTCCCAATTGCTTCCACTTTGTTATAATACCACTAACAGTTGACCGTTGAATATTTAGTAGTGAGGAAATTTCACGAATGGACCCATTCTTTCACAAATGTTTGTAGAAGCGTCTGCATGCCTAGGTGCTTGATTTTATACACCTGTGGCCATGGAAGTGATTGAAACACCTGGATTCAATTATTTTCAGGGGTGTGCCAATACTTTTAGCAATATAGTGTATATCTACTTTGACTGTTCTTCTGTGATTTATTTCCTTTATAAGACACACACAAGCAAATGGAGCTGCTCATGAGTTTTTACTGGACAGCATATCATAGTTTACTTGAGTCTGGGCTGCTGATTTAAATAGGTGTTTCCTCTCTGTTTGTATTTCTGTGTATGTAGTTTTTTTTTAATGTTTTGATTTGCAGTGTTTTTTTTATGTTATCCTAAAATGCTCAAACAAACCAAATAGTCCATAAATATTCAGGGTATTCGTGGGAGCAGCTAGACGATTAACATTTTACTTTAGCATGCCTTTTTCTGATTTGAAGTTTGGTTGAGCTGTAATATATAATTTAGAGAGTAATACCTTTGAAGAATGTGCTAGTAAGAGAGAAGGTATTCCTCAAGTGAACAATAGTGAGAGTTTATGTAAATGAAGTACTGAATAAATTAGTGTCTAAATTAGGACTGCAAAGAACATATTAACCCAACAAAGACTTTTTTACAGATATATATATATATATATATATATATATATATATATATATATATATATATATATATATATATATATATATATATATATATATATATATATATATATATATACACTCACCTAAAGGATTATTAGGAACACCATACTAATACTGTGTTTGACCCCCTTTCGCCTTCAGAACTGCCTTAATTCTACGTGGCATTGATTCAACAAGGTGCTGAAAGCATTCTTTAGAAATGTTGGCCCATATTGATAGGATAGCATCTTGCAGTTGATGGAGATTTGTGGCATGCACATCCAGGGCACGAAGCTCCCGTTCCACCACATCCCAAAGATGCTCTATTGAGCTGAGATCTGGTGACTGTGAGGGCCATTTTAGTACAGTGAACCCATTGTCATGTTCAAGAAACCAATTTGAAATGATTCGAGCTTTGTGACATGGTGCATTATCCTGCTGGAAGTAGCCATCAGAGAATGGGTATATGGTGGTCATAAAGGGATGGACATGGTCAGAAACAATGCTTAGGTAGGCCGTGGCATTTAAACGATGCCCAATTGGCACTAAGGGGCCTAACGTGTGCCAAGAAAACATCCCCACACCATTACACCACCACCACCAGCCTGCACAGTGGTAACAAGGCATGATGGATCCATGTTCTCATTCTGTTTACGTCAAATTCTGACTCTACCATCTGAATGTTTCAACAGAAATCGAGACTCATCAGACCAGGCAACATTTTTCCAGTCTTCAACTGTCCAATTTTGTTGAGCTTGTGCAAATTGTAGCCTCTTTTTCCTATTTGTAGTGAAGATGAGTGGTACCCGGTGAGGTCTTCTGCTGTTGTAGCCCATCCGCCTCAAGGTTGTGCGTGTTGTGGCTTCACAAATGCTTTGCTGCATACCTCGGTTGTAACGAGTGGTTATTTCAGTCAAAGTTGCTCTTCTATCAGCTTGAATCAGTCGGCCCATTCTCCTCTGACCTCTAGCATCAACAAGGCATTTTCGCCCACAGGACTGCCGCATACTGGATGTTTTTCCCTTCACACAATTCTTTGTAAACCCTAGAAATGGTTCTAAAGCGTGAAAATCCCAGTAACTGAGCAGATTGTGAAATAATCAGACCAGCCTGTCTGGCACCAACAACCATGCCACGCTCAAAATTGCTTAAATCACCTTTCTTTCCCATTCTGACATTCAGTTTGGAGTTCAGGAGATTGTCTTGACCAGGAGCACACCCCTAAATGCATTGAACCAACTGCCATGTGATTGGTTGATTAGATAATTGCATTAATGAGAAATTGAACAGGTGTTCCTAATAATCCTTTAGGTGAGTGTATATATATATATATATATATATATATATATATATATATATATATATATATATATATATATATATATATATATATATATATATAATTTGATAGGTTGTGCCCTTAATATTTTATTATTTATGCCTTATGTATCTTAAGTTTAGTATATAAATATATAAAATACATTTTGTAAAATAATAATTGTATTTTATACTTAAATATTTTTGTATTTTTATACAAATACATTTTCTATTGTTGGTGTTATTTATTTTTGTTCAAGTAAAGCAATAAAAGGTGTAAACTATAGGCAATAGTTAAAAGGAAATAAACCACAGTGATTCCTCACCTATTAGATTTTGAGATCTCAAAAGCTCATACTGTATGCAGTGTTTGTGTTGAGTCTGTAAATCACTGGAACAATAACAGTTTGAACCAGTTGTGAGCTCAGTTTAATACCATCCTGTGAATCTGGGCGCTGCTCTTCTCAAGCATGGCTAATGAGCAATTACACGCACACTCTCACACACACACACAGACATATAAACACTCTACGAAAGATGGATGGTGCTCATAACTTACGCTGAGGCGCTGGCAGTGAGACACGGAGGCAGCGTTTTGATCACCTTGTATCTGCCCTGTAGCCTCGCTCCAAGGATGCAAGGCGTAACACGGATGATATTTACAGCCGTAGCTGCTCCTGTGCTGTTGTTGTGCCATATGTTAAGGCCTTACACACATGAGCTCTGAGTGAAATGACATGTATAGTAATGGAAATCATTCATGTTAACATGGAACTGAAGCATCCAGATATCACTCAACAGGCCAGTCTCTGCAAAAATCACCATCAGATCAGTTACTGAGAAACACACTTGTTTCATGAGTGTGTCCAAGCCAGAGTGATGTTAAATTGAGGTTGAAGTATTTTCTCACATTGAGTTATAGCAAAATCCCTTTAAGACAAGTCACTTTGAAATGCCTCTCAGGCATGCAAGTGCAGCTCCTATCTCTTTGAATGGGGAAACATAAAATTCTCCAAAACTGTTCGCCACAATTACGATTAAGTTTCATATTTGAAATCACCAATGAAATCTGACAACAACTGTGTCATAAATTTTGTTTCTAAATGATCAAATCATCACAAAAAACAGCCTTTTTCAGCCTGGACAAGGCTAATGCACATGCGCGTGTCTCACAACACTGCCTGTTTCTATAGCAACAGGAGCTTCTAACGGCAGCAGTGACATGATGACTTTACTAATCAACGATTGGCTCTTTCATTTAGAAGGCGGGGCTTATTCGCCATATTGGGCGTTGCACTTTTGCCCATTTAAAAGTAATTGGAGTGCACCGTCTTCCTATAAATATATAAAATCTTTGGTTTTTGTTTACCACAGTTTGTTACTTCTGTCATTTCCAGTTCTTTGACTTAATCACTATGTGACGTTCCTAACAACTCCCTTTAAAGGGTCATGAAGATGGCCCTGTTTCAGCAGCCGTCAGTTCTCACCACAGTTTTGAAAAATGCTCTAAAAGTGAGTGTGGTTAAGCTGCGGAGTGGAGGGGAGACTGACTGACGACACGGCAACGGCTTCTGATTCAGAGTTTTATTTCACTCTCAGTAAAAGCATCAAAGCTTCCCAGAAAAATTGCATGCTGCAAAATATCATTACGTAACACAATATACACATGGTTTTGTAAGCTCACCATAAATAACACAAATACATAAAGTACACATCCTGTGCCAACTATCATTTATTGCACAAATAAATGCACAGCCATTCGCATGTTCTCTGCATAGAAAATATATACGAACACGCTGTTGCATCGATAACTTTTGAGACTTATTTTGCAACGTTTTATGAGCCGTTTGATCAGTTAATGGGCTGTAAAGAGTGGTTACACTCAGGATCTACTGATGAGAACTTATGCAACGCAGAAACTCTTACAAAGCAAAAACAAACACTCTTTTTTTTGATCCATTAATGCATCTATCACTTACTTGAATGCGATCTCACTCTTTGAAGCACCTGTCAATCATCACGTCATTCTTCTCATAGGATAAGGACACGCAGACTCAGAGTCATCATCGTGACTATAGTACGAGAAAACGTATCAAAACGTATTTTGATGTTGATACAAAGATGAATTTAAACCCGGAAGTTGAATTAAAATTAACTCGTTTTTTCTGCTACAATCAAAACGAATGGATGGTAACATTGACTTATATGAACTCCTGAAAATTTGGTTTAGGGTTTCATGACCCTTTAACCATCACTATATTCCACTTTCACACAAACTTTCTAAAAATATATATTCAAATATCGTAATTGTATCATAAAAGTAATATTTATTTATTTTTATTTCATTTATTTTTTTAAAAGTGTATTATTTGGAATTTATTTATTTTATTGTATTCATTTTAACATATTTTAGTAACTTTTCATTTTCAAGTGTGTTAAGTTTTTCAAGTTTCTTTAAAACAAATTGACATATAGTGTCTTTACCGTCACTTTTGATCAGTTTAATGCATCCTTGTGGCATAAAAGTATTAATTTAATTAAAAAAAAAAATTAAATTCTGGTCCTGTATGCTGATTGGTCAATATATTGTTCCATATATATATATATATATATATATATATATATATATATATATATACTATAATATGGACCAGAATTATCCTCTTTATAATTAGAAATAAAGCACTCTAGCAGGTTGCATTCCTGCTGCTTAGAAGATGCACATTTGCATCTAGAGCGACAACATACACACACACACAAAATAATTTCATCCACATAACATGTATGTCTGTATTGGAAAATCTTCTGAATTGCGCCTTAAGGATAAACACAAAATTAATGGCATTCTTGGTTAGCATAATGTTAGCATTTGAAACTCTCTCTTCTGAGCAAACAGATGGATCTATTCAAGACAGAGTCATTCAGATAACCCCAGTAAAGCAGGTACTGCTTTTATTGTATTGCACACCTTTTTTTCTGCATCGAAAATGGCAGAGCAGCAAATCATTCCTCTAATATGTTTCTGTTGAGTGGGAGTGACCTTTGGCAGGGTGTAATATCACGCAGAGGAAAAAAAAATGCTAGAAGCAGTCGAGCAAAAGAAGAAAGGGCAGTTTGTTTATGATCGCATTACACTGTAACAGAGCACTGAATCTGATGCCAACGCTAAGGAGATGCTGGATCCTCTGATTCATATCTGAAAGGTCAGGTAATTTGAAAGAGCAGCCCATTATCAAACCTATAGAATATTCAAAGCCTCTCCGCAAGAGGAGATTAGAAACATTGGATGGGGTTTAAGTGTGGTGTGTGTATGTGTTCGTTTGATTCATGAGACGGCAAATAGAAGATTGAGAGTGCGCAGAAGGAGAATGTTTCATATTCAGCCTCGGTGCTGGAAGAATGCACTTAGAAACACATTCATAGTAATGCCAAGGTCTTTCACTTGTGTTTCAACTGTTCTTGTTTATTTTATTATTTAAATCTGGTATGTTTCTTATTTAAATATCTGGTAAAACTACTGGCTTTTGTAGCCGCACTGCATTGCCTTTATTTATACAGTATGACATATCATATGAAAGATATATACCAGTCTGTGCTAAAAAACAACCAGTATTTCTGCAGTACCGGTAGTACGGAGTATGTTCGGTACCCAAAGATAGATACTGCTTTCTAACGCGCTCTCTGAGCATCATAGGTTTCTATTTACAGTGTGTAAGTGTTGAGCATTATAGCCAATCACAATCATATCTGTTGAGCTTGTGAAAGCAGTGGCCTATCAGAGGTGCTAGTCAGTAAGTTAGTCAGAATCCGCTTAATGCTGAAAACAAAGTTTTGTTTTGTTCAACGTAATCTGCACGCTTGCGAATACTTTCATTATAACCAACAAAGTGTAAACACAATGTAAATAAGAGATTCATTATACAATTAGAGAGTACAGAATTCAGTGAGCTTGCACTTTAGAGATTGGAAGCCTTAGTTATTATAAATCTTCTCTTTCTGATTATTACACATTCACAATCTGAATACAAGTTTAGGTTATGCTCCAATGGAAGCACAATGGAATTGGAAACTGTGATGACTGACAGTGATGACTAATGGACGAGACAAAATGGGACAACATAAAGTACTTAAATCAACAGTTTTTGCTCTGGTACTAAAAGTCGTTTACATAACAACAATCGACTAAAAATGGAAACGTTTTTCCTTTGTGTTTTATGCGTACAGACGACAACATTGTCAAAAAATGATCACTTGCTCCGGATGAATATTGTTGGTGTTACAGGGCTTGAATTTCGCCGTGGGGTTGTGCATATTGCGCATCATTTTACTCATTCACACAAATTTTGTGCTCACACCCAAAGTGTGCATCAGGTCTTAAAGCGACAGCAGCCTAATATACATGCTGCCAAATTATGAGATAATATAAAAAATGTCTATATAGCAGTTTCCCCCATTGTATCGAATGTCAAAATTGTGGCCAGTGAAAATACTGAGTGGCTAGTAACTTTAGAAAACCACTAACGGCCTGCTTGGTACGCAAGCAAAAAGTGGATGTCTTTGACTGTTTTTATAATCTCACAACATGTTCATTGCATTTGAAGATGCTGTTTCTTGTTAAAAACAGTTTTATTAATGCATTATTTCAATAGTGTTTGTGTACTTTTTCTAGCACACCATCCTGCTCTTTTGTAACCATCATTTATCCATCCCTATCACTTTTTTATATTAGATTATTTTTCCACTTCCAACTTATGACGTTCGCGTGGTTTTTACATTCAAAAACATCTTAATGAATAAGTAATAGGCTATTTTCTACCCTGGTTTTGAGCCTAGCTCTTGAAACTCTCGGTTTTTATGGGCGTGCCGCATTGAAGACTTGGAAGTAAATGCCCACTGCTATGATTGGCTCCCCAGTCAGTATACATGAGGAATGGTTTTGAAAACTTCCAATGTGGAGAAATGCCAACCGGAATGATTCGCCCAGAGGGCTCGCAAAATGTCTTTGTCAAACAAACACAATGATTTATCTCTCATCCACCTGCAATTAATTGGAATGTTATTTTTTATTACTTGGCTGGCCCAGTGGGTGGATATAACCATGAACCGTGCATAACACACACACACACACAAAGATAGTGTGAGCCCTGGCCCATACATGTTCGAGTCTGATCATGAATCGCAGGACAATGAACTAACAACACCTCAAATACAAAGCCTGTGACAGCGTGGAAGTTATGTTTACACACATAATCAGTAGATATCAAATGTAACAATGTTTTTACTCATATAATTGTGTTGCATCATTCCTGTCAGATTCAGAAGCCACAGCATTGTTTTTTTAATCTCATTGTATTTAACATGCCAGGCATGAATCGGTGGGCGGGGCTACAGAATTAGACGTTCGTCTTCTTCGGTTAAGACAGCGTTTCACTGCACTCTGACGTCACGGGGACGCACATTCACAGATCAATCATTTGATGAGCCAGCTGTCAATAAAAGCTTTTCTTTGACTAACAAGGAAGTTTTCAGCTCTGAAACAGGATATTCTTATATTGCCATGCCCTTATATATAATTTAAAAGCTCAAGGGAAAGTTGATTTCTCAATTCATGACCCCTTTAATACAGAATCATCTTCCATTCTTGAGCAGGACTTTTCATTGCGTTAGTGTGTGTTATAATGAGTGGTGATCCGGCACTGAAAGCTGAGGGTTCATGGCTGTTATCAGTGGCAGAAGGCAGCAGCGTTAATCTTCTCTTGTGTACACAGACACGCACTTCGATCTATCGCTGTTCCACAGCTGCAGCAGCCTGTTATCCGTCGTAGTCAAACCACGAAATGCAAACAATTACATCCAGCTCTTGATATACATCCACTGAGGTACATAGGCAATTTTACTCTATTACAATAAAAAGTTCCTCGGGGTGAATTAGAACCAGGAAACCGTTGAATTCAAGGTGAAAATGCCAGTTGGGATAAATTAGCAGTATGTAAAGATTAACATTTTAAACTTACTAAAAGTAGAGACACTAGTATACACTGTTGTTCCAAAGTTCACTTAATGTTTCTTTAGTGCAAGTAATTCAGAAAACCTGTTACCACAAATTAAATGAATGCATGCATGTTTTAATTAAACCTTTTAAGTTTCAAACATTATTTTGTGGAGTTCTGTTGACACAATTATGTTGATCATTACATCAACTTAATATCGTCTGTAATTTAAACTCAAATTTCTGCGTTCATTGGCTTTTTTAAATTACGTTGTAGTAGCAATGAATTTGTCTATTATTGTCTTGATAACTTTGGAAATTAGGCAGTGGACTGTTTTGTTTTGTTTTTCGCCACGCTCCCACAAGGTTCTATTTCACACCCTCCCGCTCCTGCTTAAAATTCACTCTGTGTTCACCCGCTTACCGCTTAGAATGATTTTCGTCCCGACCCAACCAATCCCACTAAATTTAGACCTCGTTTCCAGATTTAAATTTCCCCTAAAGAAAGAGAGTGACTGGGATGACAAATATAAAATGTTGGCTATACAATAATTGTGTTTGTTATTTTTGTCTTGATTCTGTTAACGCCGTAAAAAAATGTCACCGAGAAAAAATCAAATGCGACATCTGTCACTCAAAATTATTCGCCAAAACTACAAATAAACGAAAACTGCCGGCTTACTAGTTATAGCTAATGCAAAATGAAATATTTTTTTAACATCCATGAAAGAACACAATGTCGCTGACTGACGACGAACGTCTCTCCTCCAAAATCTGACCACAAATGCTGAATGTTCACTCTGAAGGTGCTCTCATGGACGGGATGCAAAGAACATATATTGGCAGGTTCAGGGCTGGGAACTGGGAACTGTGTAAATGCCACCATTTCAGAAAGTTTTGTTCACTTCATGTTCAAGCGCGGATATGCTGTCAAAGGATGCACGTTTACATCCGCTTCCCCATGAGATCATCCTGGCATGATAATCTTAATAATATATTGTAGTGTGCGATGCGTAAAAATGTTAAAATCTTGTAGTGTGCATGTTTGAGATTTTAGAGAAAAAAAAATCGGTGAAGATTCTCCTTATGCGAGTGACGCCACCAGATTTCATCATCGGTTAGGATTTAAAACTCCTCTGAACTACATATAATGAACTGCACTTCTACAGCATTTATTAATCTTTGTTAATGTTAATTTCAACATTTACTAATACATTTATTAAAATCAAAAGTTGTATTTGTTATATCATTAGTTAATGCACTTTGAAGTAACATGAACAAACAATGAACAGCTGTATTTTTATTAGCTAATGTTAACAAATATTAACAAATGCAGTAACAAATGTATTGATTATGGTTAGTGCATGTTATTATTACATTAAGTAATGTTAACAAACGAAGCCTTATTGTAAAGTGTTGTTTTTTTTTTTTGTACAATGTAAAAGTCTTTGCTGTTACTTTTGATCAATTTAATGCACCCTTGCAGAAAAAGTGTTTCTTTCTTTCTTTCTTTCTTTCTTTCTTTCTTTCTTTCTTTCTTTCTTTCTTTCTTTCTTTCTTTCTTTCTTTCTTTCTTTCTTTCTTTCTTTCTTTCTTTCTTTTCTTTCTTTCTTTCTTTCTTTCTGTTTTTTAAACGTTACTGATCCGAACTATAGTGTATTGTGATTCTGAGCAGAAAAAACAAAAAAATTGTATTGGTTGTCATGTTGTTTTATACGGTTCAGAGAGAGAAGGCACAGATTAGCAAATGAAAGTTGGCTGTTATTCACGAGTGTCCTTCAAACTGGCTTAAGAAAAGACTGTATACGGTGTCAAAGGAAGCAGAACAGCAACAAAAAGGCTTAGTATGCGAGTTAATTAAAGAATTACATCGTCAAACGCTGTTGTCAGGAAATAGCAGGATTCGCTGAAGCACATTATCGGCTAGTTGCCCTCGTTAACAGCCTCTGTACAAAATGAATAAGAGAAACTGTCAGCAATTCAACTGAGATGGTGAGCGCACAATGTGGCCCCAGAGAGAAGTGTTTACCAGTCGTTCTACCAGGAAATACACCATTTTATTCTCGACTCTTCCTAATGATAGAGGCCAGTCTGGCTTTTTGTAAGGCTCTACAGTAGTCAAATTAACCAGCACTGGATCATAAAATTGTAGAGAAATGTATTGAGTCGACGCTAGAACTGACCGTTAAATGATCTCACAGATGGAAAAAAAGATGAAAAACCTACTGTGAGTTAATAAACACCTGCTTTATTGTGGTTTATGGGTTAATTTATCATTTTATACAGAATATATATGCAGTCTGATATTTCCCAGTTATTACTTTCTGCTCTCGCATTGTTTGTGATTGCCGATGACAAATAATAGATACGAGAAGGGTCGGTTGTCGAGATTTTATGCAAGATGTTATCAACCTCGTGCAGTGCTGTGGGTTTGTGCGAGTCCTTGTCCGTTTGTGCGTTTTATCTCACGCTGTGCCGAGGAAAGCCCTTGTCCGTGTATTGCTGTGTGGGGTCGCATAAGATACACCGTTTCTGATAAGATAAGCTAATGGAATCTGAAGGTCACCAAAAGGTCATTCTCCCGAGGCATCGCTGCTGTGGCAGAGTGGCAACACTTCATAATGATAAAGTCTTCACAGAGGCCTGGAGCAGCACCGCTTGCACATACAGTTGTGATAAACGGAATGCTTACTGTTTGGAAAAGTGTGTCAAGAAGAAATATATGCATTGCAGTTGCAGCATTATTTGATTACATGGTTATTTGAAATGTAATTAAATAATGCTGCAATTCCAATGCATTTATTTCTTCTTTCCTTCATACAACGTGTGATCTTACTATCTGATCTTTCAAGATCGGGCGAAATTCGAAACAGTCAATGGTAGGTACACTGCCTTAGACAGAAATTTAATTAGACTTTTTTTGTGAATTAATGAATGACAGATAGATTTTCACCTGCTGAAGGTGTTTGCATGCAGTTGGAGCTGTAAATCAAGCCCCCGGGGTTTTCAGTGCTGAACCAGTTCGAGACCTTGAGTTATTTGAAATCTTCACGTTGGAGTAATGAGTTTTGAGCACATCCAAAGCCAAACACCCGCACTCTTCAATTGGGCCAGATGGATACTGTCTCTTCATTGTTAAAAATAAGCAATTATGGAGTTAAAGTGATCTACTTTTGAAATATTTCACATTTATGGGTCTATTTGAATAGAAATAAAAAATAAAAATATGCTGCACAAACCTGCACGAACTTTTTGTCTCTCACAGCGATGTCTTTAAAGAACCGGGTCACGTTTTATTATAATTATATATTCAAGGCCTGGTATTAATTGCTGGTATTAAAGGGTTAGTTCACCCAAAAATAAAAATTATCCCATAATTTATGGTGTGTAGCCGAACACAATCGGGAGTTATAAAAAAAAATATCCTAGCTCTTCCAAGCTTTATAATGGGAGTGAATAGTAACTGATAGTGAAGAAGACATATACACCTATGGCTTGAGGGTGAGTAAATTATAGGATAATCATTTTTGGGTGAACTATCACTGTAAGGTGTGTTTTTGTCGATCGAAATACAAGTAGATGAGTTTACACATTCCCGTTTACACCTTATTGTTCAAACCAAAGTTGGGTCTTCAGCTGACAAAGGTTAAATCTTGTCTGGTTAACGCACTTCCCATAATGTTTACGCATTAGGTAGGCGGAGAGAAGGCGGTCTTTTGTGGCTGTTCGAACACATTCGACCACATGAGCGTCTACACTACGAAAACAATCTGGTCAAATGAGTTTTCGACTACCTTGGAAAGTGGCCAAGCTCAAAATGTTTTAGACCCCATTTACAACTGTATTTAGTCGTACACTTATGATCTGATCCACCAAAATACAGGTGTAAACAGGGCCTAAGTATAGAGGAATATTAATTAACACATGTATTTATAGGATTAGGATTAGGATGTGGGTGTGGTTTAGGGTTAGTTGCATGTAATTAAGCTAAATTTATAATAATTACTATATTAACTACATAATGTGTAGCAAAGACACCATAAAATAAAGTGTTACCAAGAACCATTTTGGGTTTCCCAACAAATCTTTCATGGAACAGTTCTTGAACTGAGGAATTTAGTTTAATTGAAAAAATAGATGTGAATAAAGAGTGTTGCAATGATCTGAGCGCATGATCTGAAGCGCATGGCGCAGGTGCACTTAGGGCGTGTCCAAATCCACTTTTGCTAGTTTAATGATGGAAAAAACGGTCAGTGCGCCCGCCGCATTATCCAAAAGGGTTGTACCTAGTCTCTTAATGAGTCATGGGTGTGTTTTGGGAATAACGTGCAATAAACCAATCAGAGTCTCATCTCCCATTCCCTTTAAAAGCCAGTTGCGCTTGCACCAATGGCGGATTCGCTATTTACATGGCGGAATTTGCGAGAGGAAAGACTGAATGCTTCTCCAGAGAGGAATATTACACAGCCTGTGTGTGTAATAAGCAGAGTGTACGTACGTTGTGCACCCGCCTATAGGCGCATATTACTAACGCGCCCTTTAAATAACACAAAAAGTACTGCACTATTGACTTTAAACCCTTTAAATTTTTGTTGGTCAATGGCGCAATCGTTTTCAGTTGCCTCAAAATAGCAACGCGCCAACAATGCGCCTTAACACATCATAGGCGAACAGATGGGCGCGAGTGCATTTGCTATTTAAACAACGTGGTGCTGGACGTGAAAATGATAACTGCATCAGGATGAAACTAACAACGCTTGCGTCTGGCATCACATTGCACTAATGATTGTTTGTTTGTTCAATTCATTCATTCATAATTTGGATTGAAATTTGGATTAAAAATTTCTATGGCATCGGCGTCGAAGAGTAATTAGCTGATGAAGTGGATTAATTTTTAATTAGTTATATTTTATTATTAACTTTTTATCAAAAGTTATCATGAGCATTGTAATGTTTTAAGCAGATAGCATAAGCAGTAGATCAGGAAGATTTTAAAATTAAGTCAAAGTCAAGTCAAAGTCAGCTTTATTGTCAATTCTGCCATACGTACAGTACATACATACAGAGAATTGAAATTCTATGACTCTCAGACCCTAGGTGCCGAACAACAACAAAACAATAACAACAAAAGTTTAACAGTAACAACAACAGAAGAAAGATTAAAAAAATGGATAAAGTGAATTATAGAGGTAAAGTGGCAATGGCAAATAGTGCAAACAATAGTAACAATAGTGCAATTTCAGATTTAAGTCAGTGCAGGTATAAAATAAAATTATAAGAGTGTGTGCAAAAAAAAGAGTCTGTCTGTAAGAGGGGAGACCAATTCCTCAGAGAGACAATATAATGAGGTAGATGAAGATGAAGGGAGGAGAACTGGGGGTGATTCCCAGATCAGGTGCGTGGGGCAGAAGAGGGAGAGTCGGCAGAGTCGGGAGGGAGTTCAATGCACTGACAGCTTGGGGAATGAAGCTGTCCTTCAGTCTGCTGGTCCTTGCTTGGAGACTGCGTAGCCTCCTCCCTGATGGCAGCAGACTGAAGAGGCTGTGCGATGGGTGGGTGGGGTCTCTTGCAATGATGAGGGCTTTGCGGAGAGGCGGGAGTTATAAATGTCCTGGAGGGTGGGAGAGAGACACCAACGATCTTCTCAGCTGCTCTCACTATGCGCTGAAGTGCTTTACGGCAGGATGCGTTGCAGGCGCCGTACCACACAGTGATGCAGCTGGTCAGAATGCTCTCGATGGTGCCTCTGTAGAAGGTGCGCATGATGGGGGCTGGGGCTCCGGCTCTTCTCAGCTTTCGGAGAAAGTAGAGTCGCTGCTGTGCTTTCTTGGTCAGTGCTGTGGTGTTGGCGGTCCAGGAGAGGTCCTCTGTGATATGTACACCCAGGAATTTGGTGCTCCTCACCCTTTCCACGGTCACACCGTTGATGGTCAGAGGAGCGTGCTGGGTGTGCATTCTCCTGAAGTCAACAACAATCTCCTTCGTCTTCTCCACGTTCAGAGAGAGATTGTTGTCGCCACACCACCTGGCCAGGCGGCTCACCTCGCTCCTGAAGTTTGTCTCATCATCGTTGCTAATGAGACCAACTACGGTCGTGTCGTCCGCAAACTTGATGAAGAGATTGCTGTTGTGTATGGGTGTGCAGTCATGTGTCAGCAGAGTGAAAAGGAGGGGGCTCAACACACATCCCCGAGGGGCTCCAGTGTTCATGATGATGGAGCTGGATGAGTTACTGCCGACCCGAACTGCCTGAGGTCTTCCCGTCAGGAAGTCCAGCAACCAGTTGCACATCGATGTGCTGAGTCCCAGCTGTGACAGTTTTTGAGTGAGCTGTAGAGGGATGATTGTATTGAATGCTGAACTAAAGTCTATGAACAGCATTCTGACATAAGTGTCTTTATTTTCCAGGTGTGTGAGTGCTGAATGGACGGTAGTGGCGATGGCGTCATCGGTCGAGCGTTTAGACCGATATGCAAATTGGTAGGGGTCCAGGGAGGGGGGGAGGACAGACTTAATGTGGTGCATGACTAGCCGCTCAAAGCACTTCATAAGGATGGGGGTAAGTGCGACTGGACGGTAGTTGTTGAAGCAGGATGGAGATGATTTCTTAGGGACTGGAATAATGGTGGTTGCTTTGAAGCATGTGGGGACAACAGCTTGACGTTGAAGATGTCTGTGAAGACATCAGTGAGTTCCTCTGCACAGTCTCTCAATACACGTCCAGGAATGTTGTCAGGACCTGGAGCTTTGCGTGCGTTGACCCTGCTGAGGGATCTTCTCACACTGTCCCTGGGCAGTGACAACATCAGGTCATCGGGAGGAGGTGGTGACTTCTGTGCAGTGGTGCTGTTGTGTGCTTCAAAGCGAGCAAAGAAAGTGTTCAGCTCATTCAGCAGGGGGGTGGAGCTGTCACATGTCCGTGCAGGGGGCTTATAGTCTGTGATGGTCTGAATACCCTGCCACAGGCTCCTTGTGTCTCTGCTGTCGCTGAAACGATGGGCTATCCTCCTGGAGTACTGTCTCTTAGCCTTCCTGATGCCGCGTGACAGGTTGGCCCTTGCTGTCCTCAGGCCCACCTCATCTCCAGCTCTGAAGGCAGTGTTACGCGTCTTCAGAAGTCTGTAGACATTTCCTGTCAGCCACGGTTTTTGGTTGGGCCAGACGGTGATGGTCTTTGTGACTGTTACATCCTCCATGCACTTGGTGATATAAGAAGTAACAGTCTCTGAGTACTCCTGGAGGTCTGTGGTGTTGTGGTAGGTTGTAGCCTGTTTAAACATGTCCCAGTCAGTGGTGTCGAAGCAGTCTTGAAGAGCCTCTGATGACCCTTCAGGCCAGACTTGAATCTGCTTCTGGACTGGTTTGGTGGCTTTCACAAGTGGTCTGTATGCTGGCATTAACATAACAGTGATGTGATCTGAAGCACCAAGGTGGGGGAGGGGAAGGGCTTTGTAAGCTCCTCTCTGTGTAGTGTACACAAAGTCCAGAGTGTTGTTTCCACGTGTTGGGAAGTCAATGTGTTGATGAATTTTTGGAAGCACACTCTTTAAGTCTGCATGGTTGAAATCTCCAGCCAAGATGAGAAAAGCATCTGGGTGGGCTGTCTGCTGATCACTGATGTGTTTATAAAGATTATTTAGTGCCTCACTCCTGTTGTTGTTGGAGCTGGGGGGGATGTATACAGCAACAAGTATAATAGCTGAATATTCCCGCGGTAGATAAAACGGCCGACATTTAATAATCATAAACTCCACCAGGGGTGAGCAGTGTTTGCAGACCACAACAGCATCGCGGCACCACGCATCATTGGTGTAAACACAGAGTCCGCCGCCGCGGGTCTTACCTCCCTCAACGAGCACTCTGTCCGCCCGATGGCATGTGAGCCGATCGAGCTGAATGGCGCGGTCCGGAACGCTGTTGTTGAGCCATGTTTCCGTGAACACAAAAACACAACAGTCTCTTACAGTCTTCCGAGTAGAGCAAAGAAGACGAAGATCATCCAGTTTATTGTCCAACGAGCGTACGTTAGCGAGAATGATGGTGGGGATAGCCGGCTTGTGTGGTTTAGCCGCTAGCCTGACACGGATACCCCCGCGCTTCCCCCTCTTCTGTTTCCTCTCACCCCGTTTGTGGCGCCTCCACTGTGGGAGAGGTGCAGTAGTGGGGGACGGTGATGGGGTAGGCCCCCGGAGAAGGCCATGATCCCGCAGATCTTGAGCGAGCGCCGATCTTGGATTGAAGACTGTAGTTTTTCCAACCTCGAGCAGAAACTCACGTCTGTAGCTGAGTTTGCAGATGAACGGACGCGACAAGGACGTACAAAAACACTGTGATTTACACGACGGAAAACACAAAAACACCGGTCCGTCGGGAGAGAGAGAAGCCGCTGCGTGTGCACGCGCCGCCATCTTACATATTTAAGCGGTTCATTCATAAATCTGTAAGATCTTAACTTCATGCTGTGGAAATACAAACCGGAAGACAGAACACAACAAGCTACATACTGTAACATATTGCAAGGTCTATATGTTTTATAATGTATCTTTTTTTTGTTATGATGTTGGTTGTGGTGGGACCAGTGAAAAATTGGCAGGGCACTGATGTGGCCAGCAGAAAAGACTTGGTTTGGTTAATGTGGAAAACTTATGTCTGGTCACTGAACTTTACATCTCCTCTCTCCGTCAGCTTCCCGTATATTCCAGCTCAGGGAGCTTAATTCAATCCATCAAGTACCCCCTTCTTCTTACACCCTATCTCTCACTCTCTCTCGCGCTCTCTCTCTCTCTCTCCCTCTCTCTCTCGTCTCCATTAATCTCAAACTCTGTCTAATTATCGTTAGCCTACACTGAGCGAGTGCAACATTTTCTCTAAAGGAAGCTGAAGAGTCATGGTTGGTCTCAGAAGATACATTGATCCTTTTTTTCCCAGGGTGCACTTTGTGTTTGGTGACTAATAGTCCTGTTTTACGGCTTCACTGGCAGTGTTGTGGTAAAGAATCAGAACCCTGCCATTGATCGTCTCGCGCTGCAGATTTATGAGACACTCCACTGTGACTGTCTAGCAGACAGTGGCTGCCACATTACCTTCATATTGAGCGAAATGGATACACTCTGTCACCTCAATATGTTAAAAACCGAACGAATATGCATTACAGCTATCTACCTTTGAAGTTTGCATCTGATGCAGTCAGCCTCCCTGTCTCGCCCTGTTTGGAGTTAATCATTTTAAGTTTCACAGGAATTTTTGAAACGTACACAACTAAATTTAGAGCTTACGTAAGCACGGTCAATCTGGCATCAAGATGAATTATTTAATTGCAAGTTTTGGAACATTTTAGAGCACCATAAAGCAGTTGCTTCAATTTGTACTGTAATTTTCAGTATTTTAAATCCACTATATAAGCATATTGTTATGTTTTGGCGGCTGTAATGAAGCGCACAACGAAGGAGATCCTTAGGAAGACTTTTAATATAACTCAAAACACAAACAAGATAATATACAACCACTCTAACTCAAACAGGATCAATCCAGGACAGAGGAGAACTGAAAACCGAAGGCTTAAATACAGATCTGAACAAGGAGAAACAAACTAGACACACCTGAACAGAATACTCTAGTTCATCAGTAACCATAGGAACAAACTGCCATGGAGAGAAGGAAAGGAGACAAATTAACAACGTAGAAAACAGATCATGACGCTAAAACGGAAAAGACAAGATAACAAATCAAAATCAAACTTTAAACAAACACGAAACGGGACACACATACAATGTTCCCTCTAATTTATTTTCTCGCCGAGCAAAACTTTTCTCTATTGGTTGGACATTTTGGTCACCTGAGCAAAAGCATTCTTTATACCAGACCTGTACAGCATATGTAAACACACACACACACACACACACACACACACACACACACACACACACACAGAAAGTGGTTTCATCGTGCTGTTGTAACTTTTAACTTTAATGTGCCATTTCTATTTTATTTAACCCTTGATGTAACTTAGTGATTTATTAAAAAAAAAAATGTTTTTTTAATGCAGTTAAGTCAGAAGTCACTAAATTAAGCACATTTCAATTTGACTGAGATTGTTTGTTTTACAATGCTGTTAACTGCACAAGTCTTCTGTACCAATAAATACTATTAGAAATCTCCCCCAAAACTGTTAAATTCTTTATAATAATATAAAAAATATATATAATAGTTATACTGAGATTGTTTTTATTGGTGACAGGCAGCATTAAACCATCACATTTAAATGTATTTGAATGAATTTAAATGAATTTCCAAGATTGTCTATATCAGGTTTTTTAATGGCAAGGATGCCTAAACAATCCCCTTGTGAGATCAATTCTTTATTGTGCTTACAATATTATATAATTATTACAGCCTGCCCTATAATATAATATAAAAAATAATTGAAGTATTTAAACTGATATATTATATCAGTTTAAATGCTTCAATTTGTAAAAAAAAAAAAAAGAAAAGTAATTAAATAATCTAAGAGCTAAGTATGTTCAAGGGAACATGTGAACTCTTTTATAGTTATCTAAACATCCCTGAAACCCAAACCACACACACATCTAAACTGACGTGTGTTACTAAGGTGTTTAGAGTGTGCGCGCTACACTTGTGGTGGGTGTGTATCTAAATGTCTGTTTTGTTACTGTGCTGTGCCCATCATTAGTCATTTCCACCACTTAATCAAGCCACTCTTCTTTAAATCATGATGAGGTTTTATTTCTCACGTCTTAGCGTTTCACCTTGCATCTCCTATTGAGCTATTTGGACCGCAGACGTTCAGACTCACTGCCGCTCACACGCGACATAATTCTCTCTATGAAACCTGTAAACTGCATTCACCGGTTCTAACACTATAGCGATACTTACTCTATAGCGGTTGAACAGAGCACTGTTATTTCTCATTTAAACTCCCCTCATTTCGCGTCTGCCATCTGCGCAGCTTTTTATTCTTTCTGCGGGGGCGCGCACACGCTCAGCTTAGAGGGAACATTGCACATATGGATCACAGTGGCCGTGTCAGTTTATTTTTTGTTTGTTTTATGAAACATTTTAAAAGATAATACTTTGTTGTTTTTTTTTGTTTTTTTGTTTTTTACTGTGAGTTATAAAGTCCAATTCTGAGGGGGGAAAGACAATTCTGACAATTCTGACTTTGTATCTCACAATTCTGACTTTATATCTAGCAATTCTGACTTGTTTTCTTATCAGAATTGCATTGTATAAACTTTTTGTGGAAACCGTGAGACTTTTATTTTCAGGATTCTTTGATGAATAGAAAGTAGAGGGTGACACGGGAGTGGATTTTCAAACCTCTCCCATCCCACTCCCACAAAAAAAAATCCCGTCCCGTCCCACGAAAAAACTAGGGGGAAATCCCGTCCCGTCCCAATCCCAGAATAATGACTCCCGTTCGCTCCCACTCCCTTGTTGTTTTTTGGACGGAATCTGTCAGTTACAGTACAAATTCAGTACAGATCACAGCATGCCCACTTAGTTGAATAAAAATCCAAAATTTAGTTTTTGTTATTTTATTGAACTGAAAGCCAACTTAAACAATGCACACAAAAATTCCATGTAAATCTATGCAAACACCCACACACGCAGTAAATGTCTTATGTCGTTTTCATGCCGTCTTTTTGGTTACTTCAGACTGCCCAGAAATGTCGGTGAGCACAACTGAGGTATAATTTTCCGACAGTAGTTGTTGCAGCATGGCTTTCATGTCTGACTCCATTTTTATTATGATTTTCGTGGCTACAAAGTGCATGGAGAAGCCGCCACCTTCTCTTATATTATTGGTGGCTGGCATTGGCATACCAACTTGGTGCATTACCGCCACCAACTGTTATGGGTGTGGAGCACATCATTCACTTAATCAGCCACAAACAGGAAAGCATAAAGAGACAGGGCTACTAGAATTGAGTTCAAAATTAAAACATATATAAACGGCATATTTGTGTATATAGTTGGTATCGATTCTCGGTCCCGCCCACTCCCGCTGAAAATGTTTCCTCTCCCGTCCCAATCACGTGATTTAATAGTGATTTATTTTTTTTCCCATCCCGCAGGACTCCCGTGGGATTCCCGAAAAAATGTCACCCTCTAATAGAAAGTTAGAAAGAACATTATTTATTTGAATAGAATTTTTTTGTAACATTGTAAATGACTTCATAATGTGTGTCTGTTATATTTTTTGTCATTATAATTTTCTGAATAAAAGTATTAATAAAAAAAAAAATCTTCCTGACCCCTAAACGTTTGAATGGCAGTGCATTTTTTGCTATCATACATTTTACATAGCGAAATCCTGTATCCCCTTTAAAGCAATGCTTTTTTGGACATCTGAAACCATACAAATTGATCTTTAAGTACAGTTGTTGTCATATAAATAATTTTCCATCTGCCACATGGGCTTCTGTTTCTACTGTTTAATATAAAATGTGTCTATAAAGGCCCATTCACACCAAGGACGATAAATAATGATAACAATAAAGATATAGTTCTATAAATCGTACAATTCTAAATTGTAAAAGAATAGCAGAGTCCACACCACTAGTGTAACGGTACACAAAACTGACGGTTCGGTACGTACCTCGGTAAAACGTACCTAGTTTTACAAATTGCTTTTTATTTACAGTGGTTTACTGAAAAAAAAATTTGTCTGTCCTTAAATGAATTCAATTATAACTAAAAGTTTCATAAAGATAATGCTGTAAACTATATAGGAGCCCTTACTTACACATTGCTATAATATTAAAGGTTAACAACAGAGCCCAAACTATTATTTTTTTAGATATAATAATCAACACTCATAAGCTTCACATAAGGCAGTTTTTGCATTAACTTCTAAATCTAATTATATTTTTTCTCCAATTCGTTGTTGAAATATAATCATGTATACACAGTGGCTGTCGTTTTCACGGCAGATTTATTTAAACATACATTACATAAACAACACATCACTAACAGGTTAAGTAGAATATAATGATTATATATTTAGGCTAATATAGTGCATATATTTAGCGAAAGAGTTCGTTTCTCCAGTGAACTAACAGCTGTGGACTGAATGACTTCTGAGGTAAATGTAATGCTATGTGACATTGTTTAGTGAAGCTGTTTTATTGTCTTTCCACGTTTGAGCGATTACACGACATATGATACATTTCAGTAAGTTGTAATGTATCCTCAACATACCTTAAGAGATATTAATTCATGTTTATTCTTAATGAAGAGATGATCGTGTTACATACAGTGATCAGATCTCCTATACAGTGATCAGTCACGTCACATTAAAGAGCGTCAAAACGGCATTTATCGTTTGAATTTCATGATGTCATGGACTGAATACTTAATATGTTTGTGTGGGAACTCTGTGTTTTGAAGTGTGAAGTGTGTTCCGCGCTTAACAGCCGACTGTTAAAGATTGCTTTAGGAACCGTCACGTGCACCGAACTGAAAGCCCTGTACCGAAACGGTTCGGTACGAATACGTGTACCGTTACACCCCTACACACCACAACTAACGATAACAGCACAGAGGAACAATATCGTTGGAATCACTTTCAGAATGACTTTTTCTAGCTGATGAACCATAAAAACAATGACAGCCAATCAGAATCCAGAAACGGTAATATAGTTATCCTTAATATTTTTGGTGTGAACGGACCTTAAATGTGATAAGAAAGTTGACTAGCAATATCAATAATGTGTACCTGTCAAGGAGCTTTTTATTGCCGTTCTCATTGCTGTTGTCTCTTCCTCTCCTTTCCACTCCCTCCTTACCATTCTTTCATTGTATCATGTCTTTGTCTGCTTGTCTTCTCACTGTCCTCTCATTGTTCCTGTACCTAGACCTAGTGAACCAGTTCTGTGAGCAGGTCCTGAACTTCTTGTTTTGTCCCTACTCTCCTGCCATAGCCCCGTCCTCCCCTGGTGTTGACTCCGTACCCTTGCAGCGAACAGGAAGTCAGAATGCCACAGGGACATTTCCCAGAGGTGGCTACGCGTCCGGTCAGGGTGCCAATTACACGGACACTTACCGCACATTGCCGTACTGCTCTTCAGTGGAGTCTCCCTACAGCAAATCCGGCCCTGCCCTGCCACCCGAGGGCACCCTGGCCCGCTCTCCCTCCATTGACAGCATTCAGAAGGATCCCAGGTGAGTTTGCATGCCCATTGAACCTTTTTTGCAGTAGCGCTCATGCCAGGTGCAGATGGCAAATGTACACATATCGATCCAATTTTAGCTGGAAGAGCATCTGCTGAAAGGGTTTTCAGCCGTTGTGTGTTACATTTTGGAGGCCCTTTTTAGGGTGACCACCTGGCTATTGCTCTGTTGCAGGAGAGCAGATGTGAGTTTGCGGGACAATGCGGCACACATGGGAGAGAGATAAATGTACTATTTAGACTATGTAAATATGATTCAAATGAATTGGAAAGCCTGGGGAAGGGCAGGGGGTGTTCAAAGCAATGCCATATAAAGACCATGTTTGGTTCCCCAAAGAACCCTTTCAGTAAACAGTTCTTAAAAGAACTGTTAGTGTGAAGAACATTTTAATAATTTAAAGAACATTTTTCCACTATAAAGAACCTTTTCTGTAATGTAAAGATCCATGATATTTTTATTTTATTTTAATAGGTTTCTTTCTCCTTTTCTAAAGGTGCAGTGTGTAGTATTTATGAGGATCTATTGACAGAAATGCAATATAATATACATAACTATGTTTTCAGTGGTGTATAAAGAAATTACATAATGAACCATTATGTTTTTATTACCTTAGAATGAGCCAATCTACATTCACCGTGGGTCCCCTTACAGTGAAGTTGACATTTTGTGCTGCCATGTTTCTACAGTAGCCCTAAATGGACAAACTGCTCTACAGAGCGCTAGCTACTCTCTGCTGTCTCAGACAACGACATCTTTGTCACCGTAGCTTCTCAATGTGCTTTGAAAAGGAGGGGTGAGCGGTTGCAATTCACAGCCTCACCGCTAGATGCTGCTAAAATGTACACAGTTGAGGGGTGGCTCCTTTAAGGCTATGGCCACTAATTGATTGGCTGACGTTATTGCATAGGAACCAGGATCAGATTCAGCACCCATTGCTATTGCAAGTAATTGTTTTGAAAACATTATTCATATAAAACCGTCATTTACAGACAAAGCATTATGAAATCATTTACTTACGGTTTGTGGTGCAGCTGCTGTTAGATGATCAAAGACAGTCGGCAGTAAGATTCTTTGCGAACTCTCCATTACAGTGTGCCTCATTTATAAAACAAAATGCTCTGAAGGAAGCTTTCTATGCTGTATCCAGTGTAGAAAGCGTCACTGATTATAATGGGTTCTGTTTGTTTTTGTCGCGGCGCAACACTTCCATACAGTGTAGGCAATTGTCAGCCGTTAAGCGACTGAACGCCAGTGGGTGGGGCCTATGGTGCAATGACGTGTAACTATTTGTCTATGTCTTGCTGTGGAGGCAGTCATATGCAAATGTATTTGTCCGTGTGACGTCACAGATCCCGAGTCCTTTTTTGGAGATTGATTAAATAAATGTTTTGTTTATAGTGAGGAGGACCTTTTAAGCTATGAAATTTAAGCATAGCTTAATCATAAGTTATGGTACAAAGACCTCTTATGTCAAAAGATCAAGGCAAATTTGATGTCATGACCCTTTAAAAGGTTCTTCATGGAACCTTAGATGCCAATAAAGAATCTTAACTTTTAAGAGTGTATTTGATGCGACATAACACATCTGGTTAGACATCGGGTCTAAACACTTATAATAGGCTTACCATAGTGAATTAGGGTAAGACAAAATCATGTTTTGAAAGAAAGATTGATATGTTGACTCATTAGTTCACTTTTGGGGGTCACTGCTTATGTTTTGCAAAGCTCCCAATTTCGGGACTGTCCCGCAAAATAGCCTTGTAATAAATAAATAAAGCAATAATAATAAATATCTTAGTATGTGATACTCTGTTTCCCATGATTAAGATTCTCTGTAAATGCATTTAGACAGCCACTTAAAATGTCTACTGGATGTAAACACGGAAGATACAGGTAAATTTACTTGTGAGCCGGGACAGGGCCTCTGGACATGAGCTTGCAGAGTCTTATTATTTTTATTTGTGTTGATTTAGAGTGGGATTTCTGGCTGAAATACACGGTTGCTTGTTGTTTGTACATTTACTAAGTCAATAGCTTTTGGAAGTATGTGGTTTGTTGCACCTTTTTGCGCTTTGGCTGCCAGACCCATTGAACTCTATGCAGTTTTTACAGACATCATCAGAAATTATGATCAGTTTCTCAGGAGGATGATGTTTCTAAAGCCCTGTGCTAATTATAGAAATGCACTTCCTCAAAACATGTTACACAGAAAGGCATTATCATAAAACAATATGACGGGGAACACATACTGTTCAAAAGTCAGTATGCTTTTTTAAAGACTATATATTATTGAGCAGGGATGCATTAAACTGACCAAAAGTGACAGTAAAGATATTTTACAAGATAATGTTACAAAAGATTTCAGTTCCAAAAAGAACTTTCTGTTCATTCAAGTATCTTGGGAAGAAAAAAACAAAGAAGCATCACTGTTTCCACAAACATATTAAGCCGCACAACTGCACCACATCAGAATATTAGAATGATTTCTGAAGGATCACGTGACACTGAAGACTGAATTAATGATGCTGAAAATTCTACTTCGCATTCACAGGAATAATAAAATATATTACAATAAGAGTTTTTGATTGTAATAGTGAGTGATTTTATTGTATTGCTATACATTGTTCTGGGTGGTTACAACAGTGTCAATAATAGAACACCTCTTCTCTGCAAGCCAAACCATTTTTTAGGTAATTCATGTCCATAGTACAAATTGTGCCATTTAAAGGATTAGTTCACTTAAAAATGAAAATGTGCTGATAATTTACTCACCCCCATCTCATCCAAGATGTTCATGTCTTTCTTTCTTCAGTTGAAAAGAAATTAAGTTTTTTGAGGAAAACGTTCCAGGATTTTTCTCCATATAAATGCACTTCAATTGCAACCAACGGGTTGAAGGTCCAAATCAATTTCAGTTGCAGTTTTCAAATGCAGTTTCAAAGGGCTTCAGAGGGCTCTGCACGATCCCAGCTGAGGAATAGGGTCTTATCTAGCGAAACCATCTGTCATTTAAAAAAAAAAAAAAACAAATGCGCGACTTCTGTGTTGTTCTTCACGTCGTATGACATCATCACATCAGAAATGTCACGAATGTGTTTGTGTTTAGATGAACAGGCAAAAACTAAATCAAACACCCTTTACAAAAATAAAGGTAAAACAACTATGTTGGACAATTTGGAGTTTTTCGTCACTGGGTTGGTACTTCCACGTACGTCACGGCCGTGACCTTTCCAATGTGGTGGCGTCATACGTCGTGAAGAACAACACTGAACGTACACTCACCTAAAGGATTATTAGGAACACCTGTTCAATTTCTCATAAATGCAATTATCTAATCAACCAATCACATGGCAGTTGCTTCAATGCATTTAGGGGTGTGGTCCTGGTCAAGACAATCTCCTGAACTCCTAAACTGAATGTCAGAATGGGAAAGAAAGGTGATTTAAGCAATTTTGAGCGTGGCATGGTTGTTGGTGCCAGACGGGCTGGTTTGAGTATTTCACAATCTGCTCAGTTACTGGGATTTTCACACACAACCATTTCTAGGGTTTACAAAGAATGGTGTGAAAAGGGAAAAACATCCCGTATGCGGCAGTCCCGTGGGCGAAAATGCCTTGTTGATGCAAGAGGTCAGAGGAGAATGGGCCGACTGATTCAAGCTGATAGAAGAGCAACTTTGACTGAAATAACCACTCGTTACAACCGAGGTATGCAGCAAAGCATTTGTGAAGCCACAACACACACAACCTTGAGGCAGATGGGCTACAACAGCAGAAGACCCCACCGGGTACCACTCATCTCCACTACAAATAGGAAAAAGAGGCTACAATTTGCACAAGCTCACCAAAATTGGACAGTTGAAGACTGGAAAAATGTTGCCTGGTCTGATGAGTCTCGATTTCTGTTGAGACATTCAGATGGTAGAGTCAGAATTTGGCGTAAACAGAATGAGAACATGGATCCATCATGCCTTGTTACCACTGTGCAGGCTGGTGGTGGTGGTGTAATGGTGTGGGGGAGGTTTTCTTGGCACACTTTAGGCCCCTTAGTGCCAATTGGGCATCGTTTAAATGCCACGGCCTACCTGAGCATTGTTTCTGACCATGTCCATCCCTTTATGACCACCATGTACCCATTCTCTGATGGCTACTTCCAGCAGGATAATCCACCATGTCACAAAGCTTGAATCATTTCAAATTGGTTTCTTGAACATGACAATGAGTTCACTGTACTAAAATGGCCCCCACAGTCACCAGATCTCAACCCAATAGAGCATCTTTGGTATGTGGTGGAATGGGAGCTTTGTGCCCTGGATGTGCATCCCACAAATCTCCATCAACTGCAAGATGCTTTCCTATCAATATGGGCCAACATTTCTAAAGAATGCTTTCAGCACCTTGTTGAATCAATGCCACATAGAATTAAGGCAGTTCTGAAGGTGAAAGGGGGTCAAACACAGTATTAGTGTGGTGTTCCTAATAATCCTTTAGGTGAGTGTATTTAAGGTTAAAAAGTATATACTTTTTTTTTTTTTTTTTTTTTTTTTTTTTTGAAAATGGTCGATGGCTTCGATAGATAAGACCCTATTCCTCTTCTGGGATCATCTGCAGAGCCCTTCGAAACCCTTTGAAACTGCATTGATTTGGACCTTCAACCCGCTGGTTGCTATTGAAGTATGGAGAAAAATCCTGGAATGTTTTCCTCAAAAAAACTTATTTCTTTTCGACTGAAGAAAGAAAGACATGAACATCTTGGATAAGATGGGGGTGAGTAAATTATCAGGAAATTTTCATTTTTAAGTGAACTAATCCTTTAAGTATGAGAAATTGAAATGATGCTTGCCTTAGCAAACACCATTATTTAATACTGACTACTGGTGGAAAACCATAGTAACAAAGACTATGAGATTATGTGCTAGCTCCATTTAAATATAATTTTTTTTTTAATTCTTCACACCCTTTTCTAATAATACACTAGGGGACAGATTTACTAAACATGGCAAATTGGCGTGTAAGCGCAGTTCCAAAAAAAAAAACACAAATGGGAAAGTTCTGCGCGTGATCTACTGACTGCGCGCAAATGAAAGAACACAGACGCAGCCGGATCATTTCCATAATGACCAACGTAATCTACCCGTTAGTGTCTGGTTTAAGACGTGCTTTTCATTGTATTCATTTAAATACTCTCCTCCCATACATTTTTAGTCTGAATGGGAAACTCCTACAAAAGCATATACAATAAGGTCAACTGTGCACACGCCTTTTCGGTGGTAATTTTTCACTGCGTGTCTTACAGTAGTTTCAGTTTGTTTAATGCCAAAAGAGGGTTTGCACTGTTCATCGATATTTGTTTCCACGTTTGTTTGGTTTTTTTTGCACATTCTTTCAGTGCTGCTAAATTATAACTCTTGATTTATTTTAAAGGAGTCATTAATATTTGTGATCGTATTAATGAAATCACTAAAAACTTTTTTTCATCTATTTATTGGACCGAGTTGATCACGATTATGAATACTTTTATTACACAATAACAATATAAATAATGATATAGTTATTTTTGCTTTAAATAAGGTTTTATATCAAACTAATACTAGCCTAAAAACTCAAGCTTACCGAATACAAGTAAACCGTAATAAAAAAACAGCAAAGAAAACAAACTATAATAGATCAAAGACACAAATGAAATTTCAAGCACTAGAAATACTACATAAAATGTATAAAGTAATGTATAAAAAAACAATGCATAGTCTTTACATTTATTATTAAAAGATATTAAAGTTACAAAAGTGATTCAGTCAAGAGCAGTGAGAGATTTTCTCTCAGAGAGCATGCACATAGAGGTTTAAAATCACCTGTTTTTGAACCGCACCACTTAAAAACGCAAACGATAGGCTTTCGCTTTTCGTGATAAGTATTTCTGTTGGAGAAACTACTTTGAAACTTTACAAGCTACACATAATATAAAGTAACGGATGGATGGATGGATGGATGGATGGATGGATGGATGGATGGATGGATGGATGGATGGATGGAGTGTGAGCTCTTTAGTCTGAGAGTGATTCATGTAAAGGCAAGTCTGTGCCTGGAGTCAGTCTGAATGGAGCCTAACTGGGACCACCCACTTTTTCTGTGACCTTGGTTTCAAAAGTATTTTTCCCATAAATTTTTTATATGGATTTCAGCAATTGATGTATTAAAATGAATTTTTTTAAAAAACAGTACGTCAACAGAGTACTTCCAGCAAGATTCTGAAGTGCACATTCATCATCTTACAATACCATGTGGCCACGCTTTGTGAATGGCGACTTAGGTCACATGACAACGATAGCATGGCGGATGTAGTACATCCTGTTACGACCCGGCTCAAAGTCACAACATAAAGAGGACACTTCATAAGATGGGTTTCAATAAGGAAAATATAAATTTATTTAAAGTAAAACAAATAATGTCTTGGGTCAAAATATAAGATAATAATAGAAAATAGCATTACAACAACAAATCAATAAACAGTTGGAAATGGTGTTTGTGGAGTTGTGGAAACAAAATGGGAACACAAAATCTCAAGAACCCACTCTTCAAACAAAGACACAAAACAGAAATGAATCCAGGAGCTTCTTAAATAGGTTGCCACAGGTGCAGCTTGTTTTCATTAGAGCAGTCATGCCCACCAAGGAGGAGTCTCTGTCCTAGAATTCTCACAAAAGAAACTGGGGCACGTTCAAAGCTCAAACCGGTGCGCAATGTTTTGCTACGGTTTCCGCTTGAACGTCATGAGATGCGTTTTCTCTCGTTTGGTGGGTGTGTCAAATATGTCAGCCCAATCAGCAGTAACATGTATATAAACTGTGTGGTGTTAAAGAGACAGCTCGCACAATGGGTCCGTAAAAATACTATACATATTTATATATTTTGCTATTGTATTGTGGAGTGACACTTTCATAAACTTTTCTATATTCCTCTGATTATATAATGGTAAATATTACAATATCATAGCACAACCGTGATCAGCAATAATGATAAGCCTAATAGCCTACTCACAATAAAAAGAATAAGGTCATATAGAGCATAACCGTCTCGGAGGTAAGAAGTGAGAAGTGAGATTATCCTTCACCTGAAGCGTTTGTCTTTTCATCCTGAAATGCGAGGCAAATGTTGGATCATAATAATTAGGAACCACAGTTTCCACAAATTCCTTCACTCAATTGGGATGTTCTGTTTTATTCTGGATCATCGAGCGTATTTTACAGTATTAAACACTTATTTATACCGATTTCATCAAGCTCCGAAAATTCTTCAAAAAGAACACAAAGAATGGTCTTCTCAGCTGCCATAGTTGCAACTCTTGCGTCATCAGAACAGGGTGTTCAACGCAGCACCGTTTCCACTTAAAAAACGTTTTGTTAAGTTAAAAAAGGGGGGCAGTGATGTAACCCTCCACCCAAAAAACATCAAATAATCTGAATTATTTAATAAGAAAAAAATAAATAAATATAACCCCAAAATTACAGGAAAAGCAAACAAGATAAATCTACAATATATCAATTTATATAACAAGAAAAATACCTACTCATAAATGGGAATTTACCACTCCCAAAGTGCCACATTTATGAAAGAATGGGCAGGAACATAGTCTGGACAATGGGCGCTGTTACACACGAGACGTTAAACACGAGACTTTCCTTTAATGTGATGAATTTGTAGAGAATATTACTGCAGAAACAAACTCCATCTCATCAAGCTCTGGTTGGTGGTGGAACTCTGCTGTAAAAAGACTAAAGGATTGTGATCAGTCATCACCTTAATCGGATTGCCACTGCCCAAATAAACTTCGAAATGCTGCATAGCCAAAATGAATGGCAATGCATCCTTCTCAAATAACGGAATAGTTTCTTTGATGAGAATTAAACTTTTTAGAAAAGAAACTGACTGGATGTTCAACATCTCGATCATCGTCCTGCAAAAGAACGGCCACAACACCCTTTTCACTGGCGTCCACCGCCAGTTTAAAAGGAGTGTTGAAATTTGGGGCTGACAAAATAGGAGCATTCACTAAAAATGCCTTTGCATTATCAATAGTTGCAAAATCATCAGTTGCTTGCTGGCAACTGTTTGTCTACACAAAATCTTTTCTGTGAGAGGACTCACTACACTTGCAAAATTGGGACAAAAGGCACGATAATAGCCAGTCATTCCCAAGAACCTCCTCAAATCTTTACGAGATTGAGGAACAGGGAAACGGTCTATAGCTTCAACTTTGGCCCTAATTGTTCGAACTTGACCCTGCCCCACAATTGTGCCCAAATAAGTAGTGGTATAAATGTAATTTATACTATACACATTCATACTATTTTTTTTAACAGTCGCAAAACCAAATATAGTACCTACTATACAATGTGCGATTTTTGACTTTTTTAGAACTACATATCCCATAATATACTGCAAATAATGTAATAGTCATAAACAACAGTACAGTATAAAACTATTAACTACAAGTTACTGTTTGTATATTTAAAGTTTGTTTTTGTGTGTTGAGTCATTTCCAATGATTCACGGGAATAGGAGTTTCCTACAGAGCTCGTTTGGCTTCTTATTAGCATTGTAACGGCAACTTCTCTGATTGATGGATCCAAGGAGTATCTCTCCTTAGAAGTAGCAGCTCTTCACTGGATTTGTTGCCCTTAAAAACTTTTAAAAATATGTATTATTTAATATATTACAGTGTTCGGTCATGCAACTCTAGATGGTTCAGGTTGATTGGTTGCAAGCAGATCGAGTTAAAAACCTATCACATAATTCACTAGGGCACAGCTGATTGGTTCCTGCTAGTCTCAGCCTCAGATGTCACGTCCACGGACCGTTGGCTGAATGTCTGATACATATGGCACACTTATCTGGAAACAGGAGTTTCAAAGTCGTCATCTGATTTGAATTTTACAGGATGTCCGTGAAATGTGCGTGTTGCGTTCTTTAACGGTCCACCTGGAAACAAATGCCACTACTCCAAACTCCCTCGTGGAAGAACGGCGTCGTGTTTACAATGGGTGCTTACCAGGATCAACTAAACGCTGGATTTTCAAAAGTATGTGAAGTTCGCAGTTCCATTGTTGCATTAAACTTGCACAACGTTCTCGAATGAATAATTTATAGATTTTATTGCAGGGACATCGACTTTACATGACTTAGAACAAAATGAACTGTGACTGGTTGCATTGCATGTCTGTCAAACGTCCTCTTGGGCGTTCCTTGACCAATAAAATCTATGAAAAGTCCAGATCTTCTGCCATCAGTCTGAAGGTTCCTGGTGTATCAGTAGCCAATGAGTTTGCTGCTCAGTTGTCAAATACTTGGTCAGCATTTGCTGTAGCAGTTGCAGCACGCTTTCAGAAACCCTCCACGAATGGGTAATTCATGTATTCTATATTCTACAGCAGCAGCATGTCTGTCTTGCTCACAGCAGCATGTCGTGTGTGTGTTGGCAGTCCGTAGTTTCTTTGCAGCAGTGTAGCAGATCTATTCAGCCAAGAACAACATGGTCATATCCATTACCATGCCAAAGATGAGAGTTGACATTACAGAAATATTTTTTTTAAATGACTCTAAAATCACATTTGTGGGATCTACATAAGCATATATTATCTTTTAATGAACTCAGAAAATCAGGGTCTCTATGGAAACAATTAATGGAACTCTTCTGCTCTGTTGGACATATGAGCGAACACAAGGCAAATAGCCGATGACCCAAACACTGAACAGCACTTGTTCTCACGTGTGACAAAATTCTATCTTGATCTCTTGAGACAATGGCTTATTTAATTGCATTGTTGTGTGTATTTTCCTGTGTGATAATAGACTGTAAGCGGGTTATGACTCTAATGAAGGCTATTTCTGTTCTGTTGTGGTGTTCCTTCCCTAGAGATGAAGGGATGAGGGAGGACAGGTATGCTAACCGCTCATAACAACTTTAGACAACCCCGGCCCACGGCAAGTGCGAAGCATTGCTGAAACGTGTTTTTTGTATGAATTTGGAAGGGCAAAGCATGTCCTTGGGCAAAACACTAAACTATTCAAAACAACAAAAAGACCTTTCCACCTGAAGGCGGAACGTAGTACAACCTGAAAAGCGATAAACAAAGTGCATTACTGACGATATGTAACAGTATAAAGACAGAATTGTTCTCAAGTGTCAAAACGTTCTCGAGCAAATGTTATCCACAACACCAAGTTATCAAAGTTGTGTGAAATCCATAATTGTCATGACTAACAGGTGGCTAGAACAACTGCCTCGAAGAGGATTTTAGACAGGTGTTTGGGAGTTGTGATCCATATGTGAAATCTGTCAATGAAACGCTGTGATTATAAACAAAAAGTGCATTAGCAAGTTATTAAAATTCATCATGCAGTTAAAAATGTGGTTAAAGAACTCCGTAAACTGTCAAGCTTTGCATACACTCCTGTTTGCATCGGTGCCGCGACACCACGGCACTTGGCACAGATTTTGCGAGAAAATCTTTGGCAGACGTTATCGCATTACGGTTGCTGATGTGCAGCGATAAACAAAGTTATGGGCCATCTGCAGCGTGAGAGAACATGGAGGTAGAAGGGAGACTAAGGGATGAAGATAAATGGGTGTGATTGAATGGGGGTTATTGATTTGCCGGCGTATCCCACAGAGCTGGAGAGAAGAAGGGATTGCCTTCGGAAAATAAAGGGGTCTGCCCTTCACCTTCCCCTTCTATTGATCACAGCTTAGGTGCGAACCTTCTTTTCAACACAGTCATTATTACCCAGGCACCAAGGAGCCTTTTCTCTGCTTTGTTTTAATGTGAGCGTGCACTTTAGTGGCGTCCTTGTCCACTCAGGGACAAAAAGATGCTCTTGACGTTGCAGCATTGATGTATACAAATGCACACTGTGATTTACAGAAAGCATCTTGTGCCACTCAGACATTTGGAAAGTGATGCCCTTGAGTGGTCGCCTAAGGATGGTTAATAAAGAAACCTGCAGTGCTTGTAAAAGGTTGGTTGGTATTATTCTATGGAGGGTCTGAGAAATTGGAGGTCAACCTTTAGATGTGCATAACTGTGGCATGGTGGCAGTTTGACGCATTTAGCTGCTTATGTTCAGCAGTTCTCGGCTAGTTTTAGCTAAGCAATGATATTTTGATTGCTACATGAGTGAGATTTGAAAAGACTCCGTGTTGGTTTCACTGTTGGCTCTAACATACACACGTCAGATCCAACAATAATGTCTTTTGATATCCCTCAATTATTTAGTCTAGCAACAAAATGAACACTGCTTCAGTATTACAATAATACAGAATATCACAATAGTAGCCTGAAGTCATGTGAGGTCATTTTACTACTATCGAAAACTGAGACATAGATGGCACCAGTTGCGTTTTTTATGAAACAGAGAGAATGAGTCTGCGGTGTGATACGAGCGACATGAAAGAATCACCGGTTTAAAATGTATGCAGTTGACCAATCAGAATGAATATTTTTTAGAGAGCCGTGTACATCAAAAGCGCCACCATCATTGAAAGGCCCAAAGGAGATCTATTTGAATGCAAGTGAATGGAGAAGATGCCTCAGTGCACTAGTATAGTAATAGTAAAATCACCTGCCTGTGTGATGATCTTCATGTTTACTGTGACACATTCATTTTGTAGAAAACTTTATTAGGATTTTACAATTAGAAATAATTTTTACTCAGTAATTGCTTGTAAATTTCACAAATAATTACAAAGAATCGGCAAGCAACACATTGAATTAATTAAAGGCAGGGCTCCAGACAAACAAAAAAACCAAAAATCAATTAAAGAGCCATTGGCTCCTATAGGGGAAAAAATATTAAATTATTTTTTTTTAAAGTGCCACAAGACGTTTTCACGTCTGCCTTCTTTTACAGCATCAACATTTTCATCCATCTTGTGGATGTCCTGGAAACTAATATTCACTTAAAGTATGAACTGAATGATTGCTTTTCCAACTTAAGAACTACATACAGTAACAAAGAATTGTTCTTTACACAGAATCTGAACCAGTGTCACAGACCATAATAATGTCAGCATCACTTTGCCAATGGTTCACTCCTATTACTCAAGAACTGCAACGGCAAAATTTGTTGTTGATTTGAAATATGTTATTTAATCTTGAGTTCGGCAAGAAGTTTTTGAGATTCCAGGATTCCAGGGGACGTGGAAAAAACATTATTCTAAATAAACCATTGAGATCAATCAGATTTAGTCATACATATATGATCCAGAATCAGATCTAGAGGCTGAAATTGAACAGGAGAAGCAGCAACGACAACTACAGCAGGACGTCTCAATGGTATGTACTGTAACTGTAACTTATATGCTTGCTTAGCGGCTTGTCATGCGCGAGTTTTACAACATTTTTGTGTGTTTACTCATGGTTTATGAGGACATGATTTGGTTTATGGTTTATGCGGAACGGTTTTGCACTCACGGCAGACTAGTGCGTGTTTACATAGAAAAACAATGGAATAGTAGTGCATTTGAATGAGCGAGTCGATAGCTAACAACACAAAGACATTTGAAGCAGTTTTACTCACCGCCTACGGTTCATGACTGTGAACCTTTGTCACTGGTACCGCTCCATGTTTCAGCATTAGACGAGCTACAAATCCGGAGTTGAACTGTACCTTGTTTATAAACCATCGTCGCCGAAATTCAGGAAACAAACAAAAACACTTGCAAAACTCTGCTGCTGCTCCGGAAAAACAAACTCCATCCACTGTCCCATTAACGCTGGGTTCTTTGGGAAGCTGACAACCAAAAACACACATCTTTGGTGACATTGTTGATTTCGTGAAGTCCTGTGACTTCCCTAAAGCCGAGCACAGTGTTTTAATGGGCGAGCGTTTGCTCTCTCGCTCTAGTCGCGCACACCCTTCCGGGAGAAGAGCCCGTACGGCCCGTACAAGGACATTCCGCCCTTGTTGACGTCAGATAGACCCATACTCGAAAAAAACTCCGAAACTTGTGAGAAACCGGAAGGAGTATTTTTGACACAGTTCAACTTTTTTTTAATTTTTTTTTTACTTTGTCCATGTTTAGCATGGAATCCAAGTCTTTAACAGTGTAAAAAGCTCAGTATGCATGAAACAGTATTTCACCCCCCCTTTAAAGAGCGCCAAAATGACATTTATTGCTTGTATGATAAAATTTACAGAATTTGAGGTTTTTTTCCACTGCAACTTTGCTGCGTGTCGCCTCATTATATTACGTCAACACAAGATGTGAATGGCTACTCATCACAGAACATGCAGGAAAAAAGGCACACAATTTCTAATCATAAGATGCACATTTATATTGTCGCCACTGGTGATCTCAGCAAAAATATCACTTGCGAATTAAAATTTTTGGTCTCAAATTTTAGTCATAGTCTGAAGCCCTGTGAAGTAGAAAGACTGAAATAGTATTTTCTTGAATAACCTACTCCAATAATCTTTGCTGTATTTACAACTTTGAAAAATATTTTTACTGTATGAGTGTAATCACAGTGTATGAGTGTAATCACAGGAATTGTGTGACCGGTGGAATTTTTTACTGAAATACCCATTTCTATACAGTTTCTATACTCTGTCAGCAGTTAATGACAATCATAAAACGTATGTGTTTCATATGGATGGTTACTCAATGAGTTGTTGAAAACAGTGATTCATTCAGTGTGTTGCTCAGAGATGCGTGACGGTCCTGCTCTGCATTTGCTTGGAACTATTTTCGTTGGTGCAAACACAAAGTAACCAGGAATATTTTGTCTAAAATGTAAGTTACGCAATATTACCTTGTTTTTATTGTGCTGTTGTTTAAAATCAATATCACATTAGCAATTGGTTTGAATATCAGCACAGATGTGATGCAGCTCGCCTGCTTTTAGAACGGCGATAGTAAGAGGTGGTCGTTGTGCATCAGAAACACACCCGGCTCAAGTTTATAAATGCCTCCAATATAGAATAAAATGCTGGAGATTCATGGCCTCTACCTCAGCCATGCTATCTTTAACCTAACCTTGACTTGATAGATCACCCTTCTGTTTCCCTTCACGAAGACTTATAGACAGCTGCATCTGTGACCCTGAGTGCGTCATTGCCCTCACATCTATGTTCAGATCAGTCACTTGAGAAACCCCCAACATGAAGATGTTGATAGTGAAACAGTATGGCACAAATGATACCTTGTATTATTATGAATGATGCCTTTACTACAGTATGTGGTTACATTGCAGTGCAGGAGTGCGTATGTCATTGACAGTGTACAGGTGGGTTTATCCTGTGTTAATGTACAGTGAGGAACATTATGCACTCAAGACTCTAGTGTGACTCAGTGCCTTTTGATGGAAATTGAGGGCCTCTGGGCTTGTTCGCAATAGCCGTGAAAGCAACAGCTTTTGTTGGTGTATTCATTGCTCTTTCAGTATTTTGTAGTTTAGGTGGCAACATTTTTTTCCAGTGTTGTCACATGTTGTCACATACATTGAGATGGCATTGTCACATTTCATCCTACCAAGTTTGCACCTGGTGTTTATGGTAATTACTGTGTCTGTCAAATGTTCCATTAGCCTGTTTGAGCTGACATTAGTGTAAATGCATGTTCTGTTTGACTTTCGCTCTTCTCATTGTTAGAAATAATTATGATTTTTGTATTGTTTAATATCATCTGTGATTTGAAAATAAAATGGACCCAATCGCTGGTGTACTGGAAACCCCCACATCCTCAAGGTGGCCAGTTTTAAAGTGCATTTATTGTGCTTTTTTGCATATGTTACCTTTCATGTAGTGTGTAATATAGCTTTGTGAATGTAAAAGGTCTGCAAAGATCAAAGTGCATGATAAATGGAGGTATTCTGAACTGTCTGAAACGAGTCGTCAGTAATTGCAGTCTTGCTTCCTGCACAAAACTACGTAGGTTTGTAACAAATTTGCACAGTGCCTGTCTATTATTTTCACTACTTCATCTACTTTAACCTGCCCACCAACACTGTAGTTGTAGCTGAGACCCGGAAACTTTTGGTCCATGTTGTCGACATGTCTGTGGTTTTCTGCGGTGTGAAAGAAAATCCACTTTGCATGCACTTCCAAAGGACGAGGACTCGGGCTAGAATTGATATGATAAAACCGATGCCATCATTACTGTTTGCATCACTGTGAATACAAGTACTGGGGAAGCTCAAATTCAGATATTGTAATGTGCATTTCATTGCAAATTATTATGAGAAAAGGAAAGTATTTTGAATGCATGTATACCTATTGTAGGAGACCTTCAAGACAAAATTAGGAACCTTTAAAATAACATAATAGCGGCACTTTAACCACACAGTGTTCCTGAAAGGTATTTGGACTTAAGCCACATATTAAAAGATGTTTCAGAATATATAATCAAGCAAGCAGCATCCACAAACAAATGTTGCTGTACCAGAACTGATTTATCTTAAAGGGGATAGTTCACTCAAAAACTGACAATTCTGGAATTGTTTACTCACCCTCATGTTGTTCCAAAACAGTATGACTTTCTTTGGTCTGTAGAACATAAAATAATATATTTTGAGAGTTTTTTTTTTTTGTCTATACAATGAAAGTCAATGGTCACCAAACCTGTTGGGTTACCAGCATTTTTTTTAACACAGTCTACACCGGATGTTCATTTTCCTGGACCTTCTTTTTGTGTGTGTGAATCTTGACATTGTCATGGAATATGGCCATAATGTGTCTTCCTACATGGTTGTTTAAGAAATGAAAAGCTACACACAACATCAATTAGGGTTGGAAGAACTGTTGCCAAACATATAACATGCTAGAAACCTAAAAATCACTACAATAATGATCCAATCATTGACTCTTAATCATTTGCCAATTTAAATCCAAATAGCAACTTTTTATATATAAAATGTATGACAGTTGAAAGCAATGTTTTTTATTTAAAAAAGTAAAAAATGTTAGTGTTTTTCTTACACACAACTATCATTTACCATATGTTCGCTTTGGTGGTATGGTGTTTATGAATGCTGCTTGAGTGCTCTGTATTCAAAAAACTAAAGTGAAGTCAGTATGGATTCCTGGAATAGACAGATGGTGAGTGAATCAATGAATGCAACAAGATGTGCGGTACGCAAGGTTAATGCACAGCGCTGGCCATGTCAGATACTTTAGGTTAATTTCATTGACATTCCCATAGCGCCCAGGTTGGATCATAGGAAAATGTTGGCTAAGCAAAATCATATCTTTAATGTTTGAGGTCACCACATTTTGTGTGGTTTATGAATATTACATTCTCTGAGGTGGCGTGTTTTATGTGGTTGAGGCAGAGGTCGTTCGCCTGAGTCAGGTGTTTGGGCTGTACGATCAGATAGGTCGAGATTCCACTATGTTGAATCTTGACAATGACATTCATCGCATTCAAAATCAATTATATGAGTCAATGAGGTTGGGTACTAAACCCAAAGGCCATTTTACATGATGCATGGTAACCATGAGATCCCAGTTTATTTTCAGTTGGAGAGAGTTGGCAGTCACACGGTCTAGTGGTGAAATAATAATAATAATTATTATTATTATTATTATATTCCTTCAAAATTGCTGTTTCTAAAATCGCTCTCTGGTCCCTAAAAAGTGCACTGACATTCACTACATAGGGAATAATGTTAATGAATGTGCGATTTCGGACACCACCTGTTGTGGCTAGCTTATATTTGTATTGACTCCTAAGTTTTGCCACCTTGGTTACTGTTGCTAACTCAGAACATCCCATAGGAATGAAATGGAGATTTCTGTGATTTATATATACATTATAAATATATAATTTGCTCATAAAGGGGCTCATTGCTCATTGACTGGTTATTACTTATACATGGGCTAGAATAAATTGCCAAGCAGTTGGATCTGCTGTTTGTTTGTTTTTATTGTATTATTTGTTAACTTATGCAGCAATGTAATTTACAAACTGCATAGTCTGCAAGTCTGCATAGTCTGTTTTTGTGTAAAAAAAAGTTTTTGTTGTTGTTCACTTAACTCACAGATCTCCCTATACTTGCATTAGAAAAAGAGCACAAGCCTATCTGTGGCAATGGCAACAGTTGATTGGTCAGTTATGTTTTTAAGGTGGTGCATAATGAAGGGTCACAACTCATTTTTATGTGTAATATTCACAGTAATCGCTTCATTCATTTTGCTCACAGGCATTGAGCTGAAGCAGTTTCACACCACCTCGATGTTAAATGCCATTTTGTTGGGTGGCAAAGAACAATGTTTAGCAGTTTCACATGTTCTGTATGTTATCTTGTTTGTTTTTGTTTGTTCGGCATAGTCTTTCAGCATATTTCTAAATGCACAAACAAGCCGCAACCCACAAATACAGGGACGCTGATTGCGTCTTGAGCCTGAAAATTGCGGGAGCAGATTAGTCCTGATTGCGAGGAGCTCAGTATAAGGACGGCGAACACGTGGTGGTGTTTACCACCATCTAATGCGATTAATCTGTTTGAAAGACTACAGTTTGAGAAAATTCTCCATCTGTCCTCCCTCTCTCTTTCTCCTTCCAGCGCATTTGTTTGTAAACCCATAATTGTGCACAAATAGCGTGTTTCATGATGGCTGTTATGCTTGCTTGGCTCTGTTGTGATTCAATTAATTCAACTAATAAGCTATACACTGATTACTTGATTACATTAAGTGCTCTTGACCAATTAGTTTTATAAATGGCCGTCAGCATGACCATGGTTGACCCTGAGACCCGTATACAGCATGACTATTACTCACTATAACAGTTTTTCAAATCACTTTGGCTCATTTTTTTGAAACATTTTCATTTCCATGTTCTCTAAACTGTAAGTGTAATTATCACAATGTAATATCAAAACTCAATTGCATGTCTGCTAAATGTAGTAACTCACCAAAAACGTTTAATTCGTGTTTTAATTCTAGTTATTATGTCAGAAAATTGGCCAATGTCACCACTTTTTTATTTTATTTTTTTTGGTCATCGTGTGAGCCATACTGATCAAAATGTTTCGATATTTTTTCAGCATGGTAGTCAACCCTGGAAATGTTTCTTACAAATTGTAACTTTTTGTTGACTGACTTCTTACTATAAAATACAGTATTGTCAGTTTTGTCTAGCTGAGTCCTGTTATGTATCACACTGAGCTTTTTACATACAGATTTCAACAGTAGGGTAAAAGTCAATACTATAGTACACAGAAACAAATATGCACATTTGTAAATACAGAACCTTTATTTTTGTTTCGTTACATGTATTCAGAAAATGTACTTGTCTATTTCTACACATTTCCTACATGTAAAGTCATGTAGGATAGAAAATGAATATATTCACATCCATTTATTGAAAATTCAGGAAAGTTTGTTATGTTTTTGTTTTTTGTTTTTTTCCAAACGGTATCATTTGAACATTTAGTTATGCAAATTGCAGACAATTGTTCTTACTCTTGCATATGGGTCATTGACAAGTAAAGCTTCAAAAAAGTTTTGTATCTTTTCAAAACTGATGTAATGCATATTTTTGAGTCATGAACAATGGGTTTAAGTTGTTAAATAACATTTCAAAGTGTTTAAGTTAATTTTTTTGACTGTATTTATGTCAGGTGGTAAAACCAAATAGTTGTATATACTATATAGTATGTACATATACTGTAGTTGTACCACCTGACATGGAAAAGTGTACCAACCTACCCAATGAAATTAGCAGTTGTACCAGTATTTGAGAGAGATACTCAAACCTTTTCACTCTGCCACATGGATCAGTTTAAATATGTATTATTTAAATGTACTAAGAATGAATTCAAACTAAATATATTTATGGAATAAAGTGATACTTTTCATGTATATATCCAATTATTTTTTGAAAGGAAATAATCATTGACCTACAGCCAAAGCACATGTAATTTGCTTAATAGAAAATTCAAATCTGGTTTGAACAAAGTCAACTTATTGTTTTAAGAAAAAAGTTCTCATTTGAGATTTGAGCCAAAGCAAATAAGAAAAACTGTGAACAATATGCAAGCATAGTCTGCCTGCCGTTATTGCTTTCTAATGTAGTTGTGCTCCAACTTTTGTTTGACATCTGGGCCACAAAAGAGGGCAAACTGTATTTTCTCTGTCTTTATTTATCTTAGACGGCTTTCTGAAATTGGCCATCATCTCCCCCAAAGGATGAGGCATAAAACAAGGCTCTTCAGGGGGAGGACGTGAGGATCCATTTGTAAACCCGGATGGGGCTATTTGCCAAGCAATACCGAAGCCTATAGCTCGTCTCTGGATTGAGGCTCAGCAGTCTCTTCCCAGAAGCCACTAATATCTTCAAAGGTCTTCCCCATCAGTTCTTTGACCTGCCTCGAAATGAAAAGCAAATGTTTGCAGCAACGCTGCTGCGCACATATACGGGTGCATGTGAGTCACCTCACTCTCGCGTTTTGATTTGTTCTGCTTATAGTTCTGTTCCATGAGAGGGAATGTGTGCTGACAGCGTGGGTCCATTCGAGGGTCCTACATTGTATACATTTCCCCATCTCTTTCCTTGTTGTTGTGGTTTTAAAACGTGTCCATGGAGTGCCAGTCGAGTCGACAGCGCGGCGTCTAGCACTTAAACTCATGTTGCTAAAGTCCTGTGGCTCTCATTATTTCAATCGCAGAACTACAATCCCACCAATGATGCCAAAACCGTCGGCCGTTTGAAAAAGCCTTATGGAAATCACTCAAGGACATTTACATTTACTGCGTAATACTCGCGCTACTAGGGAGGCTAGCGGAGCTGCTTCTGTCGGACGTGGGCAAGAGTCTCTGCGGGATGAAGAATTCTGCAGTGACAATCAAGTTATGCATGCTGAGGCACATATTCTCACTGTTTTCTTCTGCACACCAACACAAACACACACACAAACATGAATGCTAATATGATGTGACTTCAGCAAGCTGTGTGCTACATAACCAAAGCTAATCCATAATGCATTTATCCCTGCGGGTTATTGACTTAGTATGTGAATCAGGCCAGAAGGCTGTCCCGACTCCACTTCGGGGTATTACACTCAAACACTATCTACCCGACACAATTTAATTCACGCTCATCACTTCAATAACAGCATTTGAGGGCAAAATCACTCCGAACTGAAGAGCAGAAATAGCCCTGACATTTTATTCAGAAAGTCACTCGGATCTTTTCCTAGTATACTTTTCCTAGTATTTTTGTCTTTTTTTTTTTGTGCCGCAAAATATCTAAACATCCATAGAGCAAGATAAATAGACTCGAAAGGCAAAATTACAACTATTAATACATTTACAACAATTATGATTTTCAGAGAATAATATTTTTTTGTTTTTATTACTCCATTGGGGTTTTTGCATTAGGAATAGTTCACCTAAAAAGTTTTCTTAAACTCATGTTTTTGTATGGCAAGATTTATTGAGTATTACTTTTAATTTCAGAAACACACGCACACAAACATATCTTTCAAAAAAATATTTTGAAATAAATGAACACTTTTATTCAGGACAGATGCCTTTAATCAAGTGACAGTAAAGAAATGTATATTGTTACAAAAGATTTCGATTTCAAATAAATGCTGTTCTTTCTATTTGTCAAAGAATCCTGTAAAATGTATCAGTTGCCACAAAAATATTAAGCCGCTCAACCGTTTTTAACATCGATAATAAGTAAATGTTTCTTGAGCACCAAATCAGCATATTACAATGATTTATGAAACATCATGTGACACTGAAGACTGGAGTAATGATGCTAAGAATTGAGCTTTACAATGAAATAAATAAATTACATTTTCAATATATGGAAAAACAACTATTTTAAAATCGTAATAGTTCAAAATATTATTATTAATTTTTTTTTACTGTATTTTTGATCAAATAAATGCAGCCTTACTGAGCATAAGAGACTTCTTTCAAAAGCTTTTTTGTTTGCTTCTGTAGTGGCATAGGATCTGTACAGGTGAACAAGGAGAACACATTGGAGAACAAGTTGCCATGTGCACGCCTTCAGAACCTTAATAATCATGAGCATACATGCACCACTGTTTACATCATAGTAATGTGACGCTATTAATGCATACACAATATAGCCACCTGCTTATCGCTCTTAGGTAAATTGCATACCCATTAAAATTCGTCACACTGCAATGAAGAGGATTTGCCGTGGCAAATGTATGCATGCATATCAAATATAACCTTTAGCTAGCTTAAGGGAAGGGAATACAGTAGCTTCTCCCTGGGACTGGGCTCACGTGGTCTAATCCCCCTCTAACTATATTTGAACAGCACTCGGTCCACAGGACTGCCTGCATCTTGAGGCATGTTGTTAATGCACTGGTACCAACTAGCTATTAAATCCCCAATTGCTTTGATCATATTTTTGGTGCTGTTTGGCTGCTGAATGCCGGTTGTTTTTTAATGATTTTTTTCCCCCCTTTTGATGTTTGTTGGCTTGATCAGTTCTCTTTGAGCATCATAGGTGTATCTGAGGTCTCTGTTTGTCAGGATAAAATCTGTTAGGTCAGGACGTTGTCTGCAACCGGGAGATTTGAGATGGGAGACAGACAGTGTGGTACTGACAGCCGTCCATATGGTCCTCTGGCAGCTCGTCTCATCAGAGACACCGCTGTTATTGAGCAAATCCCACAGCACAGGCTACAAGAGGGGAATGCATCTGTCTCTGTGTAAACAGTGCTTGAATAACAACAGAATACTGACACATTCACACACACACAGGGCAGGAAGTCATTAACTTACTTGACTACTGCTATAATATGCAAATAATATGACCTCCTTTAGACAATAGAGATGCAGGTGTTAATGTTAAGGTGCAGCTTGTGAAATGTAGAACATTTGAAGAGTCATTAAAATATAATTTGATGCTTCCAGGTACAACAGGGCATCAAAGCATCTTATACTGACTGAAATATATAAATATGTAAGACCGTTTCAGTTGACTTGCGTCAACATTGCCCAGTACATTGAACTATATTGAGCGAAGCATCAAACCGTGGCATAAACTTGACATGCAAATCATATTAAAAAAAGCAGTAAGCTACTCAAAATGTAAAGTAGGCATTTAAAAGGTAGTTAGCTACACTACTAGTACAAATTAAGGTAACTACATTTGAAGTGTGTGTGTATATACACCGATCAGGCATAACATTATGCCCCAATTTTGTGTTGGTCCCCCTTTTGTTGCCAAAACAGCCCTGACCTGTTGAAGCATGGATGAAAATGATGTTAATAATTCAGCTTCATGTATCCTACTTTTGTAATTTATTTGCGTTAATTGCATTAAATTACTTTAATGCGTTAAGGATTTTGAAATTAATCGCATAACATTATGACCTTCCTAATATTGTGTTGGTGCTGCAAAAACAGCCCTGACCCATCGAGGCATGGACTCCACTAGACCCCTGAAGGTGTGCTGTGGTATCTGGCTCCAAGATGTTAGCAGCAGATCCTTTAAGTCCTGTAAGTTGCAAGGTGGGGCCTCCATGGATCGGACTTGACGCATTTGGCGGTGGACAGGGGTCAGCATGGGCAAAATCAAGACTTTCAAGATGGCCTCTTTAATTATTTCTACAGCAGCTGAGCTACTTGTTTTAAGTTAGTAGCATTTTTGCTTCTAACTTACTTGCTTCTAACTTACAATTGTCTTTTGTTGGTAAAAGTGCTGGTAGAGGTCTAAAGTGCCAGTAGAGGTCTAAATCTTTTTTTTTTTTAGACCTCAGACTGTACATTAGATACAGCTCACATGTACAGCATGTGTCTGTCATATATTATACATCAAATAATGGTTAGTCAGTCACAGGGCATAAAAACTACACTGGACGCAGCTCATGCTAAAAGTAAGGGCATGGATTCCCAGAGGCTGAGATCTTGCATTCACTGAGACTTTGGACTGATGTCTGTTCTTTCTCATTTCTTCCTGTATGCTTTGAATTGTCAAATTATTTAGGCCAAACCCAACTAGTCATAACTCTGCCTGGGCCGCTGAGGATTGTGTCATTAACACTCCAGAACTGAGGCAGACGTTTTGATCCATTTATCGGTTCACGTTTTGTATAGTCTTTTAAAGTATTTTTCCTTGGTTCATCACCATAATGAAATTTCCAGACACATTAGCTATCAGTGCTAAATTTGAAATCTGAAAGTTTAATATAGCCTACTTGAAATGCTAACCACAGAGCTTTTTACTTGTATCAGTCTATCTGATGGTTTTTAGATGCTGGTGTTTGTTTGTTTGCTTATGGCCTTTACTTTCTCTGGCTCTCTCTGAAAATAGATTGAACTCTAAATGGACCAAGGCAGTAAAAATTTTATATGGCGTTTCTTACGGTGTCCCCAGGAGCATTACCTTTTTTCTGTCCACTTTACTGAATAGCAGAGCAAGAAGAGCTTGTTGAAAGAGCTTTATTCACTGATGTACAGCGAAGAACTGTGGGTATTTCCTGTTTGGCCTTGCTTTTCTTCAGTAGGAGTGCCTCGGGTGGGTTTCCGGGTTTTGTTTATGTACTTGAGTGTTCTGTTTGTTGTTGTTGTTGTTGTTGTTGTTTTTTTTGTTTGTTTTATTTGTTAGTTGGAGTCTCTATATTGGGGATTAATGATAATATATAGAGTGGTGGAGGTATGACGTCAGAACCCAAAGTCTAATTCGCCGATGGTTCCTTCGAGATTTTCCTATGGTGTGTTTTGATTTATGAGTAAAATAAAGCCTGTGGTAAACATAACTTGACGATACTTAAATGTTTTATTCTACAGCGTACACTGCACACACTCACACCCCAAGCTGTCCTATCTAGTTACTTATTAAAAACTTAAGTTTTCAAAAATGAACCTAACTGCTTTAAAATTCCCGTTTTTGCTGTGGATGTCTGTAATTTAGGTTGTAGAACAAAACATCAAAGTGTATTCCAGTTAAGTCTTTATTTTACACATAAAACAAACCTCCATAGGAAAATCTCTCAGAAACCAGGGGCGAATTAGACCTCTGGTTTCTCATGTCATAGCTGCACTACTCTATTAGGGAGTCACTATATTGGGGATTGGTATAACATTGGTAACATTGGATTTTTTTTTTAATGTATTGATATTGGTCAGTATCAAGCAATTAATTGTTCACACAGTGCACACAGTTCACACAATGTGGCTTGTATTAATACATAAATTGACGTTCTGTTTTTAGAAACACCACAAAAACAGGACAAAAAATAACTATTAACCATTATCAACTATTATTAACCATTCAGCATATTTAAAATTTGTCCTCAGAAAATGTTTACAAAGTTAGCTTTGCTTGCTAAACAATTCACGGTTACATTCTACAATAAAACGTTCCACTAACCCCATTTTAAAATGACTAGTGTGAAACAAGGCCTTTGCTGAGGGGTTAAAAGAAACATTTAACCACGGGCTCAGCATAGTGTGCAAAGCTCTTACGTTGATTTAGAAGTTTTGCTGGCTAATCTTGTTGGACATCAGCAAAAACTTGGTTAGAATGGCTAAAGCTTGGTTTATCTTTGTTTGAAGAGGTGGAATCGTGAATCAAATATCTTCCCATCCCTCTCTTACACACACACACACACACATTCTCTGTGTTTTTCATCTACCTTTTTTCTTAGTGTTTATTCAAAGCAAACAGAGAATAAACCCACACACATCTCTCAGCACATGTATTGATGGATCACTCATTTTGAGAAGCAGCATTCATCCTTTTCTTTTAAACTTTCCCCAGCATTATCTGTGTAGGAGTTTCTGGAAGAATCTCTGTCCGTGATACAATTGTTCATGGCGTACCGTCTCATGCTGGTTTTGTACCACTACAGCTGTGGAAACATTTTCATTGAACATTTAAATGGCCATAAAGGTTCTTCCTTCAAATTCTTGACCAATTCCACCATTTACAGCCCTAATCTGTGTTTTTATCACACCAGGGAGTGTTTTATTTTGAGGTGTCCTTGTTACAGTGTAATTATACATTTCAGAATTGAGTGATATTAATTAACAACATGTACTTACTATATAATTAGGGCTAGAGTTAGGTTTAGGGTTAGCTGCATGTAATTATGCATAATTTATAGTTATCACTATAGTCACTACATGCAACATGTGACAAGGACACTGTAAAATAGTGTTACTGTCGTTTCTTCCCTAATGTTATTACAGTGAACTAGTGTATTCATTCTCCTTTGTACTGTGGCAGCACAATGAAACACTGCACTTACCATGATAAGAAAAGTAGAGAGAGCTCACATCCTCACAAATCACATCTGTTTACGTGGCCAGATATCACCTGTTTCCTTGCGGGTGACATGAGATGTATATGGAAGCTTGTTTCTGCCACGTAATAAAAAATAAAACGTTTATTGCAACTTTTATCTCACAATTCAAAATTTTCGTCTCACAATCGCAAGTTAAAGGGCTCTATAATACACCCGGCGCAACGCAGCGCCAGGCGCAACGCAAGTGTTTTTCACTAGCCTGAAGGAGTTACCATTTTCACGTCCTGCACTACGTTTAAATAGCAAATGCATTTGCGCCCATTTGTGCACCCAGGGGTGTGCTGGTCTGAAAACGAGATGTGTTCAGGCACATTGTTGGCGCGTTGCTATCTTGAGGCAACTGAAAACGACTGCGCCATTGACCAACAAAAACCTGGTTTAAAGTATTATTTTTGCTAAAGCTAGCTAAAGAAGCAAGCAGTTTCTCCGTTCGCAAATTCCGCCATGTAAATAGCGAATCCACCATGGCGCGAGCGCAACTGGCTTTTAAAGGGAATGGGAGATGAGACTCTGATTGGTTTATTGCACATTATGCCCAAAACACACCCATTACTCATTAAGAGAATAGGGACAACCCTTTTAGACCATGTGCCGGGTGCGCCAACCGTTTTTTTCTGTCGTTAAACTAGCAAAAGTGGGTTTGGAAAAGCCCTAAGTGGCCTTTTTTTTTTTTTTTTTTTTTTTTTTAAATCCTGAATTTACATCTTGCAGAGAAAAAAATATATATAATTACTTTTTTCTCAGAATTCTGACTTTTTCTGCAATTGCGTGTTTATATCTCACAATATTTTTTTTTTTTTTTTTTTTTCCTGATCGGCAAGATATAAGATTTCAAGAAATGAATTGTGAGATAAAAGGTCTCTTCTCTGAACCGCACTGCACTGGGAGACATGCATAATGCTTCTGTACACATGCACTGATAAGATGTGAGGGTCTAGGAGGCCTTCTGCCCTTCATTACCCCAGCGTTCTTTGCTTCAGACATGGCCCTGCTGTTTATCTGAGGCTTTAGTAAGCACGGAGCCAGATGCTGCAGCGAGCTTCGCAAAGATGGTTTTTGACGTGCTTTCTGACAGGTTGCGATCTGGCACAATATGCCTGGAGGAAGGTGAGGCCTTTATCTGCACACAGTGCTAAAGTGTGTTTTTAGGGGTTTTATATATAGAAAAGACCTGAAATAGCAACATAGGACATTAAGTCTTTTTCATCTAATTGGGATGCAGGTCCCATGGGAGTCATGTTGTAATAGAGATTTATTGAATGGGATTATTTTCAGCTCTGCTTACCTTCTGGATGCATGCTGGGACAAATAGATGGCATCTCAGCTTTAAACCGCCTTTAGATCTCCCGGAAGCTACGAAATCCATTCCCACAGACCACTTTTAGCCAGGCTCCATAGTGGAAATGGTCGTTTATAGACTCCATATGATCTCTGGCAGAGAAAATACTAGCTTTCTTGTTCCATAAGATCTGCTCAGAGGAAAGTGATTATACTGTATATATTTAAGCATGGATTAATGGTCATCTGATATGGGATATATTCAATAGTTGATGCACATGACGATATCGAGAAAGCAGAGTGGCAGATTGTATGTTTATTTATGTAGTAGTAGAAAATATTTTAGAATAATATTTAGTAATTTTAAAGCAAACGTACTGTATATTTAAAGGGGCTCTATGTAAGTTTTTGACTCTACTAAAGCATAAAAATACCATAATATGTTTGCAGATATTTAAGAAACATGCTAAGTTAACATGCTTGTTTATCTGAAAAACAATTCTATAGTCAATTATTCTCCTGTGAAAATGTGCGTTCCGTGTCGGAACTTCTGGCTTTGTTTTGGTCTGTGTAACACGCCCACTGTCAGTTTATCCAGTTGTATTTCGGCACCCCGGGTTGCCAGTTGGTGGCAAACACAGCGTATTTCATTTCAGTTTAGTCCAGTCATGGAAGCTGCCAAACGAAAGGGGTCCAAGTCAGAGAGCGAACATTCCTGTCCTAAGAAACCTTGGCATCCATCCAAAAAACTATATGATAAACGTTATAATAAAAGCCGTATAAATATAGGAGATGCGTTTGAGAGATGGAGACAACTTAAAGCAGACAAAGGCTTCAAAACGATTATTTTCTCCTTGACAGGTCAGTAATTAGCCAAAGTCAGTTAGCTAATGTATCCTGGCTACTAGTAGGAATATTTTAAGCAAATTCAACATTCAGGTTTCATGGTACCTGGTTGTTAAGACAGCGTGTTTTCAAGAGAGTGGCCGATTAGTGCGGAGGTGCAGACGGGTCATGGCTCTTTATCACATCGGTAACAACCGTGACAGAAAAATAATTTTTTTATTTAATTTACGAATGCATTTGCAACTGAATAAGTTGATGCTGTGTTATCATGCTAACGTACATTGCTAGGTTGACTGTTATATATAGCGCTGTTATATTATTTATTTATTTTTTAGCTACGAGGGTCCTCGCACCTCAACCCCGTTATAGTATTTTAAACCTCACAATGAATAACAGTCTAAGCATTTAAGAAAGGAAACGCAAATTCAGAGTTATAAAAATCCATATGAGGTGGTTTATCATTTTGAAAGAATATATTGCAAATGTATTCATTAGCTGATCAACTTACAGTGTAAGGCTCGCTGCTTTCCATCGTCAGGTGCGCTCGTTCCTGCTGGTGTCATCAATCTGGCAACCTGTGTGTGCTTCAAGTCTGAGGAGGAGGGGGCTGGGTGAAAAAAAAAAACCCCACTCCAATATTTTGGATTGCAATACCTAGTTCAACCACTGGGTGTCCATCCTACATAAAGCCTCTTTAAGATAAAACATGTATTAAGAATAGAATGTTCAACAATTTTGTAAAAAGAACTTTCAAAAAGGAACTAAAAAAAAAAAAAAAAAAAGAATGATTTGCAAGTAGTAGAGGCGTATCCCATCATTTGTGAATGTGTCTGTATATATGTTACAGTAGTTAGTTGAACCTGCCATGTACCACCTATTCAGATATCAACTCCCACGCTCATCAGTGTAAATCCATTTTAATTGGATACTTTCTGTAATGAGCACTATGTCACTGGGCTAAGGGTGTCCACTCATCACCTCTGTATGTGTTTTCACGTTGTCACTTGATGTTTTCCCTGTATAAATAGGCTTTGCTTCATATCTACTGACCGCCCACGCCATATCTCCACTGGTGCACACATTCCTATCCCCCTCTCCATTCCTCTTTAATTGACATGTATGTCCTTGGATGTAGCCTGACCTTAGAGGCTCTGAGGGAAGAGTACCAAGGACAACTGTCATCTTTCATCACATGAGTCAGAGAGAATCATACCCGGACGTAACTTTGAGCATTAAAGATCATCCTAACAAACCCATTCACCATGGAGGCAATCTTCAGAGATTCAGGATATGGCGTTCCTCTGTCACTTACTCTCTGATATGATCATTTTCATCAGTATTGTGGAGCTGCGGTTGATGGAGTAGATCTGACGCTCCAGAGACCCCAGAGATCGTCCATCCCACGTTTTCAGAAACCTTCATTTAATGTTTCATGCCAGATGCAACCTGACCTCTAGATGTGTATCCTCAGATGTGCGTCTCTTTAAAGTTGTCGTGTTGAGGCGTGAAAGGTATATATGTATCCATTGCTCTGTCAGCATCTCAACACAATCTATATATATAGTTCATGAAGGTACACACTTTTCACATTTTCAGCAGTACTTAAGAGAAGAAAACATTGGTTGGAATTTGAGTTTATTTGAATATGGAAATATGCATTCAATATCAGGCAAAATTTTTGACACTTGACTGTATGTTTCTCATATTCTAAAATGTAGCATTCAAATAATTAAGTTAATTATATCGAATAATGTAAGTAAAAATATACACTTTCATTCAATAGTTTGGGGTTAGTAATTTTATTTCTATTTGATTTTAATCAAATAGAAATTATTATTTAGCAATGATGTACTAGACATTTATAATGATACAAATTATTATTTTTCAAATAAATGCTTTGCTTTTGATCTTTCTATTCATCAGTGAATCCTGAAATAAATGTGTCACAGTTGGCACAAAAATATTACTGTTTTCAGCATAATAATAATAATAATAAGACATGTTCCTTGGTCACCAAATGATTTCTGAATGATCATGTGAGACAGAAGACTGGAGTAATGATGCTGAAAATTCAGCGCTGCCATCACAGGAATAAAGTAAAATATATTAAAATACAAAAGTTATTTAAAATGACTGTATTTTTGACCAAATAAATGCTGCTTGGTGAGACTTATACCTATATGAAAGATAAATTAAACTATTTATTTATATTTATTATTTGTTCAGAGTAAAGCAGCCAATCTGTGCCCAGCAAATAACTCCTTCAATACTGTTGGAAACATATCCCAGAATGCCCAGAGTGTGTAGAGATGTAATCTAAACAGAGTTTTGATTCGTTTAACATTTTTTGGTCACTACATAATTCCCATACCTCCATTTTCAGTTATTTCATAGCTTCTATTGCTTTACTGTTATTCTAAATTGTGGAAAATAACAATATTAAAGAAGAGAAAGAGCAGGTGTGTCCAAAACTTTGGATGAAATGAAATGAAAAATGATAAAATCCCCCTGAATATTTAACGAGTAAACATGCAAGGGAGGTTGAGTTGATGTTTGTGAATCATAGGCATTGGAATTCTGTAGACATCTGTTGCATTTCCTGCTGGAATTCTTGGCCTAGTAATGAGCATCGGCAGTTCAGAAATGCCTCGCTCCTTCGCTTCAACCATCTCTCCTTTTAAAGCAAACCAAGGACTCATTGTGCGGTGTGTCATCTCCTTTTGATGTGATGTCACATTAGTAATAATTGTGTGACAAAGGATAACAACTCCTTGACGGGCCTTCGTTCCGCTCGCCTTTGCGCAGCCTAATTATTTCAGGTTTGATGATGTGAAGTGGAGTTTGGACCTCTTCTGTCAACGTATTTGTTACCGGTTACAGTTGAGCGAGCAAAGACACACAGGTCTTTAGAGACTACAACTTCAGCTTTCATCAGCAGTCATCCAGGCAGGGATTTATTAAAGTCATATCACCTGGGTAACAGCACTTAGTATGCAGCGTGGCATAGCACCCGGCTTAATTAAATTACTGACAAGAAGTTTGACTCTTTAATTGTGTCACTATCTTCCTGATTAGAATAGGAAGATTGTTGGGGGCTTCTAGGTTAATTCAAGATCATAGCATAATGAACTTGACACAGTTTTGCCACCAAGAGGCAGGAATGCTGATGAATAGGGAGGGGAATTTTTTTAAGGTTTTGTTTATTCATTTTAAAATAGCTGTTGAGGTCAGTATAATTATTATAGTTGAGTAAATTGAGTAATTAAGCTGGTGATTATTCTGAAGAATACGAACATATTATGGACATTGATTTGCTTTCTTGAGGTGAATGTAACTTTAAGTGACATTGTACAGCCTACAAGCTCTTTTATTGACGTCTTTCTTCCGTTGAAACACTGATTAAGCGATTACATGAGACATAATTAATTTCAGTAAATTGTAATCTGGCCATGATATTAACACCCTCCAACCAACCAAATGCGGGTGGATTTCAGCAGTGGCGTGTAACGCAGTCACTCGGGTTGAATTTTATATGTAATATATACATTTTTCAATTGTAGTCTTTTAAAAAGACGTCTGAAAAAAATAAACTATGTGCAATGTAGTGTTGTCAAAAAAATCTTTTTCGATACATATCGATGTATATGAAACTCTTCCAATACTCATTTTCCACAGAATAGATACACGCAGGGCTTGACAGTAAGGCAGCCACTCCCACTAGACACTTTGGTGGGTTGAATATAATTTCAGCCTACAGCCAAATGAAATGCCAAGACCGTCGCATCACAAAATTACAATTCCATTACAATTCTTTATCAATGAACTTGCAGTTAGTGAAGGCAGGATAGGTGGAATCACTCTCGGGATAGGCGCTCTCTCTCTGTCGCACGCTCGGTCAGTTCTCCTTGCCCCTGAATAGTCAAATACACGCGCACTCAGATGTCAAAATGTCCACTGTGTGGTGTAGGGCTACTCATATTGACCGTTTAACCGTTAACCGATAGTACGAATTTTGACCGATTAATATTATCAGTTAAACGGTTTAAAGGTTTTTTGGGGGGGTTTTTTACGCTTTTTTTGTTTGTTTGCTGCATGGTTAAAGAAAAATATGCTGTATTTGTTAACTCATAGGGCACGTCGACACTTGCAACCACACGTGTCTACACAGACATATTTCGCAAAATGAAGCAATGGAAAAGAAGAAGCCTACTGCGTGAGACCGTTTCAACAGAAAGGGCGACGAAGTTACTTGCAAAATATCCTACGCGGTATTAAAATACAGCAGTAGTACAAGCTCCTGACTGGTGGAAAGCAAATGAACGGCACTTCCCATGGCTGGCCGAGTGGCCGCTCTAGCGAGGCGTTATCTCTGTATTCCTGGGCGTCAGTGCCATCTGAATCTTTAATGCTTTTCGTTAGTGTGGTTTTGGTCAAGTTTACCGCTTGTTCGCCGCTGTTTCCTGATGGTTTATAGAATTATTACTCCGAGTCACCCTCTGTCGTTTTAAAGAACAGCATAACGGCGAGCTCGTGGAAACACGACGTGTGTGTGTGTGTGTGTGTCTATGTATGTATAGATGTATATACAAATTTCACCTTTCTTTATCAGAACTAATTAAACGGTTTCATGCCTAAATTTGTCTTGGCATGTTATTCATATACAAACCATGCTGGTATTTTTACCATAACCCTTTTCATTATCAAGTAAATCCATAATCTGTTCATTTTAATAACATCTTAAGACTCGACACTCTTGCTGAGAATATTAAACTTTTATTTAAATGTTAATAATGCATACGTGTAACCATAAAGAATATACTGAAATAACAATATAAACAACCAGAAATAACTTACAAATAAGTTGTAAATAATTTACATGAACTGTAACATTGCAATTGCATTGTGAAAAGTCAAAAGCAGTAATTGGATTCTTGCTAGGAAAGTAGCCTACATAAAACGTTTTCCAAAAATTAACCAGTTTACAATATATTGTGTTTGATACTATATATTATCACCAGGTATAAGTAATTAACGCATTCACAGTTTTGTTTTCTACATGGTAGTACATCATAAGTATAAGAAACTATAAGTATTGTTATTAACCGTATTCACGGTTTGCCGTAACATCGACGCCAGACTTGACGCCACTAACCAATGAGAAGAGTTGCGGGCGGGACGAGTCGTGCAGTCCTGCTCCAGGTGCAACCCCACCTCAATCGACGTCATACTTTGCCACTAACCAATGAGAAGCGTTATGGGTGGGGAGACACATGCAGCCCCGCCCCCAGGTGCAGCCCCGCCTCGATCTGCAGGCTGCAGCCAGGTGTACTTGGTGTCTCCAAACTTCCCCAAACAGACAAGTCAGCGGAGGCTCGCACTGCGGAGACAGAAAGTATAAAGTGTTTCTGCCGCGGGTCTAACTGCTCCAGTCCAGACTAATCCACATCATTTAGACATGTTACTTAAAAAACAAACAAAAAAAAAATATTGAGGTAGGCTTGCTATTTTTATTTGACTAAAAAAACTATTCCGGTTGTTCAAAGCTTCAAACGGATTCAGTGAATTTTTGTTTTTTGTTTTGTCAACTTAATTTTAAGTGAAAAATATTTAGTGTGGGCCTATTTATTTTATGCATTTTATTTATATGATTTTATTCTGTTTTTCTCTGTTGTCAGAAACGCTGCAGGTGCATGAAAATTTGATAATGTGTGAATCCAGGTTCTGTTGTTGATCTGTTCTGTATATGTCTGCTGTTTGCACAGTAAAATAAACCCATGAAAAAAGTATTTTTTTACGGGTCACAGACACTCAATTGTATTTGTATTTAATGGCAATTTAATATTATCATTAATAATCGATTAATGAGCATCGGTTGTCGGTCGGGAAAATTAACCGAAATGAGCATCGAGTATCTCGCATGAACACAATCGGTTATGGCTTAAGTGTAGGTAACCAGATGGGTAATAACTGGATGTGTGTCAGAATATTACGCCCATGCATTCAGCAGCCCAATTAAATATCTGTCAGTCATTAAAGTTTAGCAAACAACTACAGATGTTAAATAAATGTATACATATTAATTAAACCTACTGTATCTGAAAAAGATAGTTTTTATATGTACTATTGTTTTTGTAATTTGCTTCTTTGTTCTTTTATATAGCCTAACAAAAATAACTCATATTAAATTTCTCATATTAGCCTATGCTCATATTGCCAGCTGAGCTGATATACAATGTAGTCTTGATTTTGGTGGTCACTCTGCATTTGAAATCTTCTAAATCAAGTAAAATGACTCAAAATCAAAAAGTAATTTAAGCATGCCAAAGTCAAATTTAATCATAAAATGTCATTTCCAAACAGCAAAATTGTGACCAGTGAAAATCCTGAGTGGCTAGTAACCACTAGCCACAGTGGCTGGTGAGCAAAAAAGCTAATGTCAAGCCCTGGATACACGATACTTTCTCACTCTCTCATCTCTCCGACAGCGAGTTGACACACAAACCCGCCTCTCCTCACTCACTTGTTCATTTCAGGATGAATATTGTTGGTGTTAAGCCGGGCGTACACGGTGCGAATTTTGCTGTCGTACGAGCTCGTTAGATGATTTTTTTCACTCGGGTGGAAATCATTGATGCTCATATGGTCATGGCTCACAGCGTGTGAGAGGAATTACGAGACGAGCCGAGCACGTCCCGAGCACCTCACGACCTCCCAATAATTTTTAAACGTTTAAAAAGTTAGCGGAGTCAGCGCGATTTTCAACAGTGTATAGGCTGTTCCCTATTGTCAAATCATACACAACCACGTCACATCTATGAGTATTATTATGCTATAAGTGGCTGTAACCATACAGCATGCGCATACACTGTCTCACATGCGCACTTTCTCTCTCTCTCTCTCTCTCTCTCTCTCTCTCTCTCTCTCTGGTTGTTTCTGTTGAAAGGAATGGCTGCTGTTCTCTGCTTTTTAACAAATAATTTGCACACAAATAATTTTTTCTTTCTTTTTCCTATCCGAAGCTATAGCTGTAGCTACAACATTGAAAGCTCAGCTCAGCTTTTTTTTTTTTTTTGAAAGCAAAGCTCAGCGAACTCGCACAGTGTACGTCCGCCTTTACAGGTCCTAAATAATTTTACTCATTCCCGCAGATTTTTGTGCTCACAAGCAAAGTGCACGCACATAAAGCCACCTCTCAGTACTAAATTGGGTTCTTTTTCACTGCTTATTGCGCTTAAACAGTCAAACGCACACAAAATAATGACAGAATGCCGGTCTTGGTGAGTATTCACGTAATCACCATCAGTTATGTTTTAAATGGATGTAAACAGTTGAAAAAGAAAACACATGGGTAACAGTGTAATGGATCAGTGCGTCAGGACTTATAGTGACAGAAGCCTGCTGCCAAATTTTCAGATAATATTAAAAATATCTATATGGGAGTTTTTTCCCTTGGTATCCAATGTCAAAATTGTGGTCAGTGAAAATGCTGAGCGGCTAACTTTGGAAAACCATTAGCCACGGTGGTCAAGCCTTGGTTGTAATGTATCTTTCAACATACATTCTGGTGTTCACCCATGTTTATTTCTTACTGTAACTAGTAGTAAAGAGAAGATGAGATGTGTGCTTGAACTGAAGTGGCTTTATTGCTCGAATTTCATTATAAAATCAACATAATTTTAAAGTTGAGACTTTGCTTTATGTTAAAAGCAACCAAGCACGAAGCTTTTTGTGATTATTAGAAGGCAGGTGCTCTACAAATGTTTAGTGAAGTTTTGTTCACCCATCAACAGAAAACAGCACAGCAAAAATTTTAGATTTAAAGGGTCATGTAACCCCAAAACACATTTTTTGAGATGTGAACAGATATGTACAGACTGCACATCATTGAAAACACTAAAAATACTCATTAAGTTTTTTCATAAGTGGAAATGAGTTAGTTATTTTTGCTTTTCTTTTTTTTTTTTTTTTTTTTTAAGAGCAATTTCTGTCTTCCGGTTTGAAAAGCAAAGTCAGAGCAATACCGACAAGATCCGGAGTGGTGATTGGCTGCCAGGGCTCCAGTAGGAGCTGGACGAACGAGCTGACGTCAACCGTTTCTCTTTATTTATCATGAGAATGATGTCTTTTAATCCAATCACTGCGCTGTATTACACATGAGATCGCATTGCAGCGGAGAATTCAAACAATTTGCGGATTGCGGAGCGCCAATGAGAACGGTTTCTGCGCAGAACGCCGCGACGAGTTTAACAGCGCTCGCCACGTGGATCATGTAGATCAGATACACCTTCTACACTCCCACTTTTCCACAGCTTTACACGGCCATTTCTTAAAACTTTTTCAACTCTTGAGGTGTGAACAACTAGATTAAAACAGGGGGGTTTCATGACACTTTAAGAAAGCATATTACCGCTTAAAATCGAGAAATGAATAGCTAGTGTCCTCACAGCTGACGTTTAACGGATGTAGCTTATCCACGTTGTGTCCACAAAATAGACACTGAACAAAGTCCATACGTGACATCGGAGAAGCGTTAATTAAATTAGTTTGGTCACTGATTTTGGCCTGAAACTTTTCGGTAGCCGAAATTTCATTTCATCTTTTATATACACCCTTCATTCTTTCTCTTGAGGGTTGCAAATATGTCACATCCATGTATTATACATAGGAAGGATGGCAGCAACCTTTTTTTTTTTTTTTTTCAAGCACCATTAACCAGCATGACCGTCTCTCTTGTTCCTGTACCATCCTTTCTGTGGTGCTACTGTGATGGAGTCTGGTGGCTCTCTTAGGAACTCTGTTAATTGCCTCATTTAAAATCAAATTCCACCCCTCACTCTTGAGAATAAATTCGATCATTACCCAGGAGATTTTTTTCCTAATTCAGAGGGCATCAATGGATCACCATTTCGTTTCTTTGGATTCCTCAAGCTTATCAATAAATCAGGCCATGTGTGGAATATAGCTGGACTCTTACCTTATTAAAAACTCATTGAAGAGGATTTAAGTGTATTTCAGCAATGATGCCTGATTATTTAGTATGGTGTTCTGCTGCTATACAACTCATCCGCTCTAGCTAATTCACTTCTGTATTGTAATTTAAATAGTTTGCATGCTCAACTTGAATTCATTTCTGTATTGAGTTTAAGATGAATTGATGGTGGTCTTAATTATATCTGGATTTGACAGGCTGGCTAAACAATTACATTTTAAAACTGATTCAAATAGAAAACACTTACTTTATCTGTAATAATATTTAGCAAATTTTTTTTTTGCTGTATTATTGATGATAATTAATGTAGCCTTGGTGAGCATAAGAGTCTTCTTTCAAAATCATTTAACAGTAGTGTATCTAAAATGTTACTCTGTAAATATTATCATAGTTTATGCGCATAAATTGTTACAGAATAAAAAGTCTATCCACTTCAAGTGAGAATTGCACATTTTAGAATTTGTATTCAAATCTTGGGGTTTCCATCCAGCATTTTTCATCCAACAAACCCAGCCACAAATATATGCAGTACTCAGACATTCATGTGCACACAGACACAAATCTGTTGAAGAGATTCATATAAACCTGTAGAATACAGTGGATTAGAAAAGTGAAATTGTGAATGTCATGGGCTGCGAGGGTGAAATTAGAGTAGAGCAGTGCATGACGTGTAGTGTAGGTGGCAATCGCCTCACTAACCTGAACTATAGAGTCCTGTTTTGACACTGTACACACAAGTATGTGTGTGTATGCTGTGCCTCTTCCTCTAAATTCGTCTGTATGACCAATGGAACCCTTTGGATTCTCACAGCAGACTTCATTACGTCTCATTTAATGTCTCTGTGCCAGTTATTTACTGCTCCTTTGACTTGTGGGGCTGTAGTTGTAAGACAATCAGTCGGAGGTATTGATTGAAGTGGGATAAATCAGCTTTGTCAATGAACTCCAAGTCCAACCGCAAACTGGCGTGAGATTAAATCAGCTTTATTCACTATGGCAGCTTTAAGTACTTGTATTAATGGCTTTAAATGCATGATGATGTTGCCGGGTGCCTGTTATTTTACTTAATGGCCATTAAAGGAATCACAGGGACAGTTTCACTTTACAGCACCTCTCGCTTACACGGCCACGATGATTATGTCTGAGACTCCATTATTAACATCTGCTAAAAATAATCCTCTGGCCAGGGAAGGCTGCAGGCTGCTGGACGGAGGCCATGACAACACCTGTCCTTTCGCATTAGCCACTGCCCATTGCCTTGCCAGCAGTCGTCTTGGGTGGACCCATCATTTCCCAGATTTGCTGTGTGGAGGAGGCATTGTGCAATCCTGAAGTCCAGCAGCTGTTACCTGGAACTGTGTTGTAGCGATACAGATTGTTTGAACACAGAAAGAGAAGATAGATGTTTACACAGCTTTGCTTCGCAGGCTTCTCGTGTTGTCTCTCACTCTTTGACGCCTATTTATTTGTGCATGTTTGTGAGGGAGCGGACGAATTTGTGGAAACTATCACATGTGTTGCAGTCTGATTGGGTGTGTTTATGTGCATGCTCTTGCACAATTATTGCAGTAGTTAAAAAATCCTCAGTCTAACCACAGTGAATAAGAAACTGTTGCAACATCACGGTCAATTAGAAGATATGTGTTGTGTATTTCATTGTTATTTTTATTGTTATAAACAAAGCATACAAATGCTACACACAAGTGCACCCCAGGGAAAAGGAAAATTAGTTAAAAGCTTACATGAACTAACAATGAGCAATGTATTTTTAAAGCATTTATTTGTTGTTTATAATGCTAGTTAGTAAAAATCGAAGTGTTTGTTCCCAGTTTTTTAACATATGTGTATAGCACATTTCACAATACACATTGTTTCAAAGCAGCTTTACAGAAATTCATCATGTTATTTCATCATGTTAGTTCATCATGCCTGTGCATAGAGCAACTTTTAGGGCTGGGTGATATGACGATATACTGTATATCGATGATATGAGTGAACTAGCTGTATTGTATTTATAGTGTTGTCCTGCACATACTGTATCAGTGCCAATGCTTCTGAGCATTCCGAGGCAAAAATGCTCTGTATTTTTCTATTAAGAGATTTAAATGTTTTATTCTAAGTGAGAGTATGCGATTCTCTACAAGTATTAGTGAAAATATGATTGTGTTGCAGGTTAAAAAGTTTTAAAAAGTATGATGATCAGGCACATGTATTCTAAAGTAAATAGGGGATTTAAAGGGATAGTTCACCCAAAAAGTTGTATGAGTTTCTTTCTTCTGTGGAACACAAAAGAAGATGTTTTAAAGAATGTTGGTAACCAGACAGTTGATGGCACCCATTGGCTTCCATAGCAGCCTATTTATTTTCCCTACTGTGGAAGTCAATGGGGCCCATCAACTGTATAGGTTTGGAACAAATTGAGGGTGAGTAAATGGTGACAAAATGTAAATTTTTGGGTGAACTATCCCTTTAAATAATAGTCAGCTTTTGTGAAAGGAGGAGCGTAAAACTTGAAAGCAAGGTGTGTTCAAGCGCATTGTTGGAACGTTACTATTTTGAGGCAACTGAAATGAAATGTGCAGAACTGGCTTTTAAAGGGAATGGAAGACTCTGATTGGTTTGTTGCACGTTATGCCCAAAACCCATTACACACTCATTACTCATTAAGAGATGGGTACAACCCTTCCGACCGGTTTTTCCATTGTTAAGCTAGCAAGGTGGATTCAGACACACCCCAAATGCACTTGCACCGTGTGCTTTAGACCATTTGCTCAGTTCGTTAAAATAGAACCCCTAATGTCCCTTTCCTTTGAGTGGAAACTGACTCTTGAATTTCGATACCTCTGAATTGTAAAATACATTTTTTGGAATTTGGAAGTCACAGCTATAGGGTTATATATGGTTTACAGTTACTTTTGCCTTGGTTTTGCTTTACGTGAAAATTGTGTCAGCTTGTTCAATAAATTGTAATATAATTTCACAGTCTGTATGGATGATTGTGATGTAAAGTGACTCATGACGCAGATCTGGAACATGTAGGCATGGTGCCAGTTCTGTATGCGTGTTTGTGTATGTGTATCTGCACACAATCGTGCCTCTATGATCATGCATTGGATTGCGTTGCGCTACGTCTGATCTTTTCTCTCTGTTAAACGCACTGAAATGCACATACACGCATAGAAAACTTCTTTCTTCTGCCCCAGTTCTGTCACGCTGCCTGTGAAGTTCCTGCACATTGATGGGGGAAAAAGAAAAAGAAACCGTTCTGATGGTGTCAACTGGCCCCATTTTACAGCACTTAGCACAGCGCCTATGAAGCCTGCCCACTTTATATGCACATGACTGGCGTTTCATTTGAACTGCGAGTCCCTGCTAAGTTTTAATTAATCAAAAAGCACAATGCTTATCTTATCAGCTGATCGTTTTCATTTTGATTACGGGCTGGCGAGCGGGAAGACTGATCCTCAGGAGGAACGGGCCCCTAACTGCAGGCAGGCCGATGCTTATCACTCTGTTTGCAGAGACAGGAGAGAACATCTGCCTTCTAGCATCGCTGGCCCTCAGGTTAAGGGCTTCAGACACCAGCAACCCTCCGAATCTCTCCTGCGGCTCTTCTTATCTCCATCAAATGCAATCTCACTGAGATAAAATGCATTTGTTTAGGGCCTTTATTTATCAAAGGCTGACATGCTCTGTGATGGACTCTGAAATGGAAAATATTTAGCTGTAATTCTTCACAAAAACAAAGAAATGGGCATGACAGGTGTGCATTTGTTTGTGATAACTAGGTTCTACTAGACTTTTACTCCTTTTGAGGAAAATGCTAGTACTACTTTAAAACGTAACCCTACAATGCTAGGGTCTTGTGTGTGGTTGACAGGCCATTGCTTTGTGGTTGCTAGCGTGCTTGGTGGTTGCTAATTTGTCCAACCATGTTTTTATTATAGCCTAAGTCAGGTATTTTATATATTGTGCATGTATGTATATTTTGTATGTACACTCCTTGGCTAAACACTAAGCTTTTAATTGTCTTAACCACATGTTTTTGGTCAAATTAGCTAAATTTAAGCAAATGCACTACTTGACTACTTCAGAAAAACATCAAAGACAGAATGAGGCTTTTGGCAGAATATGGGAAGTTGTGTGTAGAGTGATGAATCACAATGAAACATGAGTTGCATGGTGATTCTCCAGAGCTGTGTAGGAGAGACTTTTTAGCTGCTGGTATTGGTGAGCTACTTTACTGTGAAAAATCATTTAAAGGGTTTATTCACCCAAAAATCACAATTCTGTCATTAATTACTCACCCTCGTGTAGTTCCAAACCCATAAGACTTTCATTCATCTTCGGCACACTTTTTGATGAAATCTGAGAGGTTTCTCTTCTTCCATTGACAGCTATGGAACTACCACTTTGACATTTCAAAAAGTCCATAGAGGTTTAGTCCAAATTATCTGAAAAGACTCGATTGCTTTATATGATGAACAAATTTCATTTAGGCTTTTATTCACATATAAACATTAATCAACTCACACATCAGTTGTGGTACACAGAAGCTCAAGCGTGTTCACTTGACGTGCGAAAACCAGTGAGGTTAATTCTCGTGTTACGCAGGATGTTTGAGCTTCCACAAGAACCAATGAGGTTCATTCTCATGTTACGCAGGACGCTTCCTCAGGAGGTTCATTCTCGTTTGAGCCAATCAAGAACCAATGAGGTTCATTCTCATGTTCATTCTCATGTTACGCAGGGTGTTTGAGCTTCAAGAACAAGAAGTTTCCACAAGAACCAATGAGGTTCATTCTTGTTAATGCTTCCACAAGAACCAATGAGGTTCATTCTTGTGTTACGCAGCACGTTTGAGCTTCCTCAAGAACCATTGAGGTTCATTCTCGAGTTATGCAGCACATTTGAGCTTCCTCAAGAACCAATTAGGTTCATTATCGTGTGTAACGCAGCACATTTGAGCTTCCTCAAGAACCAATTAGGTTCATTATCGTGTGTTATGCAGCACGTTTGAGCTTCCTCAAGAACCAATGAGGTTCATTCTCATGTTACGCAGGGTGTTTGAGCTTCCACAAGAACCAATGAGGTTCATTCTCATGTTACGCAGGACGTTTGAGCTTCCTCAAGAACCAATGAGGTTCATTCTCATGTTACGCAGGGTGTTTGAGCTTCCACAAGAACCAATGAGGTTCGTTCTCGTGTTACGCAGGATGTTTGAGTTTCCACAAGAACCAATGAGGTTCATTCTTGTGTTCAGACGTTAGCTTCCTCAAGCAGTTCATTCACATTTGAGCATTTGAGCTTCCTCAAGAACCAATTAGGTTCATTAAGTTACGCAGCACATTTGATGCTTCCTCAAGAACCAATTAGGTTCATTATCGTGTGTTACGCAGCACATTTGAGCTTCCTCAAGAACCAATTAGGTTCATTATCGTATGTTATGCAGCACGTTTGAGCTTCCTCAAGAACCAATGAGGTTCACTCTCATATTGTGTTATGCAGCACGCAGGATGTTTGAGTTTTGAGCTTCCTCAAGAACCAATGAGGTTCATTCTTGTGTTGTTACATAGTGCATTCTGAGCTTCACATTTGAGCTTCCTCAAGAACCAATATTAGGTCCTTCCTCAAGAACCAATTAGGTTCATTATCGTGTGTTATGCGCACGTTTGAGCTTCCTTGAGCTCTCATGTGTTATGCAGCACGTTTGAGCTTCCTCAAGAACCAATGAGGTTCACTCTCATGTGTTATGCAGCACGTTTGAGCTTCCTCAAGAACCAATGAGGTTAATTCTTGTGTGTTACATAGTGCATTTGAGCTTCCGCAAGAACCAATAAGGAGGTTTGTTCTCGTTTGAGCTTCAGCAAACAGGTTCAAGTTACGCAGTTGAGCTTCAAACAGGTTAGGTTGAGCTTCTGTTTAAGTTCGCTGATCAATGTTTATATATGAATAAAAGCCTAAATTATGTTCGTCATATAAGGTGATAAAATCTTCAGAAATTTGGACTTAACCACTAAATTCATATGGATTAGTTTTACGATTTCTTTATGAACTTATTGAAGCGTCAAAGTGGTAGTTGCTTAGCTGTCAATGGTGAGTACAGAACTCTCTCAGATTTCATTAAAAAATAATTTGTGTTCATTTGTGTTCCAAAGATGAACGTTTGGAAAGACAGTGTAAGTAATTAATGACAGAATTTTCATTTTTGGATGAACTATCCCTTTATTGCTTTGGAGTACATGAGAATATTGCAGAATGGCTTGCTTCCTACAAATGAAAAGTTTTTTATCTAAAGAGGAATGATAAGATGATATTTTTTCAGCAAGACAATGCTCCTGCCCAAATTGCAAAGACAACCAAGAAGTGGCTTGAGAACAAGTCCACCAGGCTCATGTTTTGCCCTGGTCAGTGTCCAGATTTGAACCCTGTAGTGAATATATGGACTCACATTAAACTGGGAGACATTTTTTTAATAACTCATGAACTCTTTAAATCCATTAACATTGAGTCGATATATATATATGTGATTATTTATATATATAATATATATATAAAAATTATAACTATTTTTTTCTCTGAGCTTCAACAAAGATTTAAAAATGTTATTGGTGCTTTATGATATTGGCTGCTATGATGCAAGAGAAGAATTACTGCAGCATGGTTCTGTAGATCATGAAAAAAACCTCAGAGTACAACCAATCTTTCTGTCAGACTTCCTCAACATCAGTGGAAATGATCAAATCTAGTAGTTCTCACCCAGAGAAACACACAGGCATTCACAATTGTAAACTCCTACTACCTCTCCGTGCCCACTGTTTCAGAGCAATAACACAATAATGGAAAACATTTTCCCTGTAACAGTTTCTGGAAAGACATTTATTTCACTTTAACCTCAGTGCGTAAGAGATGTTCACGGTAATGGTGCAGGTCTGGCAGCCCACAACGTATAAGTCCTATTTCACCTCCTACTGTACAGCAAAAGTGTGAAACTCACTTTCCTACTCTCTCTCTTTTTCCGTAGGGAGTTCGGTTGGCGAGATCCCGAGTTACCTGAAGTCATTCAGATGTTGCAGCACCAGTTTCCCTCAGTTCAATCCAATGCAGCGGCATATTTGCAACACCTATGCTTTGGAGACAACAAGATTAAAGCTGAGGTAAATATAACTTTATATCACTGGTCAAAGCTCTAATGATCTGTACATGTATCTGCTTACCAATGCACAATTTTAAGTGATGCAGAGCAAAATCTGTTTGGAAAATATTTTTGTGTAAAGAATAAGATAATTAGGGTTGAAAGTGTCTTTCATCTCCAATGGGACCTGAATGTTGGACTTTTCCATATCTTCTGGCACACATTATTAACGATGTACGTTACTTTGGGAAAAATCTTGTGGAATACCTACCGAAAGATTTTATTGATAGGTGTTGTAAGGTGAAATAAATTCTTGTACGTACTGTTGACAAATAATTCACACCTTTATTGAAATTTGATGCCAGGTCTCTAATGGTTGATCCTCCAGCAGTAAGTTTTCCGAATTATAAAGCACGCCGTGGATTGCACCAGTAATTAAGCACTAATAGCACAGCCAAACAATACACGGAAAGCTGCGTATTGACAGCCATTCTCTACACAGCAGCTCTATAATTGTATCCCAGAGGCTTAAAAGAGGCTTGGAGGACGAGGAAATTAAATTTGGAGAATAAATCTGCGAGAACAAAACAGCAACAGAGGGAGAGGCGAGCTAGCTGACAAACTTTTAAATGATATTTAATGAAAAAACCAAAAAAACAAAAACAAACAGTGAGACCCAAATTAGTTTATATAGCGATGAGCTCCACTTCAAACCACCACTTTCTTCTCCATCTGAAAAATGTCTTATTTATTAAGAAAAGACACTGAATGAATCCCCCTGCTTTCTTTGATCCGCATGTTCATCAATTTCAACACGCACCGAAATGAACTTGTGTCATGTTGTTCTCATAAAGTATTTGGAGCAATGTTCAATCATAGCTTGATTGATTAGATTTGGTCCTATAATATTCAGCTGCTCTGTGGCGTGCTATTTGTTCTTGGAAATAAACAAACAAAAAATTGGCATGTAATTTCCATTGGTTGTTCTCAACTGGTTTTCTGGTTACTGATTATACTGTGCATTTGAAAATGCAGCACTTGCCAATCATCTTCCCAAATTTGTAATTAGAATAATTTATAAATCTTTTATCGACAAAAGAGAAGCTTTAAGATCTATATGCGTTTTTCCAACCAAAAAAAAAAGCTCTGTTTTAATGTTTGAAATTAAAGGGTCATGAAACCGTACAATAGTATTATTGCCACAGTAATATATTTATTGGATTTAAATGATGAGATGAAATTTAAACATTTGTTGTCATGAGATTTCTGCTTTGTCGTCGTCTTCTTTTTATTCCTCTTTTTATTGTTATTATTATTTGAATGGAGGAAAAATTTGTGGTTTGCTTTTTTTGTGGTCCTGGTTAAAGAGACAATCTGTATTTACATAAAAATATTGTAGAATTTGATTGGATGCACAGCCTTAAATACTGAGTGCTTTCAGTATTTAAGTGTATCTGAATGTTTTCCATTCAAGAGCTCTGAGTGATTTTCTCATCTTTACTGTTGCTTGATTATTAATGATGACATCATAGACAGCGGTAAGATCTGCACTCACACTAATGCCCAGATCTCTTTTGAAATATAAGATGTGGTTTGTCCTGTCTGTTTAATTCCATAAGACATTACTGACTGTGTTTACATTAATTTTGCGTCATAAAAGCATTTTCAGACGCGCACAGCCGTAAGCGCGAGCACTCTTTATAAAGCGTGGTGTGAGCATTTGAAACTGAAAGCCTTCTGTCAGTGAGTTTCCTATTTTTAATATACACTCACCTAAAGGATTATTAGGAACACCTGGCTCCCGTTCCACCACATCCCAAAGATGCTCTATTGGGTTGAGATCTGGTGACTGTGGGGGCCATTTTAGTACAGTGAACTCATTGTCATGTTCAAGAAACCAATTTGAAATGATTCGAGCTTTGTGACATGGTGCATTATCCTGCTGGAAGTAGCCATCAGAGAATGGGTACATGGTGGTCATCAGACTCATCAGACCAGGCAACATTTTTCCAGTCTTCAACTGTCCAATTTTGGTGAGCTTGTGCAAATTGTAGCCTCGTTTTCCTATTTGTAGTGGAGATGAGTGGTACCCAGTGGGGTCTTCTGCTGTTGTAGCCCATCCGCCTCAAGGTTGTGTGTGTTGTGGCTTCACAAATGCTTTGCTGCATACCTCGGTTGTAACGAGTGGTTATTTCAGTCAAAGTTGCTCTTCTATCAGCTTGCATCAACAAGCCGTTTTCGCCCACAGGACTGCCACATACTGGATGTTTTTCCCTTTTCACACCATTCTTTGTAAACCCTAGATATGGTTGTGCATGAAAATCCCAGTAACTGAGCAGATTGTGAAATACTCAGACCAGCCCGTCTGGCACCAACAACCATGCCACGCTCAAAATTGCTTAAATCACCTTTCTTTCCCATTCTGACATTCAGTTTGGAGTTCAGGAGATTGTCTTGACCAGAACCACACCCCTAAATGCATTGAAGCAACTGCCATGTGATTGGTTGATTAGATAATTGCAATGAGAAATTGAACAGGTGTTCCTAATAATCCTTTAGGTGAGTGTATAAGCACACTGCATTCCAAACGACATAAATGAAGACTTCGTAGAGCATTTGTAAGGAAAATACCGGCGAGCGAGAACACACACTGTAAGTGCAACATTAAGCAAAGTTTCCCACAGCACATATCCTGTGCAGTGAAGCCCGCACGAATGTCATTGTGATTCGCTTCAACCTTTCCGAACGTTATGAAATATTATTTTATGGTTGTGGTGGTGTGTGTGTGTGCGTGCGCATGTGTATGTGTGTGTGTGTGTGCGCATGTGTATGTGTGTGTGTGTGTGCGTGTGTGTGGAAATGGAAGTAAGCAGAATACGGGTGTTTCTAAAACCGCAGTGCCATTGTGCACGTGCAGTTAAAATCTAAGATCTTTTCTCCCACCCCTATTGTATAGTATGACTAACACAATATTAGATAGATTAAACACAAACTGTTCTTTCCTGTAGGCCAGGCCTGGCATCACGTGCCAAGTTGATGTTGCCTCTGCAGACTGCTTTATGCTTCCGTGTCACGTGACCAGTCTGTAATCGCAGCCTTTGCGGTTACAAAATCGTGTTTTATCATATCGCGATATTATCGCAAATGCAATTAATCGTTCAGCCCTAGTATTTAGCTTTTCTTTTTTTTTCCTCCAGTTCGTGACCCAATCAGAACCACTTCGGCCCACTTTTGAGTTATGACCCACCAGTTGAGAACCACCGATCTGTTTCATCCCACAGTCATCATATCAGAGAAATCATATCATATCTAAAAAGATCAAACATTCATCGCTCATGGACACAGCCAGTACATTATGCAACTCATACTATTATGCAACAAGCGTGTGTTGGTGCGGTATATTTTACATTTGTAAACTCTTCATATGCAGAGGTTTTCTACAATGGTATTACAGTGTCATTCTCAGTTAGGTGCAGTTTACTTTTCAAGAGTTTGACCCTGATATCTGCTTCAGTAAAGCTCCAAACCCAGTCATCTAGACTTCTAATTCATTCTAGACTGAATTAGATAATTCACTTCTGCATAAATGGGTGTCAGTCTGTCCATCTGAAATGGCATCACAAGGACAGCAGAAAGGATGATTATGGATGAATTATGGAAGATAACATTGATGGTATCTAAATGATGTTTCAGGAGAGGAATGCATTTGTGGTGTTACCAGGCCAGTAGCAACAAAAATGTGTGTGTGTGTGTATGTGTGTGTGTGTGGTTGCTTGGTAAAAAAAGTACAGTCAATTATATGTGACAGTACAGCGGCAGATGGTGCCGAAGACCTGAACAACTTATTTCACCCCTGCCATTCTTTTTCATTCTTTTTCAGCCTACATACATAAACGCTTTCACATTATGGAGCGGATAGTGAAAAATGACACCAGTCTGCAGCACAAGGGTTGCAGGCCTGTTAATGGCTTTTTCTTCCTACGTTTTTTAAAGGCTGTCTAAGGTCTTGCATAAAATCCGGTTATACTTTATTTTGTTGGTCCCCTTTAGACATTCAGTTGACTATAAGTACCATGTCAACTAACTCATTGGTATTAGTTGAGTATTAGTAGACTGTTAGAGTTAGAATTCGTAGGATAAATTTGCAAAGTTACTTATAGTCAGTATGCCTGTTTTTTGTTTTTTTTTACCTTCAAAATAAAGTGTTGGCAGATATTAAGCAGACAATCTATACTCTGCTAATACTCTAATAAGCGTTAGTTGACATGTAGGTGCAATGTTACTTATAGTCAAAAGAATGTCTGAAGGGGACCATCAAAGTAAAGTGTTACTATACTGTAAAATAAAGTGTAAATATACTGTACTACTCAGATTACAAAGACTGATCCAATCAATTTAAACAAATGGCTCTTGTGGTTCTTTTTAGTGAATCAAACACATACGCTTACTATGTTATTATGTGCTTGAAGTGCTTATATGTTCCACAGAAGAAAAGTAAGGCATACAGGTTTGGAATGACATGAGGGTGAGTAAATTATGACAATTTATTTTTGTGTGAATTTATATATGTACTAACTATAAGGCTTGAGAGATTAAATCAGTGTTGGTAGTGATGGACATAAGAAGTATAGTTTAGTATAGTATAGTTTTGATTAACTAAAAGAACCGACTCATAAAAGACACATTGGTCCCACTTTATATTAGGTGGCCTTAACTATTATGTACTTGCATCAAAAACACTATTACTAAACACTTTTGCAGATATTGAGGTGGGATACAGGTGAAGTTAGGGACATGTGTGGTGGTATGGGTAAGTTTAAGGGTAGGGTTAGGTGTAAGGGAAGTGTCAACAGTGTAATTATAAATGTAACTACAGAAATGAATTACAGATGTAATTACATGCAGGTAATTTTTAAAATATAAGGACAATGTAAAAACATGTATGTACACATTAAGTGCATTGTATCAAATTATTAATTTAAATGTTAGTACATAGTATTTAAGGCCACGTAATATAAAGTGGATCCAAGACATCTGTTTGATAATCATTTGGGCTGTTCCTATTGTATGGTTTTGATTCATTACAGAGTCATTTGTTCAGGAATTGAACTACTCGCAGTATGTTTTGAGCTGTAGATTCAGTAGCAGTGTTTTAAATAGTATTGCAGGAAACAGTGTTATACAGAGCATTTTATTACATATTCTGTCCTCACCAAACTCAATTCGTCATCCGAACGTCATTTTCTCAAAATACATCACATTACGGAGGTAAAATTGCCTGCGAATGCCGTTTCATATTGACATTTTTTTATAGAAAGATGTAAATGAGCTTTAACCAGACAGGAACTAGCACACACACTAAAGCAGACTCGGAGGGGAGAGGAGGACAGCTATCACATGACAGAGCAGTATCTCCCACAGCAGAGGTGAGGAGAATACTGATTAGCACAGCATTTCAACCAGACAGGCCGAGATCTGATGTTTATGGTCTTCCTGCTGAACCACTGGCCAAGTGCGAAGGCAGCTCTTTCTCATCCTTAGCTGGCCACTATTTATAGCAGGTGGCTCCAGCAAAGCTCCCCGGGTCTGTCTCCTTTGTGGCCCGTCTCTGGTTAAAGTTCAGCTTTATCAGCCCTTTTGGGGGGAAAATCTAATCCGTCAATATCCATTTGCACGTGCGCTATGGAGTCGAGAGGAAGCTCTTCCGTCCGGCCGGCTCATGCCTCTAATTGAATATCTCAGTCTCTCCGCTACATCAACAATGTTAACACCCAATTAATTTTTTAGTGCACAAGAAAGCAGTTCACTTCTCAAACAACCCAGCTAACAATAATAAGTTATAACATAACGTTCTAACCTTCCCGTTAAGTTATAAAAAACCCAGTGTGGTTCTTCAGCGGTTCTTCAGTGGTTCTTTGGGGTGGTTAAGGTGCTATATAGCACAGTTACCGTATACAGAACCTGTTAAGCCCAGTGTGGTTCTTCAGCGGTTCTTCAGTGGTTCTTTGGGGTGGTTAAGGTGCTATATAGCACCGTAACTGTATAAAGAACCTGTTAAGCCCAGTGTGGTTCTTCAGCGGTTCTTTGGGGTGGCTAAGGTGCTATATAGCACAGTTACCGTATACAGAACCTGTTAAGCCCAGTGTGGTTCTTCAGCGGTTCTTCAGCGGTTCTTTGGGGTGGTTAAGGTGCTATATAGCACCACTGCCATACAAAGAATCCGTTAAACCCCTGTATAGTTCTTTACAGGTACTCTCTCTTAATCTCTTAGTTTCGTTGAGGAAAGGATAAAAAAAATGCGACATTGTAACAAATTAGCTCAAAGAGGTAACATTAATAATTAATCATAACTTGTTATAATAATTATTAATATTTGGATTGGTTAACTGAATTAATATTACAACCAAATAATCTGTTCGTCCAGTGAACATTCAGTATTGATTGTCTATTAAACGCTTCAGAAAGGATATTTTCTGTGGCTACAGAAAAATAACTCTTTCTTAGCTCGTAGCTTTGATTGATTAGTTAAAGTGACAATTTATTTATAAATAGACCAGAATCAACTCATACGAATGTGCACAAAGTTTATTTAACTAAAACATGAACACATAACTAATCTACTCAAACATACACACGAGCACACAATGGAAAGTGGAAGTGACGGGAAAACCGGATCAAGGAATGAAGCTATGAAAAGAGTCACAAACCTGGGAGAACCATCTTTTAAGACAACAAGCTCCTTTGTTTGAACAAAGTGGTTCACAGCTTTAACTAACTACACAGCGATTTTGTATATCATACGTTACTTGCATTTGCCTGAGCTGCTGAAAGGCGTCCAAATATACAGTCGCAGGAGAAAGTCATGATTTGAGTCCTTGTCCTTGAGTTCAGTCCAGTGGTGTTGCAGTTGCAATCGATTCCTTCAGTATTGAACGAAGAAACAATGGTGAACTTACAGAGACTTTATTATGGTTGGAGAAGGTCCACATGGCTTGATGTGTGTGGGGCTGGCCGGCACGGCTGTGTGAGGTCTCATGCCAACAGGGTTCAGGAATGGAATGCCAGCAAGTACTACGTCTATGACTCGAGGGAACTTTGTGTTGGCTTTTTAAGTTCCAGAGGCCACACCTTTGAGTTTTGGCTTGACCACTGAGGAAGGTGCACTTCTCAGCGGGAGAGTTTTGTTTGAAAGATTGACTCATTTGAGTGAGTTGAAAATTTGTGTGTTCATTTATATTCTGATAAATATAACAAACACACTGCATTCTATAAGAAAGTGATGTCCATCAAAGTGTGAGTCATTAAATGAGGAATATTTTGATAGGAGACACCAGCTAGAGAGGCTAACTTTTAACTAGTAATTCTATAATCAAGCATGCATAAAACTATACAATATAAAAAGACAATATACAAACAGTAATGATACACAAAATGTACTGGGGAAATGCATGTTCATTCATTAAGATTATCAATGAATTAGTGGATAGAATTCCATTTCTATAGGGGGTTGCATGTCTGTTGGTGGTGCTGTTCTCTCATTTGAGAACACTCAGCCCAAGTGTTTTTGAAATGTATGAATTAGCACCAGGGTTCTAATTCACAGTGGGGCAACAGATCTAAAATCTAGGAGGAGAATGGGGTGGTTCTATGGTTCTACATAGCACCATTTGACAAAGGTGTTGTATAGCACCTTTAAAGATAGGTGCTATATAGCACTTAAAGTGGTTCCCCTATGATTACAAGACAAGTAAACAGTCAGTAATAAAATAAGAACAAACAATCAAATCACAAGCAATAGCACAAACAATACAACAAAGATAGAAATTAAACTCTTCAGGCAGGTCTAATAGTTTTCAGGTACTGAAATGTAATAAAGTAGTGTAGGCTAGTCAAATAAATAACACTGCATAGTCTTCATATCCTTTTTTAACGTTCAAGAGCAGTGTGGGTTTTTTTTTTTTTCTTGTTCTTGTTTGATTAACATTAAAAACTCAGACAGTAGCAGGATTATTAGGATGCTGTCACTTTAAGACTGAGTGCACGCACGGATCATGCGTTTTTTGTTTGCATTCGCTTAAGACACAACCGATCATGTTTACTAGGATACTTGCCGAGACGGTTAGTGTAAATGTGTCCATTCAAGCGCAGGAAGGCATGAAAGAGAGCTCAAATTCGCGTCTGAGACGTCACATTCATGAGGCACGGCTTTCAGGGCGTGTTCCAGCGCTTGAATATTTACATTGGAATGGCTGAAACTTTCGTGATGATGCAGCACTGACCCGTCATCTGTACGGAGCGTCGTTCACGTTCATGGTGTCACAACATTGCATTGTTACTGGCCAGCTGGCGACTGACACGATTTCATATACTTGCCAACAGCGATTTAGTGTTAATTTTAGGCCCTGGCTTTGAGAGAACCATGCCAAAATGTTAACTGAAGTTCTGAGAACGTTCCCTGTTAGCTGGGAAAGCGGCCGCCATTAGTTCATCCGCACTGCTTGATAGAACATGCCAGGAACATCCCTAGTCTCTGCATTTATCCTCTGATGTTTTGTGGCTTCCAAACATCTGTTGCTTCCGAACATCACAATAATTAATTGGACTTTTATATAATGTTCATGTACTGTTTCACCACATCTCTTGTGTGCAAATCTCACCACATGAATGAAATGAAGGCTGTGTGGTGACGCACATGTCTGTCTGCCTCTCGGGATGAGCCGTGCCTTTGTTCTCTTGTTAGGTGTGGTTTGAATATTCATGCTGTATATGCAGTACAACCCAAAAACAGGAAGAAACAGGATCAGAAGTAACCTTATGGAATAGACTACTAGATCACTTCTCACCTTCAGACAAATCCATATAAAGAAACCGGCTTGTAATCCCCTTTGGAGTGAGTGCCGATGTGAACCCAGAGCGATGATCTGTAGTGACGTGCTATTCAGAAGCACATCTGCCAGGGCTGGATCCTGCACTCATCTAAAGCTAATGCAGCAGGGTATTGTATATGCATATTGGCAGCAGGACAGGAAATTGGAAATTCATAGTGCAATCACTTGATGAATCTGCAGATAGACACAGGTGCGAGTGTGATTCTCTCTTAATAATTTAGCCCTGCTGGTTCTGTCAAATCGTTCAAAACGCTTGGTGTGTGTTAGTCTGTAAGGGAACAAATGATGGCAAAATAATCCAAAAAGTTCAATAAGCAAAATACTGTGATTTATTTTATTTTATTATTATTGTTATTTTAATTGACTCTGAAATAAAAAAATATATTTTTTCACACTCATCTCCTTCCAAATCTGGATGATGTTATTTTGGGCTACATTTTATTATTATTATTATTATTATTATTATTATTATTATTATTTATTGATGCTTAGCATGCAGTAAAAATCACCATCCACCTTCATTGTTTGGAAAAGCGTGTGCTTTTTTATTTTTATTTTTATACTATAATAGAATTTATTTTTATATTAAGTTTTCATTTTAATATTTTAAGTTAAAGTAATTGTATGTGCTTTTATTTGTTTTTGGGGGGTTTCTTATATCTCACTTTAATATATATATTATATACACTCACCTAAAGGATTATTAGGAACACCTGTTCAATTTCTCATTAATGCAATTATCTAATCAACCAATCACATGGCAGTTGCTTCAATGCATTTAGGGGTGTGGTCCTGGTCAAGACAATCTCCTGAACTCCAAACTGAATGTCAGAATGGGAAAGAAAGGTGATTTAAGCAATTTTGAGCGTGGCATGGTTGTTGGTGCCAGACGGGCCGGTCTGAGTATTTCACAATCTGCTCAGTTACTGGGATTTTCACGCACAACCATTTCTAGGGTTTACAAAGAATGGTGTGAAAAGGGAAAAACATCCAGTATGCGGCAGTCCTGTGGGCGAAAATGCCTTGTTGATGCTAGAGGTCAGAGGAGAATGGGCCGACTGATTCAAGCTGATAGAAGAGCAACTTTGACTGAAATAACCACTCGTTACAACCGAGGTATGTAGCAAAGCATTTGTGAAGCCACAACACGCACAACCTTGAGGCGGATGGGCTACAACAGCAGAAGACCCCACCGGGTACCACTCATCTCCACTACAAATAGGAAAAAGAGGCTACAATTTGCACAAGGTCACCAAAATTGGACAGTTGAAGACTGGAAAAATGTTGCCTGGTCTGATGAGTCTCGATTTCTGTTGAGACATTCAGATGGTAGAGTCAGAATTTGGCGTAAACAGAATGAGAACATGGATCCATCATGCCTTGTTACCACTGTGCAGGCTGGTGGTGGTGGTGTAATGGTGTGGGGGATGTTTTCTTGGCACACTTCATGCCCCTTAGTGCCAACTGGGCATCGTTTAAATGCCACGGCCTACCTGAGCATTGTTTCTGACCATGTCCATCCCTTTATGACCACCATGTACCCATTCTCTGATGGCTACTTCCAGCAGAATAATGCACCATGTCACAAAGCTTGAATCATTTCAAATTGGTTTCTTGAACATGACAATGAGTTCACTGTCCCACAAATCTCCATCAACTGCAAGATGCTATCCTATCAATATGGGCCAGCATTTCTAAAGAATGCTTTCAGCACCTTGTTGAATCAATGCCACGTAGAATTAAGGCAGTTCTGAAGGCGAAAGGGGGTCAAACACAGTATTAGTGTGGTGTTCCTAATAATCCTTTAGGCGAGTGTATATCATTTGTCATTAAAAAACAAACAAACATTTTTAATAGTTTTATAGTTTATTTTTAGTTAACTTAATTTAATTTAGGTCTTAGGATCTAATATTTATGTAATTTAATATATTTTATTTTAGCTTTATTTCAGTTAATAATTTGTTTAATAGTTTTAGTTATTTTAGCAGTTCAGCTTATTTTATTTTATTTTATTTAGCTGCCAACACAACATATCTAAAATAAATTAGTTTGTTTTTCATCTAATATTTATTTTATTTTATTATAGCTTTTTATTCAATTAACGAAAACATTTAAAAAAATAGTTTACAATAACAACAGTCTGTTGTTGGCTCTGGCAATGGCTCTGGTATTTAGCAAAATATTTAGATTTCTACTGACAAAAAAAAAAAAAATGACAAAATAATGACAGCATGTTTATATGTGATCATGTTCACTATTCCTGAAAATATTATAAAATGGCAGGGGTTATCGAGATACGAAGGCTGCTTTTTCTGTGCCTTCAGAAACACATGGCTTTTTGTAGTGCAGTCTCAGATCCTCTAATGAACTTGGCTGGCTTTAATTGACTTTAGTGTAGAACAGCAAAGCCCTGTTGATAGAGATTTACTCACACCTCTCAGTCTGTTTAGCTGTCTGAAGAGTGATTCATTCTCCCGCTCCCTCTAGTATTGATTTTTCAAATACACTGGTTATGGATTCAGTGCCTCCTATTTGTTCATTTATCCTTCAAATGATCTCATGGCCTGACGCTAAGCTGTTTTGGTGTGACTTAACACTGAATTCAGACTTTTTTCCTTCCTTTTTTTTTTTTTTTTTTTTTAATGTGAGGCTGCTGAATGTTAGAAGGGAAAGGTCAACGTTTCGAATGACTTCCCATGAATTGAGGCCGTGGCTGTCATGTTCTCACTGACCAGTAATTCTTGTTCAGACCGATTTAAGTTGCATTCAGATCAGGAGTTCAAGTTCAAATTGTGAATATGAATGAATTTCAGCCCAATGGCGCCTCAAGTGGATAAAAAAAAAAAACATCCTGAGACTCATATATTCTTCATTATTATATGCGTTTCTTCAACTTATAGAATCTTTTTACTGAAGGTACTGAATTGAAAAATGTGACTTTTATTTTTGCTACTTTTTAGATGGTGTGTTGATTTGATTGTTTCCCCCTCATTCCGAACCCAGACTTTTACGTCTTAAAATATGGAAACACGTATGGCTCACCCTCTATCTGTCTGTTTCTCTCAGATACGGAGGCAGGGTGGTATTCAGTTGTTGGTGGACCTGTTGGATCACAGGATGGCTGAAGTACACAGAAGCGCCTGCGGTGCCTTGAGGAACCTCGTCTACGGCAAGGCCAATGATGATAATAAAATAGCTTTGAAGAACTGTGGTGGGATCCCTGCGCTGGTCCGTCTGCTGCGCAAGACCTCTGATGTGGAAGTCAGAGAACTAGTCACAGGTAAGAACTTCTGCTGGCTCTGACATGCCTCTTTTCATTTTAAGTTTTGTTATAGAAATTTTAATTTCCTCTATGTTTCAGGAAAGAGAATTCTCTCTCTCTCTCTCTCTCTTGCTCTCTCTCTCTCTCTTTATGTATATTATACACTGATCAGGCATAACATTATGACCACCTTCCTAATATTGTGTTGGTTTCCCTTTTGCTGCCAAAACAGCCCTGACCCGTGGAGGCATGGACTCCACTAGACCCCTGAAGGTGTGCTGTGGTATCTGGCACAAAGATGTTAGCAGCAGATCCTTTAAGTCCTGTAAGTTGCAAGGTGGGACCTCCATGGATCGGACTTGTTTTATTCAGCACATCCCACAGACCGATTGGCTTGAGATCTGGGGAATTTGGAGGCCAAGTCAACACCTCAAACTCGTTGTTGTGCTCCTCAAACCATTCATGAACCATTTTTGCTTTGTGGCAGGGTGCATTATCCTGCTGAAAGAGGCCACAGCCACCAGGGAATACGGTTTCCTTGAAAGGATGTACATGGTCTGCAACAATGCTTGGTGGTATGTGGTACATGTCAAAGTAACATCTTCATGTATGACAGGCCCAAGGTTTCCCAGCAGTACATTGCCCAAAGCATCACACTGCCTCCGCCAGCTTGCCTTCTTCCCATAGTGCATCCTGGTGCCATGTGTTCCTCAGGTAAGCGACAGACACGCACCCGGCCATCCACGTGATGTAAAAGAAAACGTGATTCATCAGACCAGGCCACCTTCTTCCATTGCTCCGTGGTCCAGTTCTGATGCTCACGTGCCCACTGTTGGCGCTTTCGGCAGTGGACAAGGGTCAGCATGGGCACCCTGACTGGTCTGCGGCTATGCAGCCCCATACGCAACAAACTGCGATGCACTGTGTATTCTGACACCTTTCTATAAGAACCAGCATTAACCTCTTGAGCAATTTGCGCTACAGTAGCTCGTCTGTTTGATCGGACCGCACGGGCCAGCCTTCACTCAAATCCTTACGCTTGCCCATTTTTCTGCTTCTAACACATCAACTTTGAGGACAAAATGTTCACTTGCTGCCTAATATATCCCACCCACTAACAGGTGCTGTGATGAAGAGCTAATCAGTGTTATTCACTTCACCGGTCATAATGTTATGCCTGATCGGTGTATACTGTTTCTAAAATTAACAGGTTCAGTCTCTTTTAAAACATAATGAGTAATGGGGTTTCATACCTAATAATCTATTTCAAAGTTTGAACATCATATGAAATAATTCTTGCTTTTGTTTTTTTATTTTATTATTTAAAGAACAATGTACAATGGGGGATGTTTGAATATTAGATGACTTCATTTTGTTATAAGTAGGTTGCTGTATATGTATGGAGTATTATCATTACTATGTATTTTTATTATTATTATTTAATGTTCTGTTTTCATTCTTTTCTAGTGAATCAGTTCATTCAGATGGTTCATATAAATGATCAGCAAGTCACAGATTTAACACTCTGTACTACATACATAATCCTACTTTGCTTTTGAAACTTGTGTACATTTTGTTTTATTATTTTATTTTATTTTCAGGTTGTTTGCTATACATTTCCATCCTGTAATTTAGCAATGATATAGAAAAAGTAAAAATTGTCTGTCTTGTCCATTTAATGATGAGCTACGGAAAGAGATATTTTCTACAAAACAAAGAAGCAAAAAAAAAACACATCCCCAAAGGCTTTGCATTCCCAAACATGCTTCTAAATTGTCTCTGTAACGGAATGGATAGACTTTGGAGCAGAGCCACGCTGGAAATGCCTGCTATGCGCTGAATTTAGATTAACATATAAATTAAAAGCATTGCACACAGGGCACTTAGAGAGACTCCCTGTCACAAATTAATCAGCGCGCTGGAAGCCTCAAGGTCTCTGGCTGCCCAGAGGATTCTCAGCCTCTCAATCTCAAGCAAAGCAGCACATCTGAGTCATGCTTTGCCTGCCTGTTTGACTCTGCAGGAACGTGCTTTTTTTTGACATGCAGAAAGTAAATGTAGCCATATGGACACACTCTGACCTGTCCTGTCAGCCTGCTGTCCTGTCAGTGGCTCTGAGACTCAGGTCAAATCTTTCTATCTTGGAATATGTTCAAACACAACGTCTCTACAAATGTCTCATGTGCAGCCACACTGCAAATCACTTTTTTTATTTCACATTCACCTATAAGCCTTTTACATAGTATTTCAGTTTGTGAATTTTGTATTGGAGAAGGGTCGTGAAGCTTTTAAACGCTCACTCGTCTTTTATTATGCATCCTCAAACAAAATGCAACGCAACACAAAGCTGTGCAACACATTTTGACATATAGTTTTGGTTTAGAGGCTCTACAGAGCCAACATGAAAGATAAATAGAGGAGTGTTTGACTTTTGTGAGCACGAGCATGTTACTTTATGAATCGCATTGCTGTGAAGAACAGATGGAATACTGGTCTGAGGGAACAGGAAGCTCGCAAGACACCCAGACGACAGAACATCCCCTGAGAAACTGAATCTTTTGGCAGCAAGAGATGTTTGAATTGCACTACTCAGTGCGATCGTATGCTGAAATAAGGGAGGATTCTTGCTTAGTTAGCTTTATTCCACTCGGCGTCTGGGTTTTCTCTAGCATACGGCCTTGTCTCAAATGGTGCACTTGATGTGAAATTGGGGTCTTGCGGCATATTTTATCCATTTGCACTACCGTTTAGTAAGAAGTCTCTTATGCTCACCAAGGCTGTATTTATTTTATCAAGAATACAGTAAAACAGTAATATTGTGAAATATTATTATAACTGTTTTCTATTTCAATACTACAATAAATGTCATTTATTCCTGTGATGGCAAAGCTGAATTTTCAGCATCATTCCTCCAGTCTTCATTGTCACATGATCCTTCAGAAATCATTCTAATATGCTGATTCTGAGTTCAAGAATTCATTTCTTATTATCAATGTTGAAAACCGTTGTGCTGCTTAATTACATTTTGTGGAAACCATGATACACTATCTTCAGAATTCTTAAATCTTTTGGTAACATTGTTTTTACTGTTTTACATCTGCTACGTTTAAAAAAAAAATTAAGCATACTAAATACTAGGGGTGTAATGGTACACAAAAATGACGGTTCAGTACGTACCTCGGTATTGAAGTCACGGTTCGGTAGGGGAGACCGGGTATAATTGTAACACTGGGAGGGTTGTAACACTACCAATTCCACGAATCACAGATAAGATAGGAGTCATATGACAACTTCAGTTTCCTCTAGCTTCCTTTACGATCCCACATGGAGGTTTTCCATTCTGTGTTGCTATATCTCCTGAAGCTACAGCAGAAAATCTAATTCTGAGGTAAGAAAGTAAAAAAAAAAACCCAAAATATTTTGTTTAGTACTTGTACCATTGTAGATAATGTTGTATGAGCTATATCAGGTCAAAGTGTAGTTTCTCTAGTAAAGAATGGTGTATCAGCCTCCTGTTAATTTCAAAGCATCATGCTAATACAGCTAGCTAAACAATGAGTGACAGTGGCGGGGTAGGTTGTAACACGTTTTGAAATAACCATCCATTTACATACAACTAAGAACATTTTTGTGATTTTAATAATTCTACAGAATGCCTATGTTTGTTAATTTGCTCTCGCACACACACACACACACACACACACACACACACACACACACACACACACACACACACATATGAATGTTCACATACAGACATGCACAAACAAACGCACACGTGCGCATGCACAAACACACACAATATGCAAATACACTTCCCATATTCACACATACACTCACCTAAAGGATTATTAGGAACACCTGTTCAATTTCTCATTAATGCAATTATCTAATCAACCAATCACATGGCAGTTGCTTCAATGCATTTAGGGGTGTAGTCCTGGTCAAGACAATCTCCTGAACTCCAAACTGAATGTCAGAATGGGAAAGAAAGGTGATTTAAGCAATTTTGAGCGTGGCATGGTTGTTGGTGCCAGACGGGCCGGTCTGAGTATTTCACAATCTGCTCAGTTACTGGGATTTTCACACACAACCATTTCTAGGGTTTACAAAGAATGGTGTGAAAAGGGAAAAACATCCAGTATGCGGCAGTCCTGTGGGCGAAAATGCCTTGTTGATGCTAGAGGTCAGAGGAGAATGGGCTGACTGATTCAAGCTGATAGAAGAGCAACTTTGACTGAAATAACCACTCATTACAACCGAGGTATGCAGCAAAGCATTTGTGAAGCCACAACACGCACAACCTTGAGGCGGATAGGCTACAACAGCAGAAGACCCCACCGGGTACCACTCATCTCCACTACAAATAGGAAAAAGAGGCTACAATTTGCACAAGCTCACCAAAATTGGACAGTTGAAGACTGGAAAAATGTTGCCTGGTCTGATGAGTCTCGATTTCTGTTGAGACATTCAGATGGTAGAGTCAGAATTTGGCGTAAACAGAATGAGAACATGGATCCATCATGCCTTGTTACCACTGTGCAGGCTGGTGGTGGTGGTGTAATGGTGTGGGGGATGTTTTCTTGGCACACTTTAGGCCCCTTAGTGCCAACTGGTCATTGTTTAAATGCCACGGCCTACCTGAGCATTGTTTCTGACCATGTCCATCCCTTTATGACCACCATGCACCCATTCTCTGATGGCTACTTCCAGCAGGATAATGCACCATGTCACAAAGCTTGAATCATTTCAAATTGGTTTCTTGAACATGACAATGAGTTCACTGTACTAAAATGGCCCCCACAGTCACCAGATCTCAACCCAATAAACCATCAGGATGTGGTGGAACGGGAGCTTCGTGCCCTGGATGTACATCCCACAAATCTCCATCAACTGCAAGATGCTATCCTATCAATATGGGCCAACATTTCTAAAGAATGCTTTCAGCACCTTGTTGAATCAATGTCACATAGAATTAAGGCAGTTCTGAAGACAAAAGGGGGTCAAACACAGTATTAGTATGGTGTTCCTAATAATCCTTTAGGTGAGTGTATTTTATTGTTGCAGCCATTCATTTAAAATAAAACTGTATATGCATATCACTTGGAGTACCCTTAGTTTTTGTGTATCTTGTCTACCTGTTACAGCTTACCTCAGTATGTGTTACAATATCATCATTGTGTTTGTCATCATCTCACAAAGTCTGTGATATAGTTGAAGAAATGTAAATTGTTGCCATTTGTAGTAGACAAATGTGGGTACTTTGCATAAAAGTTTCAGACGTGTAGTTAAAAAAAAGGGGTAGTTTTAGGTGCTTTAAGAAAAAGTAGTTTAAGTTTAAGTAGTTTTAAGAAAAAGTAGTTTAAGAAAAAATTGTTACAACCATACCCGGTCTCCCTTATGGGTTAGCAGTAAGAGCGAAAAAACTAAAATAGCTTTTTTTTCTTATTTATTAAACCGTGGTTACTGAACAAATTGTGTCTTTAAATAAATTATAATTACAGTTTTCTTAAGGATAAAAATTCAATCTCTGCTAATGCTGTAAACTATAGGGAGCCATTACTTGCACATTACTATAATTTTAAAGGTTACAATTAGGCTAACAACAGAGCCCAAACTATTAAATTGAGTTGCTATTTATTTTTAGATATAATAATCCACACCTACATAAAAATGGTATGCAAACATGTAAATTGCATATAAGGCAGTTTTTGCACTTCTAAATCTAATTATAAAATTATGTCATTTGCACAGTGGTCATCATAGCTTGTTTTCATGACAGATTTATTTAAACAACCTGTCTTGATTATTTAATGTATAAGTCAAATATAGGCTAATGAATATACAGGCTAATATAGTGCATATATTTAGCGAAAGAGTTAATTTCTGTAGCGAACTAACAAGTTGTGGACACTGAATGACATGCCTAAGGTAAATATTACGTGACATTGTTTACAAGCTGTTTTATTGACGTCTTGAGCGATTACATGAGATATGTTTCAGCAAGTTGTATTATATCTTTCAACATACCTTCAGATGTTCATTCATGTTTATTCTATTATTAGTATTAAAGAGGAAGAGATGGGTGCGTTCACTCGGTGCTGCCGTTTGAAGGCAGGCATACAGAGATCTGTCACGTCACATCAAAGAGCGTCAAAATGGCATTTATTGTTTGAATTTCGTGATAAAATGGAAAGTAACAAGTATATACTTATAAGTATATACTTATAGAAGGTAACAAAGCACAGAGCTTATTGCAATTATTGGTGGTTAAAAGTGGTTAATGGGCTACACTTCAAACTGAAGGACACATACCGAAAATTCTCTGTACGAATACGTGTACCGCTACACCCCTACTAAATACTGAAATACTAAATCTGATAATATAGGCATCACAGCATGGCAGTTTACCATATGAAAGATAGATAGCCTAAATGTTCCTTTTGAAATCTGCTATAGTCCTTGGTTTAAAAATAGACGATGCACTTCAATGAATAGTTCATGATTTTGAAGTGTTAAATATTTGGTCTAGTTATCGCTTTAAGTTGCTGTTAGATGATGATCTAAATCTTAAAATAGACAGAAACCATTAAATATTGTCAGGTGGAAATCATATTTCCATATCTCCATATTTCATCATTACTATTGGTCACCCTTTACATCTGCCTGTGGGTTTTGTATACTTATATTCCCACAATATCAACAATGACAATTCAAATTCAACTATTTACATCTGTCTCCACAGAGGCATGCTGTCAAGTGAAGATGTCTGTGGGATTTTTGTTCGGTACAGTGAGATACCCTAGTGAAATGAAGCAGTCTAAATCTGGGCCTGTGTTCTGCTGGCATGAGATTTGATCTTGGTCAATGTCACCACTGACGACAATTATGTCCTTGTAGTGCTCTAGTATTAAGCCTTCCTCTTTTTCTCTTTCTTTCTCTCTCTCTCTTTCTCGTTCCCTCATGAGAAGCGGTCTCTGATTAGATACCCTCTCAGTTCAGCAATCAAGGTTGTTCTTCCCCGTTCAGAATGCATGCTTCTGTTCAAAGACTTCAGAAAGTGAAAGTCAAGAAGAAAAATGAGCGACAGACGTCTACTAGAAATAGTGACCGCAATAAGAATCTCACACATTTTATTTCAATTTTGCAGATGTTGACAATACAATAATTTAAAACTTTAGCATTTTAACCCTTTTGGCTGAAACAGTTCAGCTCAGTTTGCACAAAACATATTCTTGCTAGATGGCAATTGAATGCCTTGAATGCTGTGCTTGAATGTGGTGCTTACGTTGCAAAAATGTTAGCAATTTCAGTATCCCATCAGCAAACTACTGAACTTCTAGTACAGTATAAAACCTTGTATATTTAAAACCGTTGCACTGGAAACAGTATCAACACCCATTTGCTATTGCAAGTAAGTGTTTTCAAAACATTATCCATATATTTTAATGTTACAAAGACCTCTTGCGAAAGATCAAGGCAAAAGATATCAAATTTGATTTCTCAATATTAGGAAAGTCAATGTTATGCCTGATCGGTGTTTATATTAGTGCTGTCAGCATTAAGTTAACACATGCGATTGATTTCAAAATCGCTAACGCATTAAAATAATTTAACGCAGTTAACGCAAATAAATGACAAAAGTAGGATACATGAAGCTGCATTATTAATGTAATTTTCATCATGCGGTTAGATTACTTTAGAAGTCGGTATATCTCATTCTGCTTTTCTATTGTGATCAGACCATTTGAAGCTGTTAAACTCTGGGTAAGTTTTCAGTGATCCGGTGATTTAGTTATTGAATTCATTCAAACACTCCAAAACAGCGCTAATGTAAAGAAGGCCAGGCTAATTACATCAGAGAGAATAGAGACTCGCATTGCGTTATTAGTTATTTATCCCAGTGTGTGCTTTGCTTTAAAACACAAGCTCTGCCATATTCTGTGATTGTTTGTGAAGAGCGCAATCTTGGTGACGTACAGGAGTCATACAGTAAGCGCGTGAGAGTCTTTTATATTGATGCACAAACTCGATGACTGATCGCACACTGCATTTATGTACAGACACATTTCAGTATGTGGCAAGCAGTCGAGGCCGAGGGACCATGAGAGAACCGTACACAGTACATTCCCGTAATCGTGTTGTTTCCACACACACTCAGGAAAATGTTTGATTTGTCATGTGTATGTTGCTGTGTTTAGTAATCGTAGGTTTATGCGGTCAAGTCAAGGAAATTGATTGAGTTTTTTGGCATCTCCATGTACTTCTGTCCAGTATCACAGCTTGACTCGTCTAAAAGGAAAACAAGCTCTTTGTTGTTGCTCTGTACACATACTATACACTGAATTCTGTAAAGTTTTTTTTTTTTTTGCTTTGGTGTGCATAAATGTATTATATAATAGAATTATATGGACTTGGTTAATTATTTGGTTATTTGGTGTCCTTCTGGAGTGTCCAACAGCCCTTGAAGCTTGCAGAAAATACAGTTTTGTGAGAATTGGCCTTCAATCTGATGATGACAAAATTAATGTGTTAAACAAGATAAATGGCATATGCTTAATTTCATGTTAACTGTGTGATTAATCGCACAACAAAAGTGTGATTAATATGATTAAACATTTTAATCGATTGACAGCACTAATACATATATATTTGCCATCACAGGAATGCGTGCGTGCGTGCGGTGCGTGCGTGCGTGCGTGCGTGTGTGTGTGTTTGAGAGCAAGAAACCGGCAAGGTCAGCGTCATCAACTATTCAGCTGCCACCTCTTCATACTGACTCATAAGTGTGCGTAGTTTCTTAAAAAAGGGAGGGAGAGAGAGAATAGGGCATAGAAGGAGAGGAAAAGTGAAGATAGGCAAATAGGAAAAATAGAAGTTTGGTCTGACTCATTTTGCGTGTCCTTTGTAAAGCTGATGGACAGTGGGAAGGAGCAACTGGATTGAAGTTGAAGGTTGGCTTCGTTCTAATAGGTCGCATAAGTGTTTTGCAATTTATCATCATTGCTGTTTTTAGAGTTTGTCCTCCATTCTGACATCTGCTAGTTTTTCGTAGCACTGAGTGACACAGAGTGGCTTTTAGCAAGAAGCTCTTCACACTACAGGCAATAGCAGAACCCCTGCAAGGCCGTTCATTCAGTACAGCAGGAGGTGAGATTAAGCCAAACTTCTGCGCATGGTAAAAAAAATCAATAAGTCATGAGAACATATGTTTTTACACGAAATTTTAAATTTTCTTCTTTTTTTCATCAACTCATTTTTTTTAAGTCAGTTTAATATAATTTAAGTTAAAATGACTACAGGTTGATTGTACTACAAAAAGGCAGTGTACCTTTACAGGGCACTTATTGTCTAAATCTCTCCTGAGTTCTCTCTAGGGCTGCGCGATATTGAAAAAATGCGATATGCTATACCTTGTTAAATAATGCGATATTCGATATGCGATACGATATTGCTTTAAGTGTATAAAATCTATTTAAATTATATTTAAAAAACAATATTTTAAAACAGATGTGCGTTTCACATTCTTTCTGGGCAAAGAAAGCATCACTACAACTTCTGAAAGTGACCAGCAGTGTTTTAGCAAAAATGTATGTCACAAATCTGACAATACAATTTTAAAATCAGTGTAAACAAACAAAAATGTAATGCCAATACTTAAATACCAAAAACTCTTTGCTTGACTTGGTAATATATGGTTATATCAACCTAACACTGATATCGTTCACTTAAAGCATAACCGACTGTGTTTACATGAATACTCGTCAAGCCATTTTGACATAACTGTGTGTGTATTTGACAGTTTGCAAGTTATTGCGTTTAATAACTCTTTAAACTTCAAGCAAGTCACATAAGTAACAGTCATGTGCCCAGTCTATTCTCTGTTATATGCGTCAACCTAAAACGTACACTTCACAATGTTGAAGTAGCCTGTTAAAATCATTCAGATTTTGCGTGTCGTTGCGATATGCATATCGCGATATGTACATTTGCGATATTTCGATATATTGTGCAGCCCTAGTTCTCTCATTATCTTATATACACCTTTTGAATCTGTGATCCATGGTCCATTTCATTTGGACTTCTTAATTATTCCCAAAGTATCTGTTTTGCACTTAATTCATAACCATATGGTCAAACACTTTTGTTTATATAACGGTTTTATTTTATTTTGGTATTTTATTTTACTTTATGACACACAATTATTTTATTTTTTCCATGGAACTTCATTGAAGTTCAATTATTGAATTATAAATTACTAACTATGATGAAGCATTGCAATAATAAATATAAATGTTAATATTTTGCAATAATCTTAAAATATAAAAAGTTTTTATAACTAGGCAATGGTTATATTTTACCATAATCTACAAAAGTGTTTCGTATACTTGCTTCAAATCAAAGGTTGTGATTAATTTCAGAACTGTTGACAGATTTTTATTAATCCCTATAGAGAAAGAAAGTTTAAGAAAAAAAAAAAAAAAATATATATATATATATATATATATATATATATATATATATATATATATATATATATATATATATATATATATATATATATATATATATATATATATAGTATGTTGCCCACTTTCACCGGAATTGTTTGTTAAACCTCTGAAATTCTGCATTTAAACAAAGATAGTATTTTGCCTATTAAGTCATTTTGTCTAAAAGCGTCTACTTAATGAGTAAATATAATGTACAGTCTGTGAATTTATAAATTCGCAGAATTCGAGTCATCAACCTTTTCCTGAATGTTTGCTTATGAAATATTCTGGCCAATTTGACAATGCTTCCAGAGAGTCGTTTTTAGTTGTGCATCTGTGGAAAAGTGCATCTAATAAAACAGGAGCATGCTAAAAGCATGCTTTTATTCAAGCTAATATGCTGTTTTCTGATCAGAACACAATAGTCCTGTTTAGATACATTTATGGTTTTAGTGTGAAATGTGTCCAAAAATACATTCCTCTTCTTGCAGCTGCTAAACATTAAAATGTTCTATAGAGGTTTAGGATGAAATTAGAGATATCCTCTGTGATTTAGCATCTGTCAGGATAAATTACCACCTCAGACAGTGAGCTCTCTCAGGTGAGATATTGATGAGCTCAGGATAGGCTAATTAGCCACACGCATGGCTAAATTGGTTATTTCTCATTTGCAGGATGTTTTAGTATTGATTGCTTGAAATTGACCTCCTACAACCTTAATAAGAGTTTCTTCTTGTTGTAACTTGAAATATGCCCTTTTATAGCTGATGATCAATGGTGAACGTGGCCTGGATTTTTTTAATCACTTAAGTCACGCTACATTTAAGAATCCCTTGCTTGGAGCAGCATAGTACCTATTATTATTTTTATTTTATTTTTTAAAGTACTACAGTATGCAGCAAGTATATTGTGCTTAGTATGCCAAATATACTACCATTCAAGAGTTTGGGGTCTGTAAGATGGCTGCATTTATTTGATTAAAAATACAGTAAAAACAGTAATCTTGTGAAGTGTTATTACAATTTATAATAGCTGTTTTCCATTTTAATATATTTTAAAATGTAATTTATACCTGTGATTGCAAAACTGAATCTTGAGTCACATGATATTTCAGAAATCAGTCTAATATGCTGATTTGGTGCTCAAGTAACATTTATTATCAATGTTGAAAACAGTTGTGCTGCTTAACATTTTTGTGGAATTCATTATCTCCGAAAATTAGAATATTGTGAAAAGGTTGAATATTGAAGACACCTGGTGCCACACTCTAATCAGATAATGAACTCAAAACACCTGCAAAGGCCTTTAAATGGTCTCTCAGTCTAGTTCTGTAGGCTACACAATCATGGGCAAGACTGACCTGACAGTTGTCCAAAAGATGACCATTGACACCTTGCACAAGGAGGGCAAGACACAAAAGGTCATTGCAAAAGAGGCTGGCTGTTCACAGAGCTCTGTGTCCGAGCACATTAATAGAGAGGCGAAGGGAAGGAAAAGATGTGGTAGAAAAAAGTGTACAAGCAATAGGGATAACCGCACCCTGGAGAGGACTGTGAAACAAAACCCATTCAAAAATGTGGGGGAGATTCACAAAGAGTGGACTGCAGCTGGAGTCAGTGCTTCAAGAACCACTACACACAGACGTATGCAAGACATGGGTTTCAGCTGTCGCATTCCTCTTGAACAACAGACAGCGTCAGAAGCGTCTCGCCTGGGCTAAAGACAAAAAGGACTGGACTGCTGCTGAGTGCTCCAAAGTTATGCTCTCTGATGAAAGTCAATCAGGGTCCCAGAGTCTGGAGGAGGAGAGGAGAGGCACACAATCCACGTTGCTTGAGGTCCAATGTAAAGTTTCCACAGTCAGTGATGGTTTGGGCTGCCATGTCATCTGCTGGTGTTGGTCCACTGTGTTTTCTGAGGTCCAAGGTCAAGGCAGCCGAATGCCAGGAAGTTTTAGAGCACTTCATGCTTCCTGCTGCTGACCAACTTTACAGTGCCAAAGCAACCAGTACCTGGTTTAAGGACCATGGTATCCCCGTTCTTAAGTGGCCAGCAAACTCGCCTGACCTTAACCCCACAGAAAATCTATGGGTATTGTGAAGAGGAAGATGCGATATGCCAGACCCAACACTGCAGAAGAGCTGAAGGCCACTATCAGAGCAACCTGGGCTCTCATAACACCTGAGCAGTGCCACAGACTGATCGACTCCATGCCACGCTGCAATAATTCAGGCAAAAGGAGCCCAGACTAAGTATTGAGTGCTGTACATGCTCATACTTTTCATGTTCATACTTTTCAGTTGGCCAAGATTTCTAAAAGTCCTTTCTTTGTATTGGTCTTTAGTAATATTCTAATTTTCTGAGATACTGAATTTGTGATTTTCCTTAGTTGTCAGTTATAATCATCAAAATTAAAAGAAATAAACTTTTGAAATATATCAGTCTGTGTGTAATGAATGAATATAATATACAAGTTTCACTTTTGAATGGAATTAGTGAAATAAATTTTTTTTTTTTTTTTCAGGATTCTTTGATGAATAGTTTTATAACATTATAAATGTTTTACTGTTACTTTTATTCAATGTAATGCATCCTTGCTGGAAAGTGTTCATTTAAAAAGAGGTTACTGATCCCAACATTTTAAATGCTAGTATATGTGCATTGAATTACAGTCTGCGAATGACTGTATCCCACAATGCAATGCACTGACCTTTTCAGTGTGACTAATCACCATGGTGATGTAAGAAAGTTAGAGCTGTCTGTGCAGATCTTGGAATGTTTGATAGACTGCATGTGTTTTTGCTTTGCAAGAAACTGATGAAACCTCAGGTCATGTTGTTATAGTTAGTCAACTATATCAAGTGCATGTTGTATTAATTTTGTCTTTGGGGTCGTGTGGAAGAGGCACAGTAATTTGCATGTTTGTAATTCTAATTAGGTGCATCATTTTGTGTCAAAAACATGAAAATGAGTGGCTTTTTTTACCAGTCTAAAAGGAGATGGCTGCTTAGTCACTTGACCGTTATGCCCACCATCACTGCGTGAGTATTGGTGATTGATCTCTGCTAGCTAAGGACTTCACTTTAGAGCAAAAATCGCAGACCTCCCACACAAATGTATGCGCATATACAGTATCTGCTTCGCTTTCTATACTTCAGATCCTTCAACACATTGTAGCTGCCATCGAACTGCATATATTACAAAGTCATGCATATGTTAGAGAACAAAAGGTCTTGACCGAACCAACATTTCGATTGTCTCTTCCACTGTCATTATCCATTCCTAAACAAAAAATTAAAATGCTAATGTCTCCCCTCCTTCTCCACTATTTGTTTATCAAATTACTGTCTGAGGCAAATATGATGTTTCTGCAGAAATGGCTCTCACAAATCTCGAATGGCTGCACTGATAACGATAACAGGGACATACGTGGAACCAAAGATATTAAGTCTTGGCATGTTTTTAATAGTCTGCAAAAGTTGTCATTATTATGTAGGATGTTTAATTTTTACCAGCTAAGAAATTATGTTTGTTGTACCAATTTAATCAGTTTTACAGGTGTATTCTGTAGGTTTATGTGGTACAAAACAATTATTTTATGTGAATTGCATCTAGTAAATCAAATTGCGTAAGTCCTTCCTCTGAGACTTGGCAGAGCTGTGAAGGAGTTTGGTAAAATGATGTTAGTAATGTGAGACTGCAGGCTTCTTAGCTTATCAAATTATGTTTTTTTTTTTTTTTTTTTTCTCTTCTCTGGTGTTCAGCTCTACATTTCTGTGGGTCTCCGAGTCTGTGTGAGACGCTGTCAAAACCTGTCGCGGGCTAGCTCAAGCACAGAATGGACAGTGTTATACATTTTTCACTCCTCTGAAGGAGTAATAAAAGAAAAGCATTATTTCTTGCACAGTACTGCCATCACTTTCAGGCATGGGTCTCAAACTACCCGTCTCTCAAGTTTTAATAGTTTAAATGCGCCGCGCAACTGGTCCAAAAAAGGAGGCTCTTCCTATTCACTATGCTAAACGCTGCATGCATGCTTGTGGTTTCCTGTGCAGGTGTGTTGTGGAACCTGTCCTCATGTGATGCTCTGAAGATGCCTATAATCCAGGATGCTCTGGCCGTCTTGACCAACACCGTGATTATACCCCATTCCACCTGGGACGTGTCCCCACATCAAGAGGACCGCAAGCTACAAATGCACACTTCCCAAGTACTTCGCAACGCCACCGGCTGCCTGAGGTGAGTATGTATGTGTGTGCTTTTCTAATAGGGGCTGGATGATGGAAGGAGAACTTTCAGTTTCTTTCCTTTAGTTTGGCTGTAATTCACCCTTAAATTGAAACTTGTCATCATTTACTCACCCTTATGTCGTTACAAACCTGTATGGCTTTCTTTCTCCTGCGGAACACAAAAGATGGGGTTCACTGAATAAAGAAAGTCATACCGTTTTTTTTCCTACCCTTATTTTAGCCCTCTGCTCTGAACGCTCTGTTTGAAGGGGCGTGTCTGCTGTGAGACTTCAGTGTAAACGCCCACTGCTGTGATTGGCTAACATATTTGCATATGAAATAGCTAAGTATTACATGTGGAGCTCTCTCGAAAACTGTAAGCACGTTTTTACTATTACAGCTCTCAAGGTTAACTAATCGTGAAAAAGTTGATTATAGCATTATATTTTGATCTATGGCATTATATTCAGATCATGGCATGAAAGGTTGCAGTGATGAGCATTGTAGCCGATCACAGACATGTTGAGAGCATGAATGCACACTAACAAATGCTTTCATAATAACTAACAGTGCAAACACAATGTAAATAAGAGATCCAGCGAGTCCTCATGCTGTTTAATAGACAGCTCCAGCGACTGTAAAGGGAGCGATCTTTGATCGTTTTCTATATATAATTTAATCACAGTTAAAATAATAGATTATTTTCATCCTACTAAAAGAAGCAATGTGAAGTTGACCGTTTAGTCACTGGTTTGATTTGCTGAAAGAACATCTGACTGTACATGAATCATTACATATTAGAAATCATTGGTTACAGATCAGGCATTAGAATTAACACAGTTACATGTTGTCACATTACTGTCTAGTCCATATCGTAAAAATCTGTTTGCAAAGCCTGCACCGAAATTGCGACCTGATTTAACAAAGAATCCACTGTGAAATGTACCGAATACCGAACTGAGACATTCACATTATTGACCACATATAAAACCACATTCCTAGCATTAGGATCCTTTGAAAGGTAATGTTATTTTTAGTCCTGTATTGCTCTTCTCTCCTCGTCATCTCACTAACACATCAGTGGGTGGGGCCAAAGTTGCAATGATGAAGTAGGCGTTGATTTTCTTCCGCAGAGGCATTCTTTCACCAATCTATTGCTAGGCACAATCTACAATGAGACATTCTCTGGGCTTGGTTACAATAAAAACAGTTTTTGGAATAACAAGGAAGTTTTCAGTTCTGAGACTTATAGTATATTCTTTTAGAGGATATTCTTATAGTATGATGACCTCTTATATGTCAAAATCTCAAGGATAATTTGATTTCTCAGTTCATGACCCTTTAAAATGATGTCAGTCTTGTAATGTCTCTGCTCACGTTTCATGAAGAAGGAAGAATAAATATACACTACCGTTAAAAAGGTTTAATACTTATATTGAGCAAGGACGCATTAAATTGATCAAAAGGAACAGTAAAGACATTTACAGTATAATGACAGAAAACATTTCTATTTCAAGTAAATACTTTTTAAACTTTCTATTCATAAAAGAATCCTGAAACAAATGCATCATGGTTTCAAAAAAACTATTTCTGAATGATCATGTGACACTGAAGACTGAGTATGACACTGAAGAGTATTGATGCTTAAAATTGAGCTTTGTCATCACAGGAATAACGTGCATTTTAAAATGTATTCAAATAGAAAACAGTTATTTTAAATTGCAATATTGTTTCATAATATTACTATTTTACTGTATTTTTGATCAAATAAATGTAACTTTGGTGAGCATAAGAGACTTCTTTCAATAAAGAGACTTCAAACATTAAAAATCAAACATTAGTGTATATATTTACATGTTCATGTAGTATGTACATGAACATGCAACTCTTGCATGGTCTCAAAGGAATTAATGCTGAATGAAAAGGAAGACTACAGCTAGCAGACTTCACACATACCTAAGAAACTGTGTAGGCCAGATTGCATTTATAAAACCGTTGGCATACGGCACCTGTTTAGAATGCAAACACCTTCACAACTCCATTGATTGTATATGGGCCGAAAAGGCAGATTTCTCATTAAGAACAGATTGTGGTTTGCGCCGTGCAGTTGTTTCTATGACAGCTGGCCATGTGATTTAGAGAACAGCCCTTTTATATATCTGGACCACTGAGAATGGTGGTTCCTTTGATTAACTGACAAAAAACGAGAGCTTTGGATTTTTTACACCTCCATACTGTTCCATATGGAATGAGGAACAACCCTGAGCCATTTCCCCCAGCCACGTCTGTTCTGTTCGTATCTCTAGATTGCTCGGGGTAAAACTGAATCATAACCTGTACGGCTTTGTCATGGTGTGTAAAGATTTACCGTGTCTCTTCTGTGTGAAGGAAGAAGACGGAAAGCATCTGATTCATGATTTATGCAATAATGCATAATGATGTTTATGTGGAGTGCAAATCTAGCTTTTTATGATTTATACATAGCTTCTTGTTGCAAGGAGTTGGTTGAAAAATAACTGTGAGAAAGTGTTGATTCTCTTGGGTTGAGTATCAGTCTCACGTAAGGCTTTATTCTTGTATCCATAGCAACAGCACAGTATTAAACTACATTAAAGTCCATGCTATGAGAGGATCACACTGCTTTTGTTTGCTTTCCCAGTTTCCTTTCAAGCTTTCCTAAATGAATGAAACCTTTTCAAACCCTACTTTTGCAGTTTCACCTCACTAAACTAAGCTTTCTATAAGAGATTGAGTTACACAAACAGAGGCACACCTACTGTATGCAAATATACAGATATGCAAATACAAGCAGTCGTCTTATCCTTTGATTTTCATTTTTCTGTAAATAACAAGTCTGCTTCTGATTCCAGCAGTAAATTACTCCTCCGAGTGAATGGCAATGTCTTGTGTTTCAACAAATCATCTTCTGTATGAGTGCTGTAAAGAGGCAATTACCATCCTCCGCATATTAGTCTGTCAGATATGCACACGCTTCGGAAAGTAAAATGTGTATCTTATGCGTATTGCATGATTATGGATCCCACGTATCCTCCACCACACAGTACGATTTAACTTTTTTCCCCTTCATTAATGGGAATTTCCAGCTTTCCGTGTTTCACTGTTATACGGTAGGGGTCACTATGACACATCTTCTGAAAGAGTACTAAATCTCCCGATCAAAAGACATGTGAAGAAGATGCAGAAACAAGTGATATCATATTAAATCATATGCATATGTAAAATAACATGATCAACAACAGTGAACACCATAAAAATCAAAACTGCCTAATGTTACCAATCATTGTGTTTTGATCAGCATTCTAATCCAGATCCAAACTGTATTTTCTCAGCTTTTTGCTCAAAATGTTGCTTTTTTATTAAACTTACCCACATTAAAGTGATTAAAAAAAGCATTAAGCTAGAATAAGATATATTGCATGTTCAGATATTCATACAACAAAATATTCTGGGGGCCATGAAACATTTTCTGAAACTGATCAAAAAAAAAAAAAGTTTAACGCTGTTGTGGAAAGAGTTAATATTGATTTTCCAATTAATCAATCTTCACTGTATCACATACAGTGTGATTAGTTTGATTCATAAGGAACATTTTCTTTATATTGAATCAAAAACATACAGCAAGGCCTGTGTATTGTGATTCACAAGCAAATGAACAACCCTAGACCAAGTCCATTTACAACCCTAGAAATTGTCGTTAGAATGAAATAGTTGGAAGGGTCATGAATAATAATGTTGAGCTCTGCTCTGATTAGCTCATTTCAGTAACTCACAGTTATTCAGCTAACACAATCGCAAACAGCACAAGCTGCTCGTGAGTCGTGACAGAACACAGACCGACTGAACGACACTTTAAGCAGAAAATCTCAAATGGAGATTGCTGAAATGCAGCTTACTTGTTTATTGGTGTTTTCAGATCATCCACACGCACGAGAGAGAGCTTGCGTGCATATGGTTGCCAGATTGCACGTTTAAGTAAAACACTGGATAGAATATGTGTACTTTTAACGGAAAAGCTCTGATTGGGGGATTTAAATTAGTAAAATCTGGCAACCGCAAGCACGAACACTCGAACAAAGACCAAAGAGTGCTTTTGTTCAAGTGTTTATTTTTTAAACTCTTTTAGTCTCATCTTTTTTCGTCAACGATATTGTATGTTTATATAGTCACAATAATCGTTTAAGGACGTTTGTGTCATTTCGTCTTGTCTTAGTCATGAAAAGAAAGGTTGTCAATGAAAGTTAACGAAATTGACACTAGTCAGAGTAAACTAACAACTTTGAATTAAATTGGTGCTGTATCCTGTTATAGATAAACATCCACCATGCCTGTTGACAGTTCTGTTCTGTAGGAAGGCTATGAAAAGTGCTCACATCCCCTGCACTGCCTGGAACATAACATTTAAATCCATGATCTGCCGTTTTCACTATTGTCCTCATCTTCACAATACCTGCAGACCTTCAGTTGATTCGGTGCAGGTCCACATTAACACCACCTGGCCTTGAACATGGGCTATATGCGAATTTGGGGAGGCGTAAATATTAATGATCCTGACTGTTACATCACAGTCGGTGTTATGTTGGGATTCATCCATTTTTCAGTGGTCTTTTTCAAGCACAAGATTTATATATGACGGAGGAAACAATGGTGTTTGAGGCTCATGGCATGTACAGAACTCTTATTATTCAACTATGCCAAGGTAAATACAGTTTTCCATTCTAGGGCACCTTTAAGAGCCAGTACTTTTTAATGAATCAAAAGCACACAGCAAGACCAATATGTGAATCACGAGCAAATGACTCTCATGAACACATTCTTTTAGTGAATCAAAAAATTTCACAAGAAAATGTTTTTAGTGAAGCAAAAACAAGAGTCATTCCCGAAACAATTGACTCATGATCCGGATCCTTTAATGACTCATTCAGAAAGCTGAATTACCATTTAGAATCTGTCATAAACACTGCCCTGTACAATTTACAACTTTATCAGTAAGATGTTTTATTTAACATGTAAGCAAAATAGACATTAAAACTGAAATATGCATCATGCTCCAAAAATATTTCATGATAATTTGACTGAGGCATTTACATTACATTCTTGCTGTCTCTTCTGGGTATCACTTTGGAGACAGTCATGTTGTCAATTCCTGACATTAAATACTTCAATTCGGATTGATGATGTTCGTCAAAGTGGGATTTTTTTTTTCTCTCCCTTGGAGGCGGGAACACTTGAGCAAGCCATTGAAAATCAGTGAAGCAGTGTTTTTGGAATTGAGCCTCGTCCCAATGGGAGTTTGACACACTGCTGCTGTAAATCACTTCCACAAGCAGAAATCAAATTTCTGAAACCTGCGGGTCTCCGTGGGGGAAAAAAATCTATCTAATAGAAAGAGATTTTCTCAGCCACAAAGTACAATCCCTCATGACATCCCAAAACGGCATCACAGCACTGGATTTTCCTTTTTGCTTTCTTTGTCAGACTCTGAATCAGCCATTTATACAGTTAAACAGCTCCGCACTCTGTTTAGGTTCGGCAACTCACATACTGTTAGTAGGATCTTAATCGAACCTGTGTCAAAGCTTATCTCTAAACCCTCAAACGTTGGTTATGGGATTGTTTCTGAGGCAAAATGCACTTTTCCTATAGTGAGATCAAAGAGTAAACATGAGAACTTGAGTATAGACTGACTAATGTTCCATTTTTTTTTTTTCCCCAAGAAAAAGCCCTGTTATGAATTTGTTCTTGATGCTGAACATCGCTGGAAATGACTAAAGTGCCACTGACTCACAGCACTCTGCCTTGAATGTTTGTTCATATGTGATCAACGGTGTGTAGCACATTTATCCCTTAAATGCATGAATGTTTCTCCAATCATTATTACATATGCGGGTCTTTAGAGACCCGGATCTATATCTACCACTTATGGATCTCTACATGCCGTGGTAATATAAAACTCTCCTGATATTAGAGGAACAATTATAGAAGAATAAAATAAAGCATATTTTGTTACCTTTTGGAGCTTGGAAGGGTTCAGTTTGAGCAGATGTTTTATACCATCATCACTGTCTTCATCAGAGCTCATTTTCCAGTACATTCAGCATCTGGCTCATATTCTCGACAGTGCTACCTTGTGGAATAAAGATGAATTTCACTTATTCATTCATCAAAGATTTAGTTATTGTTGTGCAGAAACAAATATACTTACACTGTTGCACACCTCGGGTCTAAAGGTGTTCGATGGGGTTGAGGTCAGGGCTCTGTGTGGGGAAAGTCAAGTTCTTCCACACCAAACTATCCAACCATGTCTTTATGGACCTTGCTTTGTGTACTAGGGCACAATCATGCTGAAATAGAAAAGGGCCCAAACTGTTCCCACAAAGTTGGAAGCATAGCATTGTCCAAAATGTCTTGGTATGCTGAAGCATTAAGATTTCCCTTCACTGGAATTAAGGGGACAAGCCCAACCCATGAAAAACAGCCCCATACCATTAACCAAACTTTACAGGTGGCACAATGCAGTCATACAGGTAAATTTCTCCTGGCATCCGCCTAACCCAGACTCGCCCATCAGACTACCAGAGAAGTGATTTGTCATTCCAAAGAACATATTTCCACTGTCCCAGAGTCCAGTGGCGACATGCTTTACTCCACTCATGCAAGCCTCGGTATTGTACTTGGTGATGGTGAGGCTTGCATGAAGCTGTTCGGCCATGGAAACCCATTCCATGAAGCTCCCGCTGCACAGTTTTTGTGCTGATATTTAATGCCAGTGGAAGTTTGGAACTCTTCAGCTATGGAATCAGCAGAGTGTTGGCGCCTCAGCACTCGGTGACCCCGCTCTGTGACTTTACATAGTCTTCCACTGAGTTGCTACTGTTTCTAAACGCTTCCATTTTCCAATAATACCACTTACAGTTGACCGTGGAATATCTAGCAGGGATCAAATTTCATAAACTGACTTATTTCACAAGTGCCACCTATTACAGTACCACTCTTGAATTCACTGAGTTTTGAAGTAACCCATTTTGAAATTAATTCTTAAATTCTTTATTCACCAAGGACACATTATTTTGATCAAAAGTGTACCTGTTTTGTCTTCATCATAAACATTGTTAGTGCATTATTAACATTGTGCACATTGCATGCACATTTTTCTTCACATCTTTTTTGACTAAAAACCCTTTGTTAGCAGACATTGCCGAGATAAACACATTTGATAAGCCTTGTAAGACATTGAAGCTGCTCTCTTCTCACAGCAGGTAATTGTGCTCGGTGTTTGAGCAGCTGTGGAGGTCCATGTTGGACTGCAGGAAGGGGAAATTATGCTGTTGGTGTTCCAGATGCTCAGGTGCTTCTAGCTCACCTTGCCATTTGGCTTCTGTAACCGTGGTAACCACCCCACCCCCAGTGTCAGCCAACTAGAGACCTGGCATGTCTTCATTCTGGCTGCTGTCATGAAACCTCACAGTTTATCTAAAGGGACAATCTGTCAAAATCTGCTTCTTTCAGATAAGGTTTAGAAATTGTGAAGTAATAGGCCTACTAAGTAAGTCGGAAGAAGACGTTTCTCCTCTATTCCCAGTGGTCGCGTCCTGAATGAGTGTTTTCGGGTTTATTTTTACTAGAGCACATTGCATCTGTTGAATAGGCCATTTAACCAAGGCCATTAAAGCACAAAGGACCAGACATTTCTCCTTGTAAGGAGTTTTTAAGGTGTGCTTGATTGAAAACACCACTAATTGTGTTCAATAAGTGATTTGCCAACAAAGTGTGCTAATTAATTAGATGGAGTGTGCGCGTGACAGAAATGAAAGTAAATGAATAAGCAATAACATCTAAGGGGCTCATTAATTGTGGAAAATTACCAAGCGCTCGATTGACGATTCACAGTGAATCACGTGACCTCGCATAAATCTTAAACGTCAGTCATGACGTAATTGCAGTGCTTTGTATTTGTGTTGACCAGTGTTGGTATTCTTCAGATAACTGTTAAACGATGATGGCACTTTCTTGTTTTACAATGGACATTGAGTTGTGGGGAATTATGTACAAGAAGACAATAATTTCATTTATCTCAACAAAATGTTCAGATTTTTATCCCTAAAGCAGTCTTGTGGGTAGAATTACTTTACATACAGCCAAAGATGTCATTATTAGCTTGGAAGACTCACCCAAGCCTCCGTTACTGTGTGTGTGTGTGTGTGTGTGTGTGTGTGTGTGTGTGTGTGTGTGTGTGTGTGTGTGTGTGTGTGTGTGTGTGTGTGTGTGTGTGTGTGTGTGCGCGCATGCGTGCGTGCGTGCGTGCGTGTGTGTGTGATTACATGTGGCTCTCTCAGCAGTGTTGTGCAGAAGCATCGCTACAAATAGTGTGTTTCTTAGCTATGGCCTGTCATTGTCGCACTTAAGTAATGTAGCTTTTCAGTAGTAAAAGCTATTGTATTGATTAAGCAGGGGGAGCATATACGTGCATATACATTATTAGGTCTACCTGTTATTATTATAATATTTTACAGTATTATACAGTCTTAGCTTTTAACTGTCTCTTAGCTTCTGAAATGGATCAGGCTAAGCTAATAATTAATATGCAAATTAAGATGTAAAGCTAACGAAGTACATCTGTGAACATTATATATTTGAGTTAAAATAGTTTTTCTTTTATTATTTGTATTATTATTTTTATTCAACCTAAATACATTATTATCTTTATTTTATTATGTAGTCATTTTATTCATTTATTATTCTATTATGTGAAAAGAAAGGGACTGTTTGGTGTATAAAGCTAATAAATAATAAAATAAATGCACATTATGTATTTTTGTTAAAAAATATCATTATTATTATTATTATTTTAACTTAATTATGCATATTGAATGTCCATTTATTTCATAACTATTAGCTTTATTTGATTATTTTTACTTTAATTTATTATTCTATTATGTGAGAAGAAAGTGACTGTGGAGTGACAAAGTTAATAATTAATATACTAAACTATGTATTTGTTAAGTTTTATTATTTTTATTTTAACTCGTTCTTATTTAATGCCCATTTATTTAATAATTATCAGCTTTATTTTATTATTTTTAATTTTATTTAATCTATATGTGAGAAGAAAGTGACTGTGGAGTGGACGCAAAGCTAATAATTATTAAAATAAATGGTCATTATGTATTTGAAAAAAAAAAATTATTTTGGTAAAATGTATTATTAATACACTTAAAAAATGCTGGGTTAAAAACAACCCAAGTTGGGTTGAAAATGGACAAACCCTGCAATTGGGTTGTTTTAACCCGTCATTTGGGTTAAATGTTTGCCTAACCTGCTGGGTAGTTTTATTTAACTCAACTATTATTAAAAAATTACTACATGGTTGGCTTAAAATGAACCAAAAATCAAACACATATTTAATAGAGGCAACAATAATAATCAGAAGGTTTAATCAGAAGCAATTTAATAAATATTTGTTTAATTATTATTCATTAAACTTATTAATAATGTTAATTTATTAAACTTATTAATAAATGTTAACTTTGGGTTCTTTTTAAGCAAGCAATACAGTAATTCTTAAACAATAGTTGAGTTAAATAAAACTACCCAGCACATTGGGCAAACATTTAACCCAACCGCTGGGTTAAAAACCGCTCAATTGCTGGGTTTGTCCATTTTCAATCCAACTTGGTTTTTGAGTGTATAATTCGAATACATATTTAATGCACAAAAATGTATTAATTATTAGTATTTAATTTAATTATTATGCATTCATTTATTAATTTTATTCATTATTATTTTATTGTGATAGAAGATTGCGAATATGGAGTGATCCAAGAGACATGAAACTAGCACAGCGATGTAGGAAGTCTTTGTAGCATCATTATATCATGTATCATTCTCTCTATTACCTTCTTTCCCCCTGCCCAACCTCACTCCGCACACAGCGGTGCAGTGCTCCTTTTGTGCTTATCTGTAGGCATATAGCTGTTCTCTACCAGCTAAATATTCACACCAAAATGCTTTATGGACAATATCAGCCACTTTGCACTTTGCCCTGTCAGCATCAGCCGAGGGGGATTTATTAAATAATTTCATCGTTTTGGAATACTCCATCACACTGATGCTCTGATAAATCAAGCCGCCACCATCCTCTAATTGCTGCCCTCCCTCTTCTCCCTCTAATATCAGTCCAGCATGACACACCTTGAAAAGTAATGAAACAATTTCTCTTTTTCTCTTCTCGGCCTGCGTGATGCATCATCTACGTTCCTGCCAAGCTGCGAGCAGACGCACCCTCAGTCACATCCATCACTCACCATCAGAAGTGAATCATCTCTCTCAGCTCGGTCTCAATTACAGGGCTCCCCGTGTTCCTCAGGACACCCTTTCCTACAGGCTGGAGAGAGTTTGCATTTGCAAAAGCTGCTGTGAGCCGAGATGAAATGGGAGAAGGCGGCCAACATAAAATGAAACGCTTTAATTGATGCTGTTGCTGGCAGAAGAGGGAGTAGATGCTCATGATCTGTGTTTATGGAGGAACTCAAACCCTGAGGTCTCCTCTCTCCCCATTAATGTTCCCTGTGTGCTGTTAATGGGACTCATTTGACTGTTTAATAACCCAGAATGGCTCCTGGATTTGGAAAGTTGTTGTGGCTCACTATTGGAGCCAAATGGTTGGATTTTTATTATTATTATTATTTAGATTTTATATATACTGTGTGTGTGTGTGTGTGTGTGTGTGTGTGTGTGTGTGTGTGTGTGTGTGTGTGTGTGTGTGTGTGTGTGTGTGTGTGTGTGTAAGGGATATTCCATAGCTAGCTGTGCATTAAAAAATTTTAATGCATGTCATGAAGGCAAAGAACCACCTTTCATGAAGTGCATTCAAATCGTTTAATAAAGGGGTCCTATAATGCCCCTTTTTGCAAGATGTAAAATAAGTCTCTGATGTTCCCAGAGTGTGTATGTGAAGTTTGGGCTCAAAATACCCCATAGATAATTTTTTATAGCATGTTAAAATTGTCACTTTTGGAGGGTGAGCAAAAACGCACCGTTTTTGTGTGCATGTCCCTTTAAATGCGAATGAGCTGCTGCTCCCAGCCTCCTTTCAAGAAGAGGGTGGAGCTTCAAGAGCTGTGTTAGCAGCTCTGATTACCTCACGCAGACACGCACTGAAAAGGTCTGAAACTGTTCAGCCTTTTATGTTTAAACCAGACAATGGAGAGACTCAAGAAGTGACAAC
>CM031966.1:26576659-26629159 GCA_018749465.1 Paracanthobrama guichenoti
CCAAGCAGCCATGTTATTGGCCAATGCCAGTAATCTCCATGTCTGTCACTCTAGGCAGCTTGCATTGAGATCTGAAATTGTGATGTTCCCTCCTATTGTGATTTATGCAATATTCAGGTCACAGTACTAGGGTCAACATGTTCAGCACAGATTCCATTTTTTCACATTATATGTTTGGTCTCTGGTTTAAATGATGTGTTTCTTCAGTAGGAGTGATAGCGTCCTCATGCCCCAGTTGCTGGATGTCATTTTGGCTGTGTAATTTCTTTTGTGCTTATCATGATTTGACCCACACCAGCAAGCACATGTTTTTTCCATCCATCTCTCAAATGTGGTGGATAAAAAGAAAAGGGCGACATGACTAATTAGTGTGTTTGTTCAGTCAGAAGCACATTAATAACTGTCATTAATTGCCCGGCATGTAATACAGAAGCAAAAAAGAAAGAATGGATATCAATAATCTCACGTCCCCCAAGCCACCCAATCAAAGAGAGATGGACCTTGGCTAATGCAGAAAGTCATGACGTTACTTGAAGAGTTATGACTTTGTCTACCTAGGCTATAATTCTTATTAAAGATTTTCTGATGTACTACCATATTCAGGTTTCAATGACTAACCTCATAAACATCCAATGCTTTAGCACGTGACTCAGTCCTCAGGGTGCCTGTTGTAATGAAATAGTAATTTCTTCATTCAAATGAAACATGTCTGTTGTGACATGAGTGTTTCTGTAAGCCGTGCCTCCTCGCATGACTTTTTGATGAAAACTTGCTCAACAAATTGGATGGAACACCTATAGGTCTTAAATTCAAAAGCTGGTGCTGTCAGGCCTGTTGAATATTTAATGATGCAATAAAGCAGGGCCATAAAGGAACTAAATAGATACGTTTGTAATTCAAATGCTCCATATGCAGACTAAATTATGTATTTTCAATGCTTTTTCATGTACAATTGAGGTGGAGACCAGGCAATTCTAATAAATGATACATAGCAATTGATTTGGTTCTGATGAATATAGAATTGCAAATCTTATGAGTTGTAATGTATCTTGTTTCCCGTTATAGATGATGTGAGTGAAATTTTTTATAACAAGTCCCAAAAGCAGTTTCATATGGTGTGGCGCAGACACACGTGTGTCATATTCTTTCGGTCAGGCACACAGGGGAGTTTTTAAACTGATATCAAACCATTTTCAGTACATTGATATGATGAGGAGTAGAGCCTTTAATGGAAGTATGATTTGCTGTTATTGTGAGTTTAATAGACATGCAGATGGAGTTTTAATGTCTATTTGCAGAGACATTGAATACATTACACCAAGTCCTAGCCAGGCACATGTACATTGTGTTAGCTGTTTGGCCTCTGTTTTTATCATGCTGAGTAACTGGGTTGCTAAATACGATTACACATCAGCATGTCCACCATATTGCAAAGGTCACAGTTGATTTATAAACGCATTAAATTCAAGTTCAAAACTTTGGGGTTGGATTTTTTTATTGTTTTTGAAAGAAGTATCTTATGTTCACCAATGCTAAATGCATTTGATTAAAAAATACAGAAAAAAACTGTAATAATGTGAAATATAACCATTTAAAATAACTGTTTGGTTTAATATTTTTAATAATGTAATTTATTCCTGTGATGGCATGGCAGTCTTCAGTGTCACACGATGCTTCAGAAATCATTCTAATATGGTGCTCGAGAAACATTTCTTATTATTATCAATGTTGAAAACATTTTTTCGTGGAAACCATGATACTTTTATATATGCTATTATTTAGAATAGCATTTATTTGAAATGGAGATCTTTTGTAACAATGTCTTTACTGTCACTTTTGATTAAATGAATGCTTTCTTGCTGAATAAAAGTATAAATTTCTTTAAATAAAAATAAAAACCTTACTGACCCTAACTGTTGTCTAAAGCTAATAGTCCATCCACATGTTTTAATGCAGATTTTGGAAAAACGCCTAAAGTGCAGAATGGTTGCAAAAATGTCCAAATTGTACATAAAACATTATTCATAAGAAAATATGCGTAGAAACAATTGTGGAAACACATTTCCAAATCCAAGACAGGCATATAAGAAGTCATGTGACTAAATAATTTGCTCAGAGATGATTGGCTGCTACTACCTCCCAGAATTTTCAAATGAATGCTGTTAGTCTATCCACAATGAAATCTCATCAGTCCACAAGCTTTTAAACCACATTTTAAACGTAGAGGGCCCTATTATACCCTGCTCAATGCGACGCCAGGCAAGTGTTTTTTGCTAGTTTCAGACCAATGCAGTTATCATATGGGCATGCTGGTCTGAAAACGAGGTGTGTTCAGGCGCATTGTTGGCGCGGTGCTATTTTGAGGAAACTGAAAACAACTGCGCCATTGACTTTAGACCAGGTTTTTGTTGGTCAATGGCTAAGTTGTTTTCAGTTTGTCTCAAAATAGCAACACGCCAAATTTTTTGTTATTTAAAGGGCATGTTAGTAATATGCACGTATAGGCGGGTGCACAACGCGCGTAAACTCTGCTTACACTGCGTACACTCTCAGAAGCAGCAGCACACAAACATTTTTAAATATTAAAAATAATAGGATTCCTCTCTGGAGAAGCGTTCAGTCTTTCCGCTTTCAAATTCCGCCATGGTGCAAGCGCAACTGGCTTTTAAAGGGAATGGGAGATTCTGATTGGTTTATTGCACGTTACGCCCAAAACACACCCATGACTCATTAAGAGAATAGGTACAACCCTTTTGGACCATTTACCTGGCGCACAGACCATTTTTTCTGTCATTAAACTAGCAAAAAGGGATTCGGACACGACCTAAGTGCACCTGCGCCATGCGCTTCAGATCATGCACTCAGATCGTTAAAATAGATCTCAAAATATGTTCTGAATTAGCCGATATGATGAGATTTGAGTGTGTACAGAAAAAAAAAATGCTAAAGCCTTGTAACTGTTGTATCTGGTTAGGACGCTGTGTTTATGTTTGTACAATAAACTACAATAGCATATAATGAAATTACATTCGTCCATATTCAGCAGTGTACACCTTATTGATTTTTTTTAATAAACAAAATAATCAGAATCCTTAGTGGATTATCCAATTGAAATGATGCCAATGTCCATTTCTTTCTCTCCCACTGATATACCGTCTAACATAAAGAGTCAAATATCTAGCTGTGCCAGTGTTTCTCCCCCTGAAGACTAATAGATTCATATATTAATACATGTCAAAGGTGGGAGGTTTGGAGCGATTTGTTTGAATAACTCGTGAAATGTGGGAGATTTGCATTTTGTTTGTCACAGTGGTTACGATATAACATAGGTTCTATCCCTGGAGGGAATCTGCACCCGTGTGATTGAATCTCCCTGATTTAATGCACTCATCACTGACCTGTGCTTCCTTCATCTCCATATCTCTCTCTCTCTCTCTCTCTCTCCCAGGAATGTGAGTTCAGCAGGAGAGGAGGCTCGGCGGCGGATGAGAGAGTGTGAGGGTCTGACTGACACGCTGCTTTTCGTCATCCAGACTTCCCTCGGAAGCAGTGAGATTGATAGCAAGGTATACTTTCCCCTCGGGATCTGTCCATCTCTCCCAGTGCTATAAAGGCAACCTGTTGTAAAAGTTTTTATGTGTGTGTGTACCGGTGCGTGGAACGCTCTGTAACAAATAAACATCTCTGTGGTTGGCTGCTCTCTGAAGGTTGCGAAGGCTCGCTCTTCTAAATGGCGTTCTTTAATCATGATTTAACTGGCATCCCTTCGTCAGGCCCAGTGTGCTAATAGCAGAACGGGGAGGATGCATCCGTCCTAATGAGAATTGAAGAGCAAAGGGTGTGGATGTTCAAGCATGGCACAGTTCTTTCCCTCTGGTCATTTTCAGACTTTCCCACAATTCTCGCTGTCTGAATCCCCCTGTGGCGCTCTCTCAACCGCCACTCTTCATGGTTTCCAAATGCACAGTATGTCTAATAAAAAACAGTGTACTTGAATTTCTTGTGATAACTCTTCAGCTTTTATTGTCTGTATGTGGAGGGGTTTGAACTTCCTCAAAGGGTTAAAGAAATAGTTCAGCCAAAAATATAAAATAATTTGTCACTTTTTTGCAGAAAAAGGTTAAGCACCTCAAAATGTTTACCGATATAGCGATGTCGAAAAAAAAAAAAAAAAATTATTTGGAAACACTTTTTGTCGAGGAAAGAGGCTTTAATGTATATAAATGTGGTATCACATGACAGAATTAGCCTATACACTTATTGACTAAACTTGAGCAAGTTTTTGTATGTGCAGCCCCACAAGACCCATATGTAAATAATATATGGATGTGGCATTACAGTGGATGCTCCCAGTCCAAAGTCAACATAATCCATTGCGACAATCACAAGATATTCCTATATAACAATTTTAAAAAAGCCCACTTAGTTCCAAATGCTGTAACTTTTGATTACTTTATGCTATCACCACAAAATTTTATCCAGATGCAGCTCACCAAAAATAAATGTCTTTATTTCCTTCCTGAGTTATTGCATGTCAAATAAGAAAGATATGTAAAAAATATATATATATATATATATATATATATATATATATATATATATATATATATATATATATATATACATACATACATACATACACACACACACACACACACACACACACACACACACACACACACACACACACACACACACACACACACACACACAGAGTTGCAAGAAAAAGTATGTGAACCGCTTGCAGAATCTGTGAAAATGTGAATAATTTTAATTACACAAAATGCATGTTATTGTCACATTAAAGAGTAACAAAACAGCATTTATCATTCTAATTTTGTGATAAAATGGACTGAATGTTTGTGTGGGAACTCGGATTGAAGTATGTTCCGTGCTTAAAACAAGCCTACTAAAGATTGCATTTGGAACCGTTCGGTACACACGTGCACCGTAGCGAAACCCCTTTACCGAAACGGTTCGGTACGAATACATGTACCGTTACACCCCTAATATATATAGTTTTTGTCATTTATCAGCAGTTTCTTAGCATGAGAATGTCCAAATGTAATAAAAATTTATATTTTCAAAAATGTTAAGTGTTCTATCAAACGATACCTTCCTTTTTCCACTCCCATCAGCGCTTTTTTGGAATTGCGCTCTCATGCTAATTTGCCCTGTTCAGTAATTATGGCCCTATTTCTGTAACATTTCCTGTAAGTGCACCTATAAATGCAGCCTATGGTTACTCCTTTTCTTCTTCCTTATGCCCATTTAGCTTCTTTTAGAGCACCACGCACTCCTTTTTATCCATCATTGTGCTTTAATACATTACAAATGCTCAAAAAAGCAACATCAACCATTTCACTCAACACATTGGCTTTGAAAAAGGGCAATCACCCTAATCACTCCAATGTCTTTATGTGTGGTGATTTGCCATGAGCTGTTTTCGCCAGGTGTTGGCCCAGCAGAGCTATAATTGCCGAAAGCGTGCCACCTGTGGTCTTAATGTGCTGTTAACCTGTGGTTGGTCAAGCTCTCTCCTGTTGACTTTTGCATTTAAAATCAGGACCTTCTAAATTGCTGCCAGTAAGAGAGATGGTGTTGACCCAAATGTCACCATGTGCAATATTCAGTCTGTCGCACATTTTTCCAAGGAAATTTCAGCAGAAATTGTTTCGTTTTCCTCAAACATCATGGAAAAAGCAAAGTCATTCTTGTCTGGCACAGAGAAGGGCTGTTGTAAGTCAATATGTTTCCGTACGTCTGAAATGCCAGTGCATAAATGTGAATGCATTTCTCTGATTACAGTCATTATTTCTGTTTGTGCAGGGCATGGTCCTCCTCATTCCATAATAGGGGAAAAAAAGAAAAACATGGAGATTGTGAAAAACACTCGTTTTTCATCATCATTTTGCAAGCATTTATTTTCTATTTTCTGCTGTCAAGCATTGTGCCTGCTCTGCTGTGTCTCCTTGTAATACCCTGTTAAATGGAGTGTGAGCCGATGGATTTGGCTGGTCATTTTTCCCCATCTGCGGGTATATCCTTTAATCACATTTAAATGGGAGACCGTGTCAGACATATAATTAAGTACTTTCATATACTTAGTGCCAATGCGGCCTACACTCCCAGCCAACACTCTAAGAAAGATGAGACAGAGGAAATAAGGAAGGCGAAGTGAAAGAGAGACATGGACAGAGGAAAATATAAGGGTGGGAATAGAAGAACGTCTTGAAATAGAAGCTAGGTTTTAAACACAGTAGGACGTAACCTTGTTGTCATTGACCTGCCCTAGAAATGTCAGTGTTTCCTTGAATACAGGGATCTCAAAGTCAAGTCAACTAATAGTTTAAAGAACTGGACTGATTTGCAGGCCCAATTTCAAGATAAACTACTAACACTTAAGAGGCCGTATGAAACTATCTTGCATGCTGGAAGTCTGGGACACCTCCTCTAATGGCTGATTTTGTTTCTGAACTCTTGTTAATCGTTATTCAGCTGAACGGCAGAACAAGGAGTGCATGTAGAGTGCTGTGTGTGAGAGTGAACAAATGTGTGTGTTCTCCTGTCTTCTGTCCAGCATGAATTGAATAGATGAAGTTTGGCCCCTCTGGCCATATGGGCTCTATCAAGTGCTCAGTGGTGCTAGACTAATACCTGCCCAATATCTGTCTCTCTCCTTCTCCGTCAGACCATAGAAAACTGTGTATGCATTCTGAGGAACCTCTCGTATCGGCTTGCAGCTGAAACGTCTCAGGGACAGCAGATGGGGACGGACGAGCTGGACGGCCTCCTGTGTAGCGATGCCAGTGGGAAGGACGGAGAGACCTCAGGCTGCTGGGGAAAGAAGAAAAAGAAGAAGAAGTTTCAGGACCAGGTGGGCCGTTAAATGCAGCATTTACAGGCATTTGTGATGTGACCCTTACCTGCTGACAATAACTCAAACACATTTTGCTTGGGAATCATGGTTCAGAGTAACATGAAAGAGGCATTTAAAGTCAACATGAAATCCAAATGTCCCTTATTTTCTTTAAAGTGCCCCCATTATGCTATTTTTAAGGTTTCTAGTTTTGTTTTGATGGTCTCTTACAATAGGTTGACATGCATCAGAGGTCAAAAAACACTTATCCTCAGCTACAACTACAGCTATATTACACACTAAATTAAAGGTTTATTATTATATTATATTTATTAGATTAGATTAGATTATTAGTGTAACCCGTTGTGTGTACATCGACTGTACACGTGTTATTATGGTGCAGTGTGGGATAGAATGAGTGCACGCAATAATGTCAACTATGGTTTCGGACACCACTACAAATGGCTGTCCCCTCATATAATGCCCTATTTGAGGGTATAGGGGGCGTTTTTGGATTGAGCCAAGGGCTACAAGCTGACAAGACACACCTTGGAACAATCAGACTAATCAACAGGGAAAACTACAATGAACTACAAACATGGCACTGGAAACAGGAAATGCAGCTAAAGTCCTGAAAAGACATGGGGAATATATAACAGACATGAAAGATAGAAGCTTTATTACACAGTAAAATGCTTTTCTGTTTTTGAAAGCAAACCGAGCATAAATGAAATATTCATATTCTGATATGATCTAACACAATTAGCATTTTCGACACACACACCCCTCGTCACCTCAGAATAATCCCTATTTATTTTTTAATGAGTTCCCCAAATAACAGATTTACACAGCATCCTTTTATCAATTACTTCCTCTCCAATTGTAACGCTCACCACCTACACAGAGACACACCGTCAGACTGTGAGTTTCCCCAGTGACACGCTCTACGGCTGATAAATCGCAGTGTTTGGGGGCGTCAGACTAAAAGGAGGAGGAAAAACCCAACCTTTTACAGGCAGCTCCTCCATAGCTGAGGAAACTCTTCATTAATCTCACGCAGGGAAAGTCAGCCGGGATCCGCGGAGGGGAGCGTGGAGGTGGGTGAGCAGTTGTGTAACACAACTCCCTCTGGAGATGTCCAGATCCAGAGGAGCTATAAAGCTAATAGCCAGTGATATATACTGTAGCCACTGATAGCTGAATATAATCCTCTATAACTTTGATACTAGCTAAAATAAAACCTGCGTTTGCTGCAAGAAAGTGATGTCCATCACAACACGCTCCAGTCGCTACGTCCCTAACAAGAAGCAGTCAAAATTTGAAAGCAGTCAGATTTGAATAATACATCAAAGCTGTTGCCCTGTTGAGATTATGACAGCATAGACTGTTGTATTAAACATAATTTGGGGATATTTTGCGTTTTCTTTTGCAGTTGAACATTCTAAAATATTTTTTCATCATTCATTGCCTCAAAACCCGTACATACGTTTGCAGATCTGTTTTAGGATTCAGTCAGATGTGTCTCTTCCAGTCAGATTACAGAAAGAAAGGAGATGCAAGGATATTCGCCCATCTCTGTTGGCGGCCATTTCTCCCCATTACCTAAGGTGCCCTCTCGTATCATGTGCCGGAGCTTCTCCTCAGCCGATACGTTTTGAAAGAGGACACCTGGGCCTCCGGGCAACAGAAGGCTAATGTACTCTGTTAAATCATTTATCACTAAATGGCAGTGAAACCAGGAAACCAGAGCGTGCCGCCGCGGCTCTGTCGGGGCAGGGCAGTGGCGTTTAGCGTAGCTAATTGACTGAGAGGAGAGTGTATGTAAACCAGAGCAATTTCAACCCACCGAGCGCCGATACCCTTCTTTGAGTTTACTTTGAGAAATGGGGCATGGAGTGCTCATTACTCTCAATGCTTGCTGACAAGGAAAGGGCAAGAGAAAGTTTTTGATAATTTGAGATGCTTATTTACGCTCTGATAGTTCAGAAGAAGCATTAGGATCACATTGTCATTTTTAGATTTATCTTCACTATCATTTTGTGCTGAAGACTAGCATTTGAGCAGATTTTACTCATTTTAGATGACACATTTTAGAAGTCATCTAAAGACACAAATCAAGCTAGATTTTTACATTTACTGAAGAAAATATTAGTGGTTCACACCAGAGTTTAGAGGCTTAAAATGTACAATAGTAATGGGTAAAAATGGCAAATATGGATGTGCGAGATGATGCAAATCTAAGTCTAGTTCACATAACTATATTAACTTTCATTAATATGTACATTATTTTCCATGACAAGTGGTCATATGTGTAGCCATCTAGTAATAAAATATTGGTAACACTTTATTTTAGTGTTCTTGTTACACATAGTGCATAAACATGTAGTAACTATAGAAAATGCAACTAAACCAAACACTAATCCTAACCCTTTGAGTGCATGTAGTTAATTAATATTACTCTGTATTTAAATGCATAAATGTATTATTACACTGTAGCAAGGACACCTTAAAATAAAGTATAACCAATATTTTGTGTACATATTTTTAATATATATATATATTTTTTTCTTTTAGCATTTTTCTTATTTTTCTTATGCATTCTTCAATTTTCTTAGGGTTATTCAGTTTTACCTGAAATAATTTCTCAGCCTTTTAAAAACTATATATTATTAAATATCTTATAAACTGTAAAATTATATATATATATATATAATTATTATTATTATTTATTTTTTTATAAATATAATAAAAATCTTATTGACCTTGGTCTACAGGGGTCATCTTTTTCTGGTCAGTTAACAACAAAATGGCTGCTTGCATGTTAGCTACATCTCACTTTGGCAGACAAAAGTTCTCCAAATATTAATGATGTTTTAAAACAAAACTACTTTATTACTTGTGTTTTTAAATAAATAATAATAATTTATAATAATCAAAGGATTTCAGCATTTTTTCTTGGTTACACCACAGATTGCATCACCTATATTTTTATTAAATGGGTCATAAATGGGTTTAATAGGTTTAGATTTCATAGATCTGGATAAAAATGAGCTGTGTGTCGTTGACCCTGATGCTGTCCTTTTTTATTAAGTTCTGAAAATAGCAATCAATAGCAATTGTGTAACACCATGTCTACACTAGGCGCGACCTTTACAAATCCATTTGTCCTGTTGTCAGAAGTGGAGGTTGAGTACTGATGAGTACTATTAGCTTGGATGCCAGCCGAACTTAGCCCCGCCCACAACATTTGAGGTCATGGAGATCGGTCTGGACTTGATCCGTTGTGGAGCAACTATGCTCTAACTATGAACCAGAGCTGTTCGGACCAATCAGATTGTCAGGGCGGGCTTTATACGATGATGGACAGATGATCAACAGTAACGTAATCGTCCACGTCACCAAAGTGCGCTTGGGTTGAATTCGTTCTAATCCTAAACGGAGAACTTATTCACATGTGCATTCACCTTTACTATTGCTCTCAAAAATGATGATCGGCTCTGTAAGTACTCAGTGTATCCTTAAATTCTTTTCACAACACCGGCAACGATCGTTTACACTCATCATATTCTTCTACTTCTTCCAGCGTGCGTGCAGTTGAGTTCTGTTGACAACTATGCGTCGCTCAACATGCGTCACTTACTCCGTTGCTCTGATTGGTTGTAGGACTATCCAATTGAGGGCAGAGGCATTTTCTTTCCTGGTTTGGTTGAAACACACCCCATAATCACAGCCTAATGGAGCAGTATCAGACTCATATTCTGACTAGAATCTGAGTATGACGACGTCAGGCTACAGTTCTATACATCAGAAATAGAATCGGGCATCAGTTTACTTTCGGGGACTCGGTGTAGACACTGTGTAAGGCTAAATGAGAGTAAAATCTTGCACTCACTGTTTGCATATAGTGAAACCGCAAATTAAACCAAGTCTCCTCTCAAACTCTCTCCATTTCTTTTGCGTTCACCGTATGGAAAGAGCTGCAGCCTCACGGGGGCTTCTCCACCCTCCAGCAGTTGATTGAACAACAGAGCTTCTCCTCAGAGCTGGAACTGGGGGGGGAGATGAAAACAGACTCATTAATAATGAACGGAGAGTGAGGCTGAGTGCCAGAGCTAGTTTAAGATGCTGAGGTATTTCACAAGTTGCTCTGCCAGAAAGTAGGTCAGCTTGTGAGACCAGCACTTTTCAAACTGACTCACCCACACGCCTCAGAGTCAGCCGAACACAGGCTTACAGCTCGTCATTCCTGCCCAGTTCTGGGTTTATTCAGGCCCAGATTTGTCAGGAGATCTCCCTGTGCCTTGGGCAATCGACTTATGTCCTGTACAGAATGACAGTGATTTTGTCTCAGGAGTTCGCCAGGTCGCTGTACTGTAGGTCGGATGCCTTAATGTTATTGGTGGCAAATCTGATAGCAAAAAATAAATAAATAAAACAAAAAAGTGTTTCTTGCCGCTAAAAATTAACACTCTGGAGGGGCAAGTGTTTGTACAGTATATAAACTGCATCATATTATGATGAAGAGAAACAATTATTGATTTGTGAATCAGTATCACTCAGAATGCAAACAATTACTGATGTGGTTATCCTATAAAAAATATAAAAATGAAAAAATTATTATAGATATATAGATAGATATACACTACATATAGATATACACTACTGTTCAAAAGTTTGGGCTCATTACGATTTAAGAAATTAAATTCAGCAAGAGGCATTAAATGAATCAAATGTGACTAAAGATATTTTTAATCTTTAAAAATAAATGCTATTGTTTTAACTTTCTATTCATCAAAGAATCCTTAAAAATGGTTTCCTAAAAATATTAAGTGGAACAACACGTTTAATATTGTTATTAAGAAGAAAGAAGCCTGAGTAAAATCAGCTGAAAATTCAGCATTCTTAACACAGGAGTAAACTAACTAATTCAAATTGAAAAGTTATTAAATTCTAGGGAAAAAAATATTGTTTTTGCTATACAAAATAAATGCAGCCTTGGTGAGCATAGAAGATTTCTTTCAAAAACTTTAAAAAACATACCGTCCCCAAACTTTTGAACATTAGTGTATATATAATTCATACAGAACAATAAAATCCTCACAATAAAATGTATTTCTCAATCAGATCACATGTTCTTCTAAGACTTCTTATTAGTAGTCAAATAGATGCCTTTTAAATGTTAATGGTGATGAATTTTGTGTGTCTTCCTATCTGACCTAGTTGTTTTTCATGTCACACTCTTTGTCTCTGTAGTGGGATGGTGTGGGACCGCTGCCAGATACTGCTGAGCCCCCCAAGGGGATTCAGATGCTGTGGCATCCTTCGATAGTAAAGCCCTACCTCACCCTCCTGTCTGAGTGTTCCAACCCGGACACGCTGGAGGGGGCCGCCGGGGCACTGCAGAACCTGGCTGCCGGAAGTTGGAAGGTAAGCCCTTGGCTTGCTATGCAAACACATATTGTTGTTTAAAATACAAATAGATTAACTGATATTTATGTGTCAGCATTCATCATTGGTTTTGCTTCGTGGATTTAATTCTTATGACCTGTGTGAAACACATGACCATTTCAGACTACGTCTACATTAATCCGGATACATTTGAAAACAGCAATTTCATTTCAAAACGCTCCCTGTTCACACTAGCATTTTCCAAAAGTTGCTCATCCACATTGAAACATCTGAAAATGCTTAAATCACCTTACTGTGCATACGTAAAACATACTAAAAGTTCACAAGGTGATACAGAGCATTTTACTAGCAGAATAACTCACCTCATGGTCTAAAACACAGTTTAGCCACAGGACAGAAATTTGCGAGTACATTTTTAGCAATATGAAGACTGTACAAAGGAACATTTCTCTTTAGCAACACTATGAAAGTATATTGCAGACACAGAAATGCCGGTATAACCATAAATATCTATGGGTACAATATGCGTCAGTTTCAAAGACCTCCGTTTTCAGTCCACACTACAACGCGAAAAACTGCATTTTCAAATTTATCCTCTTGGGACAGCATTTTCAATGTGGACCGAAGGCCAAAACAGAGAGAAAAAGATGCGTTTTCAAACTAAAACAATTAGTGTGGACAAGGCCTCATTATCTGTCAGTTTACAAACCTGATGCCAAAAAAGTTGGGACACCTGTACAAATTGTGAATAAAAACAGAATGCAATGATGTGGAAGTTTCAAATTTCAATATTTTATTCAGAATACAACATAGATGACATATCAAATGTTTAAACTGAGAAAATTTATCATTTTAAGGGAAAAATAAGTTGATTTTAAATTTCATGGCATCAACACATGTCAAAAAAGTTGGGACAAGGCCATGTTTCCCACTGTGTGGCATCCCCTCTTCTTTTTATAACAGTCTGCAAACGTCTGGGGACTGAGGAGACAAGTTGCTCAAGTTTAGGAATAGGAATGTTGTCCCATTCTTGTCTAATACAGGCTTCTAGTTGCTCAACTGTCTTAAGTCTTCTTCTTCCTCTTTATGATGCGCCAAATGTTTTCTATGGGTGAAAGATCTGGACTGCAGGCTGGCCATTTCAGTACCCGGATCCTCCTTCTACACAGCCATTATGTTGTAATTGATGCAGTATGTGGTCTGGCATTGTCATGTTGGAAAATGCAAGGTCTTCCCTGAAAGAGACGACGTCTGGATGGGAGCATATGTTGTTCTAGAACTTGGATATACCTTTCAGCATTGATGGTGCCTTTCCAGATGTGTAAACTGCCCATGCCACACGCACTCATGCAACCCCATACCATCAGGGATGCAGGCTTCTGAACTGAGCGCTGAGAACAACTTGGGTTGTCCTTGTCCTCTTTAGTCCGGATGACATGGCGTCCCAGTTTTCCAAAAAGAACTTCAAATTTTGATTGGTCTGACCACAGAACAGTTTTCCACTTTGCCACAGTCCATTTTAAATGAGCCTTGGCCCAGAGAAAACTCCTGCGCTTCTGGATCATGTTTAGATATGGCTTCTTTTTTGACCTATAGAGTTTTAGCCGGCAACAGCGAATGGCACGGTAGATTGTGTTCACCGACAATGTTTTCTGGAAGTATTCCTGAGCCCATGTTGTGATTTCCATTACAGTAGCATTCCTGTATGTAACGCAGTGCCGTCTAAGGGCCCGAAGATCACGGGCATCCAGTATGGGTTTCCGGCCTTGACCCTTACGCACAGAGAGTGTTCCAGATTCTCTGAATCTTTGGATGATATTATGCACTGTAGATGATGATAACATTTGATATGTTATCTATATTCTATTGTGAATAAAATATGTTTATGAGATGTGTAAATTATTGCATTGCTTTTTTATTCACAATTTGTACAGTGTCCCAAATTTTTTGAATCGGGTTTGTATTTATTTGTTTGTTTGTTTGTTTGTTTGTTTGTTTGTTGGTATATGTCTATGAGCACATCTGCCATTTTTTTTTTTTTTATTATTATTCTTAATTATTGGTATCTTTCTGAGTGGAAGCCAATATTTACTTAGGGTTAGGGTTCTTTAAAAAATATTTCATTAAGTATTTATGCATTATGTCATTCTGTACAGGACATTAAAAAATATTTCATAAGTAATAATAATTAGCTACATGTACTTACTATTTAGGGTAGGATTAGGGTTAAAACGGTGTGAGGAGAAATGGTGTAATATTGCATTTTTCCTGATCTGAAACTAGTTGCTTTTATCAGATGTTTAAACCAGTGCCAATCTCCCGCTTGGCTTCTGCTTCTCTCTTTGTTCTCACATCCCTTTTACCGTCTCTCAGCGACAAAAGCTTGTTTTACCTCTGTTGCTGGAGAGCTCTAATCCACCTGATGTGCTCTGCAAGATCAATACTCACAGATGGAGACAGATGCAATTTGATTGGATTGGTTTTGAAGTCTCATAACAGGTTTAGACCCCCTTCAAGAAGTTAAATGAAAGCGGCGTCCCTACGACCCCTTTCTGCACCTACAGGGCATCGGGTTGTATACGTGTTTGTGGTTGGGTGGAGTTTGTAGGAGAGACAAACAGGAAAGCAATGGAGAGAGGAAGAGCCGGAGTCTGCCTGCCTATTTTGTCCGGTTCACAAAAAATGGCCGCTCTGTTTGTTCATCCAGAAGAGCTGACATTGAGCTCTGGTCTAATATGTGTGAACTAAGCTCTGTTTATGTTTTCAAAGTCCATCTTGGACAGTGGGATTAACAAATCCCACACAGTGAGTTGTAGAAAATGGAAACAAAGCCCTTAACTTAAGACGGATCAAAAAAACACTTATGCGTGAAGAAAGCTTTGTCATCAAGAACTCCTTTTCAATTACATTTTCAAGGATATTTCTTTTATCGCATTACTTTTAGCACCAATACAAGTGGCAATGAACTATTCCATTTGTGATATATTTTACCTGATTCAATCCAATCTAGCTTCCAGCACAACTCCACAGAAAGACAAGAGAAACTAAGCGTTAGACACTTGTCGTGGTCATGACTGGTTAGAACAGAAATGGAACGGATTGCTTGTTAGGCACCATGTTAGGCAGCATCCTAACGGCAAAGGAATCTCACAAGTGATTGATTTGAAACTCCCTACATGTACAGCGTTCAAGAGTCTCGACTATCAAGTTGATTTTAATAGTTTTGGAATTTTGCATTCGCTTGCTGCTAGTCTAACAGTTTGGAGGTAGCAGCACAACTGTTTTCAACATTGATAATAATAAGAACGTTTCTTGAGTTTCTTGAAAATTGAGCTTTGCCATCACAGATATAAATCACATTTTAAAATACACTGCCCAGACGACAAAAAATGTATGGATTTAAATGCTTAAAGGTGCACTATGTAACTTTTCCGTCCCCTAGAGGTCGCCTATTCAAAACAAAGGCGTAGCTTGATGATGCCAAGTTTGAGCGCAGAATCTTGGGACATGTGGTCTTCACCTCATAGCCGGTGGAAAAGAATCGGGATAGGACTCACGACTCAAGAAATCACGTTCGTGGATGCGGTTATTAACGTTACTGTAGTATGAAGCAGAGCAGGACTGAGTGTTGAGGATGCTAAGCAAGGCCGCTGGACACATGGCTCGCGGGCAACACATGGCTCGCGGGCAGTGGTACTTTTATTATGATAGGACACAGTCACCGGCGCCATTTCCGCTTTTCCGGTAACGCAGCTCTGTTTATCATATTAGATACATTTGAGTGTGTTGAACATGATGTTATGATGTTACTTTGTGCGTTCGCTCGGCGGCTGCTATGACACTTGTTGCACACTGTGGTGAGAGTAAAGCGTTTCTGCCAAATAAAAGGAAAACCAAGGGTAACACAGATATGACGCAATTGACAGGCGACAATTTACAAATAGTTTGGGATATTGTAAGAACTCAACTGAACAAAATATATAACACTGGCCTGGTTGTTTTTGGATATTTTACTGCAAAAATCCTACATAGTGCACCTTTAAGAGTCTATGACTGGATCATTATTGCAGTGATTATTATGTCAAGATTCATCAGGCTGGAATTATGAAAGAATGGTTGGGAGGGAGCATGAATAATCACACATGAATTGGCACCTCTGAGTCCAGACCTTAAGTTAATTGAAAGTCTTTGGGATGTGCTGGAGGAGTCTTTACAGAGTGTTCGACTCTTGCATTGCCATTACAAGATCTTGACTAAAAGATTATGCACTCTTGATGGAAATAAATGTTGTGATGTTATTTCCATCAAGAAATGGGTCTCTCGGGGTCTCCATTAATTAGGTTTGGAAGAACTGTTGCCAAACATACACTCACCTAAAGGATTATTAGGAACACCTGTTCAATTTCTCATTAATGCAATTATCTAATCAACCAATCACATGGCAGTTGCTTCAATGCATTTAGGGGTGTGGTCCTGGTCAAGACAATCTCCTGAACTCCAAACTGAATGTCAGAATGGGAAAGAAAGGTGATTTAAGCAATTTTGAGCGTGGCATGGTTGTTGGTGCCAGACGGGCCGGTCTGAGTATTTCACAATCTGCTCAGTTACTGGGATTTTCATGCACAACCATTTCTAGGGTTTACAAAGAATGGTGTGAAAAGGGAAAAACATCCAGTATGCGGCAGTCCTGTGGCGAAAATGCCTTGTTGATGCTAGAGGTCAGAGGAGAATGGGCTGACTGATTCAAGCTGATAGAAGAGCAACTTTGACTGAAATAACCACTCGTTACAACCGAGGTATGCAGCAAAGCATTTGTGAAGCCACAACACGCACAACCTTGAGGCGGATGGGCTACAACAGCAGAAGACCCCACCGGGTACCACTCATCTCCACTACAAATAGGAAAAAGAGGCTACAATTTACACAAGCTCACCAAAATTGGACAGTTGAAGACTGGAAAAATGTTGTCTGGTCTGATGAGTCTTGATTTCTGTTGAGACATTCAGATGGTAGAGTTAGAATTTGGCGTAAACAGAATGAGAACATGGATCCATCATGCCTTGTTACCACTGTGCAGGCTGGTGGTGGTGGTGTAATGGTGTGGGGGATGTTTTCTTGGCACACTTTAGGCCCCTTAGTGCCAATTGGGCATCGTTTAAATGCCACGGCCTACCTGAGCATTGTTTCTGACCATGTCCATCCCTTTATGACCACCATGTACCCATTCTCTGATGGCTACTTCCAGCAGGATAATGCACCATGTCACAAAGCTCGAATAATTTCAAATTGGTTTCTTGAACATGACAATGAGTTCACTGTACTAAAATGGCCCCCACAGTCACCAGATCTCAACCCAATAGAGCATCTTTGGGATGTGGTGGAACGGGAGCTTCGTGCCCTGGATGTGCATCCCACAAATCTCCATCAATTGCAAGATGCTATCCTATCAATATGGGCCAACATTTCTAAAGAATGCTTTCAGCACCTTGTTGAATCAATGCCACGTAGAATTAAGGCAGTTCTGAAGGCGAAAGGGGGTCAAACACAGTATTAGTATGGTGTTCCTAATAATCCTTTAGGTGAGTGTATAACATGCTAGACATATAATAATCACTGTGATAATGATCCGATCATAGACTCTTAAGGCCCTTTCACACCGGACGCGTAACGGAAAAGCGAAGCGAAAAAGCGAATATTTCGCATGCGAATAGTTCGCATCAAAAGCATTCACATCAGCCGCTACACGAATTTGCGACGCCGGTGAAGTTTCAGAGATCCAATATTCCAAAACATTCGCAGCGACAGCTGATTAAACATGGACACTTCATCATCCAGTGAAGACGGGCCTTTCATTTTCTTTAAAAGACCAAAAAGAAGGTTTTGAGTGCACCCAGTCTTAAAAGAAGAGAGAGTCTGAAGGGGATTATGCTAATCTTGTACAGGAGTTAAAACTTTATCATGGACGGTTCCGCACTTACTTTCGAATGTCCGTGGGACACTGCATCTGATGAGACAAACCACACACTTCAGGGAACCAATCAATCCGGAGCAGCTACTAGTCTTTGGAAAAACTTTCAAGTCTGGAGTGCTCCTACTGTATGTGTGTAAATGCTGTCTAGGTTGGCAGCTTACAAGGCTTTGGGACAGAGCCTCTCTGTCACTGTGTTTTTGTGTCTCTTTTTCTTATGCACACATACAGAGGTCATCAGAAATGAGGAATGTGAGGGGATGCCCTCTGGGCCGTATGCTGCAGTCCCCCCCCGTTGCAGCAGAAGTGCCGGGTAGCAGAGAGTCTAATCTGAGCTGACACTCCGTCACTGATAAAGGCTGATCCCACAGCTGGGGTCATACATAGAGAACCTGAGAGAGCAAAAGCTCTGAGCTAGTATTAGTCTTTCACTGTAACCTGGGGAGTGTGATTACACTGTCAAGGGGGAACCAAAATGAGACACTTTATTGACATGTGCCCACATGGCATATTCAACTATGAAGATGCATTTCATGATCTCCTAAACACTGCTGATATGTAGAACTATATATAGTTAGAAAACTAATAATATCCAGCCATTGTGTCATTGTCGTATTTAGCAACTTACACCTGTTTATTTGTGTGTCTCCCCTAGTGGTCAGTGTACATCCGTGCGGCGGTGAGGAAAGAGAAGGGTCTGCCCATCCTCGTGGAGCTGCTGAGGATAGACAACGACCGTGTGGTGTGTGCCGTCGCTACCGCGCTCAGAAACATGGCCTTGGACATCAGGAATAAAGAGTTAATCGGTACGGTCCTTTTTTCCCCCTCTCTCGACTGTCTTCTTTTATTTTATCAGTCACTGTGATTCACTTTGTTTCAAATGGTTCAGGGCCATCGGATTTGTAGAGCTCAGGGTTAACAGCTGTGGTCTCTTTGGCTTCTCTGTAATGAAGTCCGGTCTCTTGTGTTTTAGCCAGTGTGGTAAAGAGGGCCGTTCATAGCTCTCAGCTCAAAGGAAGATAACTGTCATTTTATTATTACACATTTTCTGGCCACTCATTTTAAATGGGTTAGGAAGCACCAGGCTGCACAATCTAGGCTTGGCAGACAGCTTTGGTGGAACTGTGTATATATACACCGATCAGGCATAACATTAGGACAAGTGAAGTGAATAACACTGATTATCTCACGGCTCCTGTTAGTGGGTGGGTTATATTAGGCAGCAAGTGAACATTTTGTCCTCAAAGTTGATGGGCAAGTGTAAGGATTTGAGCGAGTTTGACAAGGGCCAAATTGTGATGGCTAGACGACAGGGTCAGAGCATCTCCAAAACTGCAGCTCTTGTGGGGTGTTCCCGGCCTGCAGTGGTCAATATCTCTCAAACGGTCCAAGGAAGGAACAGTGGTGAACCGGCGACAGGGTCATTTTAGATTGTTTTGGTCTGGTGTTTTTTTTTTTCCCCCAAGACTCATTGATGCACATGGGGAGAACAGCAACGAGTTTGAGGTGTTGACTTGGCCTCCAAATTCCCCAGATCTCAATCCAGTCGAGCATCTGTGGGATGTGCTGAAGAAACAAGTCTGATCCATGGAGGCCCCACCTCGCAACTTTCAGGACTTAAAGGATCTGCTGCTAACTTCTTGGTGCCAGATACCACAGCACACCTTCAGGGGTCTAGTGGAGTCCATGCCTCCACGGGTCAGGGCTGATTTGACAGCAAAAGGGGGACCAACACAATATTAGGAAGGTGGTCATAATGTCATGCCTGATCGGTTTTATATATATATATATATATATATATATAGTTTGTGATACTCAAATGTTTGTTTAAAAGTAACTTTTGATTTGTATTTTGGTTTCGTTGTTTTGCTCTGGTGTTTTTTGGGGGTTTTATGTGGCTGACTGGCAACTCAAATATTTTGAAGTTTTGCATGGAGGCTACTCAAGTTGTTGAACGGCTTTGATTTTTGTTTTGTTTTTATCGTCTGGCTTTACTAAAAGTGACATGGATTGTTTTATATTTGTTTTGGTTAGGGTGCTTTGTTTATTTATTTATTTATTTTTGTTCGACTGATTACTGAAAGTGACATGCGACTCGAGTCTTGACAGTTTTGCTTGGAGGCAACTCAAAGGATCATTCCAATTGAACTGTTTTGATTTTTTGATTTGGCTTTTTGTTTGGTTTTTTTGTTTGTGTTGTTCAGCTGACTTTACTGAAAGTGACATGCAACTCAAATGTTTTGGAGGCTATTCAAAGGGTCACTCCAAATAAAAGTGAGCAACTGTCTAAATCCTTCCTTAGCATCATTAGCAAAGCGTACATATAGTTGTCACTTTGAGAAAGTCATTTAGCCATTTCTGATCATGTGATCATGGGTGGCACGTCCTCAATTAGGCAAATTTTACCCAACAGAAAATATAAATGTATTATAAATTAACATATTTTTATGTTTGTTTACCACAAGTGCCACAAAAAGCAGCCATGCGCAAGTTGAAATCAATGTGAAAAAATGACACAAGGCTAAATTTGACGCAAATGTTTTATTTGCTACAATAATCTTATGAATATATTTTGCTGTGTTAAGGCAACAATCAGATACAATATACAAGTGTGTGGTATTCCAAACGCGTACATGCAGAAGGCGGTTAAGCCATGCACCCTTTAGAGTGCTCACTTCAAGTGCTCTGTCCTTCAGAGTGAGTAGGGCTACTGATGAAAGTGATGCTCACTTGCGATGGAATTCGCCCAATATCTTTTTGAGTGGTACTTCATCACGTTTCCACTGTTTAGAACAAGATTAACATGGAAGAGATGTGTTTAATCGCTTGGCGCGCTGCACCGCATAAGGAGAGCTCATGCCTCTGAATAGGGAGGACAATATTTTCACGGTCTTTGTGACATTCATGGTCATTGCGGACTAAGAATTACCCTTTTCCGTTTCTGTAAGAATAAGGTGCTGGTAGTTCTTTCATTGTTTGCTCTCAACGAAGAGGTGAAAAGTGACTCTGTGCCAGGATAGTATAATTGTGCTTCTCCATGACCATATCCATATCTGCTTGTTTATACGTGTCCTGTAAATGACCTGTCCATAATTGATATTATTTCCTCCAATCATGTGTCATTAGTTTGGAGGTTCCTGCAACTGGGACATGGCCTTACATTCATACAGAGCTGCAGGTGTTTAGCATTGCACTGCCTCAGAATTAAACGTATTAACAAGAACATGACAGGATCAGACACCACATCACCAGGCTCTGTCTGAATGACAGGAAGTGGTCCGCTGCGGGTTCCCGTTGTCACATGGTGACGTATCGCATCAGGTGCTTAATTAGAGCTTGTTTTCTTTCTTCCTTCATCGCATCTCACACTCATTGACACCATTTGAAATTCTCCCAATGACATCACCAGCAGACTATTGATCTCACCGGCTAATAAACGTGGTTCCCCTGGCGAGTCTCACCGTCTCCATGGAAACGGCTCCCTAGTCTCGTTCTGCTGCCCCTGTCAACTCCCAAAACAACTGGTTTGCATTTGCCACCTGGTGTCCGCCTAGATTTGCACATCATTCAAAATCACTTCTGATTATGCAGATTGCCTTGTCTTCATTATATCGCCATTGAAATGTGCTTCCTGTCTTTGTAGATTTAGCCTGTATAGATGCATAGATAATTCAGAAATATCTTGCATACAGTACATGTGATGCACATATAAATGGACTACATGCTCTGAGCTTCATGACATACTTTCATTTTGGAATAGTACAACTCGTTTATTTCCAGTTATGTATATGTTCAATGTAGACTGGGTAAACCCAGCCCGATCTGCCGGCGATTTGATTTCGCCCTGCAGCTCAGTCTGGAAACCTGTACATTAATTTATCCTGTCCCTAACCAATCACAGACTGGCTTATCCACCTGGCGCGCTATTGGCGGGTTTAACACAATGACAGATAGAGAAACGATCGATGCCCGATGATCATGCCTCTTGTGGTCTGATTGGTTGAAGAACTATCCAATTGCGTATATTTGAAGTATGCCCGTTGATCATGCCTCTTGTGCAGTAGAAAATACAGAGCAGACTCCCCAGACCAATGTTCAGTCTTAAAAGACTGAGCTTGGTCTGGTGATAGCCAGACAATGTTCAGTGTGCTCAAGTTGACTAAATGCCACTTAAAATAAGTGTCAGCAAGAAGATACTGTACTGCTACAGGTTAGTGGGGAAATACACTGCCGGTCAAAAGTTTTTGATCTGTACAATTTTTAATTGATTGACAGGGGCAGCAGCAGAGACTAGGGAACCGTTTCCATGGAGACGGTGAGACTCGCCAGGGAAACCACGTTTATTAGCTGGTGAGATCAATAGTCTGCTGGTGATGTCAGCCAGCAGCCATATCACCCTGTAACCCAAGACTGGTTTCCCACTGAAGCCAAGCAGGGTTGAGCCTGGTCAGTACCTGGATGGGAGACCTCCTGGGAAAACCAGGTTGCTGCTGGAAGAGGTGTTAGTGAGGCCAGCAGGGGGTGCTCACCCTGTGGTCTGTGTGGGTCTTAACGCTCCAGTATAATGATAGGGACATTATACTGTCAAAGAGCACCGTCCTTCGGATGAGACGTTAAACCGAGGTCCTGACTCTCTGTGGTCATTAAAAATCCCAGTTTGCCTATTGGCCTCTGTCCATCATGGCCTCCTAATCATCCCCATATATATATATGATTGGCTTCATCAGCAATCAGCAGTCTCTTCTCCAGCAATAAGCTGGTGTGTGGTGGGCGTTCTGGCGCAATATGGCTGCCGTCGCATCATCCAGGTAGATGCTGCACATTGGTGGTGGTTGAGGCGATTCCCCCCTTCCATGTAAAGCACTATGAGTGCCAGAAGTGCTATATAAATGTAACAAATTATTATAATAATAATAATTATTATTATTATAGAAGTAGTTTCTTATGATCACCAAGGCTGCATTTTATTTTATTAAAAATACCAACAACAACAAAAACAGTAATATTGTGAAATATTATTAAAATGTAAAATAACTGTTTTCTGTTTGGATACATTTTAAAATGTAATATATTCCTGTGATGGCAAAGCTGAATTTTCAGCACCATTACTTCAGTGTCACATGATCCTTCAGAAATCATTCTAATGGTGATTCGCTGCTCAAGAAACATTTATGATTATTATCAATGTTGAAAACAGTTGTGTAAAACATTTTTTCAGGATTCTTTGATGAATAGAAAGTTCAGAAGAACAGTATTTATTTTATATCGAATATTTTGTAACATTATAAATGTCTTTAGTCACTTTTGATCAATTTAATGCATCCTTGCTGAATAAATGTATTGGGTAATTTCTTCTTTCCCAAAAAAAAAAAAAAATCCTACTGACCCCAAACGTTTGAACGGTAGTAAAATGTTGCAAAAGCTTTCTATTTAAAATAAATGCTGTTATTTTGAACTTTCTATTCATCAAAGGATTCTAAAGAAAAAATGTCAACACAATCATAAATGTTTCTTGAGCAGCAAATCAGCATATTAGAATGATTTCACGTGACACTGAAGACTGGAGTAATGATGCTGAAAATTCAGCTTTGATCACAGGAATAAATTACATTTGAATAGAGTAGAAAACAGTAATCGTTCACAATATTAGTGTATTTTTGTATTTTTAATAAAATAAATGCAGCCTTGGTGAGCATAAGAGACTAATTCTAAAAACATTAAAAATCTTATCGATAACTTTTGAACGGCAGTGTCTGTAAATTTTTTCTTCAGAATGCACAGTTGGAAAGAAAATATATTTATAGGAACATTTTAGCAGATTCAAGATAATCCATGTTAACTCCGAGAACATGATTCGTTGTTTTAATGAATTGACAGCCAGAAAACATAGTAATAATCTGCTTTCTCGTGTTACCGGAAACTCCCGAGCTGTAATTAGTAGAACGCGGGAGTAGTTGTGCAAGTAGTCCATTGCTATTTTTATCAGATTGCAGAGTTTAGAGTCCATATAAATAGTACATTCATACTCTAAATTGATTCGTATTGACAGAAGTGTGTGCATGTAAACACAGTCTGTGACTAGCGGCTATTATCACACTTTGCTTTTATAGACAGTTCAACATGGCCATCCATCAAAAGCTTTTGAGAGCTGTGAGCAATAAAATCAAGCAAGGTCCCTCTTTTGTATATTCTCCTTTTTCCTTTCATCCGCGGTTTATTTTACATGTTAGATCACTGAATCTATATTTGAACTATTTTACAAATTCAGGGATAGACACTGGGTACATTCAGTTCTGCCGTTTGATTACGTATTAGATTGAAGATTGTTTGTATAAATTAATTTAACCACCCAGTTTCAAAGCATCAAGCTTTATCCTGGATCTTTGATACTGTATGCTGATAAACAGCACATTGCCAGATCAGAAAATTATTGTCATGGAATGGCACAGATCTGTGAAAGATAAGACCCAAGCGCAGAAGGAGTTTTCACAAGTTTAATGACCAAACAGTTATTTAATGACAACTTCAAAATCAGCCAGGAAGAGCAGCCAGATTCAATGATAAGCAGGAATCAGGCCTTGATAACGAGCTGACTGCAACGGGCTGTATCTGCTGATTCGAGTGGTGCTGATCCTCGGTGAAACCAGACAGAGAAATCCGACTCGAACTGGAACACAGACGGAAGACTGGACATGAGAGAGATGACTGCCAGGAGCAAACGACAAGACATTAGCACCAAAGAGAACAAATCCACTAAAGACTGTTCACAAAGCAATTGGACAGTTGAGCACAAATAACACCGTTGCACATCATGACACAAGCAACGATCCAGAAAAGACATGAAGGAAGGAAGCACAATATAAAGGGAGGACACAAGGACCAGGTGAGCACGATTAGTAAAACGAGGACTAAACAAGGGAGCGTGGTAACGGGAAACAAGGAGGTGGGACAAGAGGAACACATGGCAAACACAAACAAAGAGAGAGCTATGTGCTGAGACACGACAGACACATTAAACATTAAACAAAGACACAGATAAGGCTGCCAGGGCAGAACCCTGACAATTATCTTCTTTTTTTTTTTTTTTTTACACAAGTTTAAAAGAGAATGAATTTTGCTGCATTTTAATTTTAGTTTTATGTACACTTTTGCAGCTCATTGACATTTATAGACCCTCAGGTACAGTACAAATGTAATCTGTTTCTGCTTTGACCTTTTCTTTTTTATAGTTTAGAATTTCTAGGAAAAATAGATTTTCCTCCGGTTGATGTATGATTCAATAAGGAATATCCTGTTTTAGGATATAGTATAGAAGTGTCGGGGCAATAAAAACATGTTTTGCACCCAAATTACAATTATGTGTTTTTATGTTTGTTAATGATTTATTAATGAAGCTTTTAATCATTGTAAACATTTGTAGATTTTTGTTGAACTGTCAGAACAAATTCATCTTGATAATGTCAGATAACTTTGATAGAAAGGTATGTAATGATTACAATCAACCAATCAGCTGTCAGCTGTTACATTTAAGTACACAATTAGATAAAACCAGGTCAACCAATGACCAAGCAATGCTTCATTTTGTTCAGTCTGTGGTGTAAAAGGTCGCATTAACAATTAAAGAAAAAACACTTCAGCAAAACATGGTCAGGTCAAAGTGTCTGAATAATTTTGGCCCCAAATTTATCAATTTTACTGATAGTCCACTGTATGAATAATTTTTGGGTATAATGTGTCACAGTTTACTTTACTTTGCTTTCCTCACTTACATAAATGAACTATAGTGTCCTGCACCCACTAGTTAAACATTATATCTGGTGTCTGAATCATTTTTGGTTTGAATGTATATTATACTTTTTATTTTACGTTGTTATAAAAAAATATATTATATAATTAAATATATATTTTTATTTCAATTGACCTTTTTTCAATTTTTTGATATTTATATCTAGCCTGGATGCCAGCCGAACTTAGCCCCGCCCACAACATTATTTTTACAACACCGGCAAAGGTCGTTTACACTCATCTTCTTCTTCTACTTCTTCCAGCGTGCGTGCAGTTGAGTTCTGTTGACAACTATGCCTTAGTGATGTGTCATTTATGAACGATTTGTTCTTTTTGAACTAATCTTTAATATGACTCGAGAACAATGAGTTGTCTCGGAGAGCGATTCGTTCATCTTGTGTTGACCGTACATGCACTACATGCCATCGGTTCTGTACAGGATCTTCTGCATTTAGCCTATGGGGCTGTGAGTTGGTGAACAAATGACTCGAACCCGAAGACTCGAGAGGTGAACTAATCAATTCTGTTTTCGGGACTGCATGCATTGCATATAGGGCTGTCCCGGCCCAGATCAAACACTGATGACGGAACTAACGACTCGAACCTGAAGACAGGAGAGGTGTACTATTTCCATAGCCTGGTTAAAACCAGACCATTCTCAGTAGTAACTGAGTTATGGTCTGGCAAAGCTTCATAGACAAATCATTTCCAAAGGGGCGTCACCAACAGACGTCGCTCAAATGCCTCTGGGCGTAATAGACCTAAAACCAATCAGTGCGATGAAGGAGATGACGTATGCACCAAAGGGGCAAGCTGGTATATCAGACTTTTGCTGAATCCAGTCGGTAAGACAGCGATAACATCTTTTTTAGATATGAAGGCTTTGAGTGTTGTTCTTTGCTTGGGTTTTAACGAAAAGGAAAAGTTTAAATCGCTTAAAACAGACACAATAGCTGATTCGAACGATTGATGTCCATCTTTGTAATATGCAAAATCTGCTTCACCGTCGCTGCGCTGTCGTCATCGTGTAAAGCCCGCCCCAACTTTCTGATTGGTGCCACGATTTCGAGGGATTAGAAATGGGCTTGAATGGGCTCTTTGCCAGACTTGCAGAGCAAATCTAAATTTGCCAGAAGTTGTCTGGGTTTTCCCAGGCTACTATTTCCAGGGAACAGACATGATTAAATGTGAAGTGACAAAAGAAAGAACGACTCGGATTCGGAGGTGAGGTTAACTAACAGACTGCATAGCCTGAAGACCCAGCTAAGCAATTAATGAATCATTTCTTTCCTAAAGTTTGGCCTTGGCTGCATTAGCTTATTTATTTTTTATTCCAAATGTGATCAGCGTTTGCTTAAGTACTAGATGTGTTGGGGAACTTAACATGTGACATTTTAATTATATTCTGCTGAAATGAACGAAATGACTTGAAAAAAGATTTGTTCATTTTGCTGAACGAGATTCAAAGATCTGAGTCTGTAAAATGATCCGAACTTCTCACTACTACTATGTGTCGCTATTCTGACTAGAATCTGAGTATGACGACGTCAGGCTTATTTATATCTGTATACATTATCAATGTTTTTTAAATATGTAATATAGACTATTTTATGGACTTATGGACTTTTGTATTGACAGGTGAAAAAAAACATATACCAACCTCTGCGTTAAGGAGGAGAACATGTCTGTGGGGTTTATGTGAGTTTCAGTGGCTGAGTTAATGTATGTAATCCCCAAGATGATGTTTGAGGCTTCTACATGCACAACATCAGGCGTAGCGGGCATGAATGAACACACACACAAGTTAAGCATAGCATTGGATGAGCAGCAGAGTAGTTTGATTTGAAATTGGAATGACTCTCCAAACTTTCAGGTGGCAAAACTTTGCAGGCGTTGAAATAGGAGGGTATGGGTGTGGGCATACGGGCCATGATGAGACACGTTCTTCAGAGGACTAGCAGACAAAGCTCGGTGGATTTGTTGGAAATGTTTGAAGTTGTGCTGTATATTTGAAAACCAGCTTTACTCGGCTTGTTTCGAAGGTCCGACATTTCAGTTGATGGAGAGGGATTTGAAAAGTTCTGATCCATCATTGAAAGTTTCATCCTGGATTTGATGACTAAAAGACTCATATTTGCCGCCCACCTGCACACAGGATGAGAAAAGAGGGCATGTGCTCAACAGACTGGCCTTTAGAGAAATAACCAAGTGTGTGTGTGTGTGTGCAGCTGTGACCAATCGACGTCCTCTCTCGCTTCAATTTGCAGCCAATCTTCCCATCTCTCACGCTCCCTCATGCATCCATTTGGTCATTTTTCCATCTTCCCTTCCTTTATCTGTTTTCTCTCTCTTTCATTAGGATATTGCCAGAGGTGCCTCGCAGCAAAAGAGCTGCTTCATAATAATGACACAAGAAAATCACCACTTTATCTTTTCTGTGGCTAAATCCAGCCATTCACTCTATCTTTCTATCTGTCCCGGCTGCCCCTCCACAAGGTGGCCCTGTTTAAAATTGCATCCATAGTTCTTCAGAAGATGCTTTTGCTTTTAATTGAAAATGACAGACATAAAAGCCAGTAACAGGGACCGATATATCGCTTGAAAACCACGCTGCCGGACGATCTCCTTTCAAATGGTCTCCACGGTGGCTGATTTCCAATTTAATTTGTTCCCTAACCTTTAAGAAAATTTAAGCTTTAAGGTCTGTCTTCGAATGTCTTGTGTTCTCTTTTATGTCCAAGTCGGCCATTTTCTGCCAGTGGGGTTTGAACCTGCTGTTAGCTTCATAAAAAAAAAAGAAGAAAAAACACCCTCTTTGGATCCATTTAAATGTTATTGCAGGATAAAGGCTCACAGAGTTGCTTCCCAAAGCCTTTCACCACTGTGTGACATTTCAAACCCAACCGAGAACCCTGAGGCCTTCATGGAATATTTTACCAACTCTCTTTGAACTCATACGGAGAATATTAATGCTCTTCGTTTTATTCAGACCCACTTTAATATGAAAGTATATAATGTCATTCCAGTCATTATATACAGTTGCCAACCACCTGTGCATGTTCTTCCCAAAGGAGCAGAGTGATGATGCTTTCAGCTGAAAGGGATAGTGTAATGAAATGCTATCATTATTTATGTGGTTTTTAACTTCGCAATGATACTGTATAGGCCAGTTATTGTTCGATAAAAAAAAGTTTTTTGTAATAAATGGGATATACTTATTAAGCAAAAACAAATTTGATATATGAAATTGATATATGAAACTAAAATTAGTTTAGTGAAATACAAATATACATCAATAATGATTATTGTAATGGCTTTGCGGTCAGCAAAACATTGTGAAAATTAATATTATTATTCTGATATAGAAGATGCATTCAAATGGCCAAAAGTGACAGTAAAAACTATATTTTAAAATGTGTACATATACAAAAAGGTTATTTTAAACTAAATATATTTTGCAATATTACTGTTTTTATTGTATTTTTATTAGGTAAATGCAGCCTTGGTGAGCAAAAGAAATTTCTTTCAAAAGTATCTTGAAAGAAATGACTTTTGAACGGCAGTATAAGTACATTAATATGATACTATATGCATGTTATTTTAGGCCAAGCTTAAAATGTAATATTTACCCCCAGTTTCACAGACAAGGCTTAAGCTAGTCCCAGACTAAAATGCATGTTTGAGCTGTTTTAACTGAAAGAAACTTGCACTGATATATCTTAAAATATGTCATAGCCATTGTTTTGTCTGAAAATGTTTTTTTTTTTTTTTTTTTTTTTTTTCTAGGGCTCGTTTATAAAAGTTACTTATGTCCTAATTGAACTAAGGCTTAATCCTAGCTTAGCCTAAGGCCGTGTGTCTACCAAAGCGTTTTTATCCAGCTGAAGACGCTAGGCGCTCTGCTGAAAACGTGTAGCTGTGGGCGCTTGAGAGCGTTTTCGCAGCGCAGTTTTTTTATTTTTTTATTTATTAATTTTTTTCAGTTGAGACTCTTTGCTGTTATGATACGCAATATTCACGGAAGTGTTACTAGTACAGTTTGTTTCTGTATTGATTCTTTATAATTATTTGTATTTGCTCTGGCTCTTGTTTTAAATAATTTATTAATTAATAATTTATTTATTATGCTTGTTGTTTTCATCTGTTAACGTTGTACAAGCCGAATGTGGCGGTTGGTCGGTGTGGTATTTGTCCCGCCCCTCCTCCACTGTGATTGGACAACTGGGTGAAAAGTGACAGTGATGAGTGCTGTGTTTTACTCAAAGTTGAACATTCTTCAACTCTCGGCGACCAGATAAAAGTGGCGAACGCTCAGTGTTTGAACGTGAAATACTCACTCAGTGCCTCGTTACGCTCATGGCGTTCTAAAAACGCGGCGCTCCCATTGTAAACAATGGGATACGCCAGCCAGCCGTGTGAAACACGCTTTGATGGACACACGGCCTAAGCCCTGTTTGCGAAACCGAGCCTCAGATTCCTACAGTATATAACCCTTATCCACCAAGGGGTCATTGCCGTGGAATTCAAACATATATTTTGAAATGATCCATTCTTGCAACATAGTGTATAGGTCAAAACTTGTATATTGCTTTTTGTTTAGTCATTGTACTGCATTCAAATTCCTGAAACATATCTACTTTTGTGTTATACAGAAAGAGCATACAGGTTTGGAATGACATGAGTAAATAATAACACTGAACTTTTCCTTTAATGTCCTTTACAGCGTAGGTCTATTAGCTTGGTCACAGAGAGTTTATTGTACATAAAAGCAGCAATAACGGATGGGCACTCTTTCTCTTTTTGTAAATGTCTGTGGGTGCGTGTGCATTTGTGGAGCTCATGATGGCCTAGGGCCGTGTAGCTGATTGCCTGTTTTATGGGAGAATGGGCTGTTATAGGCTGGAGGGTCTGCACTTACCTCTGATTACCACTAAGCCTTCGTATTCCCGAGAGCTCGTAGATGAGGCACTCTGAGTCAAGGTTAGCCTTGAGTCATATACAGTCGCTGGATCTCATAGTCATGTAGCAGAACCATCGGGCTGAGTCCATAAAGTGACTCTTCATTTATCACGAGGAGTGTGAATGTGTTACTTAAAACCCTTTTTACTTTTCCAGTGTTGTTTTCATGCTCAGGCTGACTTTGAGATCTCCACATCGGTGTTCAGAATTAATTAAACCTGTCCAAATTGCAGTACTTCATGTTCTCGAAAATGAGAGGCTTAAAGAGTCCTGAGCTCGTGATTACTCATAACCATACAATCTCGTGTTTAATTGTGATCATAAAGCCTAAAACTGGACTAAAAATGTCCCACACTTCACCTGTTTCACCTCTTAATTCCTCTGTGGGATCCTGCTCATGATGCGCATCATCCTGATAAACTTTTTTTTTGTCAGATTTGATGCATCAAATCATCTGCTATATCTTTTCATATACTTTTACAGTTTTGACATCTTTCCTGTTTTAGAGACCAATCACACAAAGAGGGAGGATTACATTTATTGTGACCTTTCACATTAAACTGAGCATTTTTATTCAACAGTGATCTAAACATATGCACTTCAAATGAATGCAGATTAATGAAAGAGCTTGTTGTTTGAATATTGGAGATTGGATGAACGAAGAGATGATATCAGATCAATGATTGTATTCAGTAAATATCATATTTTTCCCACAGTTCGCTGTTCAGAGAAATCTTGCGTCTCATTGGACTGCCTCCATATTTTCAGCTCACGCAAGACAGACGATTTTGCCTGCGGCTACAAGATAAGGAGACACCAATTAACTGGAAGCTTATTGGTGATAAAACGGAGCCCTTCTGCAGTATGCTTCATGTAGAAAATGATGTCTGTGTTTCTTCTTCGGAGACCATTTGGAATTAGCGGAAAGAATTGAACAGCCTTAGATTAATTTCATTAGCTGTGTGCTTCTGTGATAGAATAATAGGGTGCCAGAAGGAGAAGGACTCTTCTGTGTTTCAAAGGTCAATTTATTGGAACGTTTGGATGATTAAAGAGGCAAGGAATCTGGAAAATACTCTGTTGCAAACTATTTTCTTGTTCTTCTTGAAATTGGATGGCTACTTAACAAAAATATCTTGTATGCTTGTGCTTGTACACAATAATGCAGCAATAATACAGATGTCTACACAATAGCATTTCGTGTTTTGTTGTTAGTTAAAATTAGAAATCCTCTAGAGCAGCAAAACAACAACAATAAAATGACAAAATGTAGACACTTGCATTCTATGCCTAGTGGGCTTCCCTCAAGCTGTTTGCGTTTCTCCAATGCAGAACTAAATGTGTGACATGTAGGCAATTCTAGATATCTTCAAGTGAAAGCAACAAATATATAATGCCATATTTTGACGTGGCAGTACCAATATTCATGTTGTGGATTTTAAAATAGAGGAGGCACTTTAATTGTAGCAGTCTAAGGGATCCTCTCTCTAGGATTTTTATTATTATTAACTGCTTTCAATGGCTTTTTGGGTCACTTTTAGACATAAAATGTAAAATAATAATAATAATACATGTATACAGCAAGAAAATAACAATTTAATTTCACACGCCTAGACTATCATTTGAAGAACAAATCCATCCTAAATGTCCATGTTAAAAGCATGTTCAGCCATTTAAAGGGATAGTTCACCCAAAAATGAAGATTAGCCCATGATTTACTCACCCTCAGTTCATCCTAGGTGTAAATTACATTCTTCATTCAGATGAATATGACCTGAGTTATATTAAAAAATGTCCTGCATCCATCCATTATAAAAGTGCTCCACACTGCTCCGGGGGGGTTAATAAAGGCCTTCTGAAGCGAATTGATGGGTTTATGTGAGAAAAATATCCATATTTAAAACTTTACAGGACATTTTTATATACGCTGCAAAAAGCAGCGACGAAATCATGTTGTTCCCAAACCGGACACCCTCCGGCCCTTGGCTGCGCCTAGAAATTCTGTCCATAAAAATTATGAACAGAACCGGTGACAAAGGGCAGCCCTGCCGGAGTCCAACATGCACCGGGAACAAGTCCGACTTGCTGCCGGCAATGCGGACCAAGCTCCTGCTCTGGTCGTACAGGGACCAAACAGCCCTAAGCAAGGGGCCCCGGACCCCATACTCCCAGAGCACCCTCCACAGGACGCCACGAGGGACACAGTCGAATGTCTTCTCCAAATCCACAAAACACATGTGGATTGGTTGGGCAAACTCCCATGAACCCTCCAGCACCCTGGAAAGGGTATAGAGCTGGTCCAGTGTTCCACGACCGGGACGAAAACCACACTGTTCCTCCTGAATCCGAGGTTCCACTATCGGCCGAATTCTCCTCTCCAGTACCCTGGCATAGACTTTCCCGGGGAGGCTGAGAAGTGTGGTCCCCCTTCTTGAAAAGAGGGACCACCACCCCGGTCTGCCAGTCCAGAGGTACTGTCCCCAACCGCCACGCGATGTTGCAGAGGCGTGTCAGCCAAGACAGCCCCACAACATCCAGAGACTTGAGGTACTCAGGGCGGATCTCATCGACCCCCGGTGTCTTGCCACCGAGGAGCTTTTTAACTACCCCGATGACTTCAGCCCGGGTGATGGATGAATCCACCTCTGAGCCCTCAGCCACTGCTTCCTCAATGGAAGACGTGTTGGTGGGATTGAGGAGATCCTCAAAGTATTCCTTCCACCGTCCGACGATATCCCCAGTTGAGGTCAACAGCTGCCCATCTCCACTGTAAACAGTGTTGGTAGGGCACTGCTTCCCCCTCCTGAGGCGGCGAACGGTTTGCCAGAATCTCTTCGAGGCCAACCGATAGTCTTTCTCCATGGCCTCACCGAACTCCTCCCAGGCCCGATTTTTTGCCTCCACAACTATCCGGGCTGCAGTCCGCTTGGTCTGCCTGTACCTGTCAGCTGCCTCAGGAGTCCCACAAGCCAACCAGGCCCGATAGGACTCCTTCTTCAGCTTGACGGCATCCCTTACTCCGGTGTCCACCACGGGTTCGGGGGATTTCGCCTCGACAGGCACCGGAGACCTTACGGCCACAGCTCCGAGCAGCCGCGTCGACAAGGGAGGTGGAGAACATGGTCCACTCGGACTCAATATCTCCAGACTCCCTCGGGATCCGGTCGAAGCTCTGTCGGAGGTGGGAGTTGAAGATCTCTCTGACAGGGGCTCGCCAACGTTTCCCAACAGACCCTCACAGTACGTTTGGGTCTCCCGAGTCTGTCTAGTTTCCTCCCCCACCATCGGATCCAACTCACCACCAGGTGTTGATCAGTTGACAGCTCCGCCCCTCTCTTCACCCGAGTGTCCAAGACATACGGCCGGAGGTCAGATGAGACAACCACAAAGTCGATCATCGACCTCCGGTCTAGGGTGTTCTGGTGCCACGTGCACTGATGGACACCCTTATGCTTGAACATGGTGTTCGTTATGGATAAGCCGTGACTAGCACAGAAATCCAATAACAGAACACCACTCGGGTTCAGATCAGGGGGGCCGTTCCTCCCAATCACGCCCCTCCAGGTATCACTGTCACTGCCCACGTGTGCGTTGAAGTCCCCCAGTAGAATGATGGAGTCTCCAATTGGAGCAGTTTCCAGTACCCCTCCCAGAGACCCCATTAGGGCCGGGTACTCCGCACTGCCGTTTGGCCCGTAGGCACATACGACAGTGAGAGACCTATCCCCTACCTGAAGGCGCAGGGAAGCGACCCTCTCATTCACCGGGTTGAACTCCAACACATGGCAGCTGAGCTGGGGGGCTATAAGCAAACCCACTCCAGCCCGCCGCCTCTCACCATGGGCAACTCCAGAGTGGTAGAGAGTCCAGCCTCTCTCAAGAAGTGTGGTTCCAGAGCCCAAGCTGTCCGTGGAAGTGAGCCCGACTATCTCTAGCCGGTACCTCTCAACCTCCCGCACAAGCTCAGGCTCCTTCCCCGCCAGCGAGGTGACATTCCATGTCCCTAAAGCCAGTTTCCGTGTCCAGAGATCGGGTCGTCGGGGGCCTAGCCTTCGACTGTTGCCCACTATGCACCAGCCCCATGTGATCCCTCCTGCAGATGGTGAGCCCACGGGAGGGTGGCCCCATGTCGCTCATTCGGGCTGAGCCCGGCCGGGCCACCCTGGAGCCAGGCCCGGGGTTGGGGCTCGTATGTGAGCGCCTGGTGGCCGGGCCTGGCTCCAGGGTGGGGCCCTGGCTGCGCCATGCTGGGCGACGTCTCGGTCCTTGTTTTAATTAGACTCATATTGGGTTTGTGAACTGCTCTTAGTCTGCCCCGTCACCAAGGACCTGTTTGCCTTGGGAGACCCTACCAGGGGCATATAGCCCCTGACAACATAGCTCCCAGGGTCATTCGGGTACTCAAACCCCTCCACCACGATAAGGTGACAGTTCAAGGAGAGGACAGTATGGTTTAATATGTCGTAATATGGCTTTGTATCTCATAATGTGGCTTTATGTCTCACAGTATGGTTTAATATGTCATAATATGGCTTTGTATCTTATATCTCAAAGTGTGAATTTATATATCGCAATGTGACATTTCACAGCGCAGCGTAATTACATATTTTTTATTTAATCTATACGTTTATTTTGTTAATCTCACAATAAGTCTTGTTTACTGTCCACTGTGCATGTGAATCAGTGCCAATTCCAGGGTAAATTACTGCAGTTTTCCTTTGTGCGGCATTAAAAGTGTGTTTAAACAAACATTGTATTTGCTGCTTTGATTTGGCTTTTATGTGGAGTAAATTCGCTCTAGGCAGATTTAACCATAATATAATTGTCTCATAATGCCGTGGGGGGGTGTCCCGTACACCACTGGATGAGAAAGGAGCACTCAACATCCTGTAGCGATCATTGCTCTTGTGATTGCCTGTTAATATCACTTTGTGTTACAGCACAAATTTGTCTCATGCTTCACTGACGCAAACACATAAACTCAAGAATCATATTGTTTCTCCCACTGGTCAAGTTATTTTTTCAGTGCTGTGTGAGTGTTGCCAAGTCAATTTCAATTACACATCCCCTGCTGTTCTTTTAATGTCAGAGATTTCTCACTTTCTCATTTTTTCTTTCCTTTGTTCAAATAGTGTGAGTCATATATCCACGCTGCAGTCAGGATAACACCCCCTCCATAGAAATCCAATGATGCTTAAACTGACACATCTGACACTCTTGAATTGTCGCTCCTGCATTATTATGCTCTAGATTAAGAATAAATTGTAGCACAATAGTTGTACTGACTGTGAAAAATGTCATCCTGCCTATCATAATTACTCCAGCACATCCTCATATTCTCTTTCTGTCTATTTTTTCTCTCTCTCACACTTTGTATAGGAAAGTACGCCATGCGGGACCTCGTGCACAGGCTCCCGGGTGGGAGCAATGCTAGCGGGAGCAGCGGGGGTACGGCAAACAGCACAGCAGGTAAAACCATGTGCGATGACACCGTTACGGCTATATGCTGCGCCCTACACGAGGTCATCACCAAGAACATGGAGAACGCGAAGGCCTTACGAGATGCCGGTGGCATTGAGAAGCTCATCGGTATTGCTAGGAGTAAAGGAGACAAGTAGGTAGACTTTTTATTTTTGATAAAAGGCCTGCATCTTGTCAATAACCACTTGCAATCCGGTCTAACCGGCGTAAAATACCCTGAAGTGTTCGCTAACCACTAGGCCATGGCTTTGTTTTTGTTTGTGTTTTCCGTGGACCCTGAGGCCTGTCAGTTATTTTGTTCTCCATAAACTGCGCATTGCTCTTGGAGACATTTTATTTTCCAGCTACATTGTTCCACTTTTATGCCAGCACCTTTATAAAGAGATGAACAGCATGAGTCAAACCGCAATAAGCTTTTTATGAGCTTCAAGGCCACATTGTCTACAGATGATCAGATATATCATTTATACATTCGCAGCGCAAGTCACTTACTCAGTGCTTGCTGAACTGTATTGAAGAAAAGTAAACTTGGACTAGGAACACACTTTTGCCAGTACAGAAAGAGCTGATTTTTTATTTGCTGCATCCTTCAGAATAAGAGGCTGTATGTAGCAGTGATTTTAACATGGTTAAGGGGTGTTATCCGCCCATGAAGTGAAATGCATGGAGTCCCTTAACTTAGATAAAAACAACTGTAACACAGCCTTGGAACTGGTTTATCACTTTTTTGAATCACCAGGAGATATACAGATGGGTCCAAATGAGACCACATTGAAAATCTGGGGTTTAACTTGATTGTATTTTAGTCTGAGCCAAAGGCGTGTGGGCAACACTCATAGCGCAACAGCTCTTCGGCCGACCCGAGGTCAAGTCCCGGCTTGTGATCCGTTCCCAATCCTGTGCCCCTCTTTCCTCCCCTATCGCGCTCTGTCTGTCCTTGACTGTCCAATCCAATAAAGGCAAAATGCCCAAAAATATATAATATAATAAAAACTAACTATATTTTTAACTAAATTTAAAATAACTTTTATACTATAACAAAAAAACTTCTGTAATTTAAACCTAGAAATTAACCTTTTTTTATTTTATTTTTTTATTTGAATTATTTTACCACAAAATAATTGCTTGTTTTTTGTGGTACACTTGCCAGATAAAGCCAATTTCTGATTCTGAAATAAAAAAATTGAATATAATTACGTTATTATACATATATATATATATATATATATATATATATATATATATATATATATATATATAAAAATAACAATATAGACCACTTAACATTGAGAAGTCAATGTTAAGTGGTCTCTTATTTTTTTCCAGAGCTGTGCGTGTGTGTGTGTGTGTGCGCGTGCATGCGTTTGTTCGTTCGTTTGTGCGTGCATGTGTGTGTTTTATTGTGAGCCTGTATATAGATAGATGTATTTATATAGACGTGTTTATTTGATATGCAGGCAACAGGTGTTTGTTTTAAATGTGAGTCATCCGGTCAGATTTCAAGTCAACATCCACTCAGAATCTAAACCATATAATTTATAATGGTCATTCATTAATCTTTCGTTATGCTGCTTGCTTTAGTCTCTTAGAAACAGCAAGTGTAGCCAGACTGACACTGAGTGAGTGATGACATTTCCTGCTCGAGTCAGGATGCACACTGTCAAAGACATTAATCTGACCCTCATCAAGCTGACACTTCATGCGACTGCTTTATATCCCCCATCAGCTATTCATACCCTGTGCCCACCCCGTTCAAGCCAATATGGTGATGACAGCTGCTTCCAGTTTCCTGCTGAGAGGTTATCAAAGGGACAAGCCACTCGGGTGCTTGTTTGTCTGGATATAGCACGAATGCAACCGGTTGATTTAGTACCAGCAAGTGGCAGCAACCATTGTGCTCGTTCTGATATGCATCAGGTTTGATGACTTTTGATGACTTTTGATTTGGAGCGGATTGATTTGGTGCAGATTGTGATATGTTTTCAACGCAATGTGCATGGCAGTGCAAAATAATACACTCACTGCTCTTGGCTGGATAAAAATAAGCCATTTCAAATTTAACATTTAGCAAAACATTAGGCCAAAAAAAAACTGCCTTCTGGTTTTCATGTGCAGTATGAATACAGCCCAGACTATATACAGTTAGTGGCCAAAAGAGATGTCTGCCCTAAGAAAATTAACATCTTCACACTTCACAGTTCAAATATTATTAAAATGTATTAAAGATTTGGTAGCATACAGCATAGCTGTGCTTGGAGTAAATTTTTTTATTTGTAATAATGCTTTGTGTTCTGTGTACCGACATAATTTTTGTCATACATAGAAATTAACACCACATGCAAAAACAAGAGAACAACGAACCAACAAAATATTAACATGTGTTCTTGTGTTGTGCTGTCATTGCTTTATTGGTTAATCATTGTTCACAAGTGTGTCTTGTCTAGTCATTAGTCCTTGTGTATTTAAGCCCTCATGTTTTTCATGGTCCTGGTTGAGTATTGTTTGGTGTAACCCGCTGTTGGTGAGTGTTAGCCAAGTCTGTTGTCAAGCCAAGTCTGTTTCAAGTTCAAGTCTGCTTCAAATTCAAGTCTGTTTCAGTTCATGTGTTGCTCACCTTGGATTTATAAATAAAACTGCAGTTGGGTTCTTCAACCTTGCCTCCAGTGGACCTCATATGTTACAGAATACTTGACCTCCAAAACATGAACCCAGCAGTTGCCATCCTTCGCCTTTGTCAAGGCCAGCGTCCCATAGAGGACTATGTTGTGGACTTTCCAGCCAGGTAAATTTCAATGATGTGGGCTAAATGAGCCCCTTTGCTCACAGCTGCCTGGGGAAGAGAATCCTCTTTTCCTGGCCCAATACATTGATCATGCCCTCCTGTTGAGTGGCTCTGCATTTATTGTGGGAATGGCGGAGGAGCTATGCTATTCCACAGTACCCACCGGTGTACTGGCCGTCGCCATCTTGGCAGCGTGTCACCACGCATCACTCCCGGATAACTGAAAATAGACAAAGAGACGGGACGTGGGTGGAGTTGAGGTGCCTAGTTGCTGAAACCACGCCTGCCTAGCTCGACCATAGTGGCAATCCACCTGTCACTCAAGTGGCCACGCCCTTAATAATGCAGAACTTTAAGGCTTACTATAATTTAAACAGGTGAGTTTTTCAAAAATTCATCCCCCTCACAGATGTCATGAAGGCCAAAATTACCTGTATAAACCAAAAACACTTTTTGTACCAAGCTGTAAAAAAAAAAAATTCTGCTCTATTAAAGCCATGTTCACTCAAGGACGGCAAAGATTTTCTTCTAACTTCATTTCAAGTGGCAATTGTAAATTGTTCCATTGTGTCCTTTGAGCTGAAATGGATTGACTCGGCTTGGCGAAAGACAAAAGACACAGCTGTTCTATCAAATCGGCTGAAGTCAAACAATTTGTGTCATTTTTGAGAACCAAGAGATTGTTTCTTTTGTTTGTGGTACATTGTTAATCATAACAAAAGCTGCTGTCCGTGTGAGATGTTTGCACAGAAAGCTGAGAAATCATCTAAGCAGCAATGTGCCAGGATTGGATTTTCATTTTCTTCTGTTATGTTTTGGCATTTTGATCTTTTGAATTTATCCAAAGAATAATTTTTCTATGATGTCATCCTTCGAAACATCGATAGTACACTACAGTTCAAAAGTTGGGGTTGGTAAGATTGTTTTATGTTTTTGAAAGAAGTCTCGTATGCTTACCAAGGCTGCATTTATTTTATCAAAAATACAGTAATATTCTGAAATACTATTACAGTGTAAAATAACTGTTTTCTATTTTAATATAGCTTTCCTGTAGCTCAAACAATAAGAGCGTGACGCTAGCAACGCCAAGGTCATGGGTTCGAAAGCAAGAACTGACAAAATTTTTTAAAAATGTGTACCTTGAATGCAATGTAAGTCGCTTTGGATAAAAGCATCTGCCAAATGCGTAAATGTAAATGAATATATTTTAAAATGTAATTTATTCCTGTGATTCAAAGCTGTATTTTCAGCATCATTACTCCAGTCTTCAGTGTCACATGATCCTTCAGAAATCATTCTAATATGCTGATTTGCTGCTCAAGAAATATTTCTTATTATTATCAATGTTGTAGAAAGTGTGATGTTTTTCAGATTCTTTGATGAATAGAAGTAAATAAATATCCTTAAAAATTTACTGAACCCAAATTATTGAACAGTAGTGTATTTGATAAGTAGAAAGTTTCTAAATCCAAAACCTTTTTATATTTACATTTAGTCATTTAGCAGACACTTTTATCCAAAGCGACTTAGAAATTAGAGCAATAGAAGCAACTAGAAACTCTAGCATGTAATCTAGCACAGAACACATAGGACAGAACAATTTTTTTATAGACAAACAGAAAACGAATAGAGTGACATCTTTTTAATTGCATGTCTTTTTTTAAATACATTTTTAATAAATTGATTATTCATTGATTTAATTGATGATTTATTATTGTATATTGTTTGATAATATTTTGTTGAATAAATCAGAAGAGGTCAATAAATAATGAAATAATGAAATAACTAATTGAATAAATCTTCCAATAACATGATCTCAAGGTTTTATCAAATGGCTTTATTTTCTGGATGCTGACAACAATAATGACAAACAAAATAATGAATGACTGTTGACGCCATTGAAACCATATGTTCATTTATTTATGTTAAATCTCTAAATCTCTACTCTCTCTCTTCTCTCTCTCTCTCTCTCTCTCTCTCTCTCTCTCTCTCTCTCTCTCTCTCTCTCTCTCTCTCTCTCTCTCTCTCTCTCTCTCTCTCTCTCTCTCTCTCTCTCTCTCTCTCTCTCTCTCTCTCTCTCTCTCTCTCTCTCTCTCTCTCTCTCTCTCTCTCTCTCTCTCTCTCAGACACTCACCTAAAGTGGTAAAGGCAGCATCTCAGGTTCTCAGTAGCATGTGGCAGTACAGAGATCTCCGGAGCCTTTATAAGAAGGTAAGAGACCGGCTTCCACTCACGACAACTGTGTCCCACTTCATCCATCCCAACCGGAGGAATTCATTTAGCATGCTAACTGATCTCCCACTCCCACACAATTGTGTTTGAACTTTTGGAATGGAAAAAAATAACTGGAGAAGCATTGTTTTGTACCCCTCCTCCCAGACAAAGATGTGCGAGCCACTGTTTATTCAGCACAACACCTTGTAGCCGACTGCAAACATTAATCCACAGTGACTAGCAAAGAATGCTCTATTGAGCAGTAACGGCCAGGCTGACGAGATATTTCCATTCAATAAGTGCTTGTTGCACTTACTATTGTGTGTATCCATTCAGATGTGTCTCTCACAGATTATTGAGGCAAACTTTGGCCTTGGCTAGCGCTGACTGCATTTAGAACGTATTGTATGGTCTGAATAGAATCGCAAATAGATTGACGTGAAGAGACCTTGAATGAATGTTCCCATATTTCTGTGCAACAGCAATTAACAGCAAACAAATTAAATTAATTTTAAAAAAAATATCTTTTTTTAGTTAACCTTTGGGGATTTATTTATAAAAACAAAAATCTTAACTGCTACTGTAGATACGTTTTTAAATGTATGTGTATATCGGAGTGTCTATTTATACTAAGTGCAAATAGCCGCCTTGTTGGTAGAGTTGCTATTTACAATAACTCCGCCCACTGACGTCTGGAAGTTACAGTTACGGAAGACACTGGATTGTCAATAGTAGCAATAGTGTATAGGGGGAGGGCAGAGAGTTTGGAGTCCACCTTTTGCCGAATGTGCTCTACTCCGTTTTCCCATCACATATCAGATTGAAAAGGCATTTATTTTTTGATAAAAAATTAAGAAAATATTCGAAAAGTGGAAATAAAGTGTCTAATGTGTGTTTAATAATAAATTGTTTGTCGGTTAGGGTTAGCGGTATGTGTAGGGAGGGCTTTATTGTCCCAATAAGGCAGCATCCATTACTAATTTTAATAAGTATAATAATTTACACTCTGTTATTATTGCATACCATTGAATGTTCAACAACGCTGAGGTGAAAATAGTATAAATAGCAACTAACTACTATTTACACTGTAAAACCTGCACCTTTGGGGGACTGTAAATAGACAATGTGCTCATGAAAATTTAAATTAAGGACAACCTATTAACATGTAGCTAGATTGCGTGGGTTGTGTATAGGGTATGCACATGACATCACCGTCGGCCGGATCAACTGCGGTTACGCCCACTGAGTGGCAAAAAGACCAGGTTGGTTTTCAGCGTGAACACACAAAACACATCTAAAATGGGAAAGAGCTTTGAAATTGACTGTACAAATAAATTTGACAAGAAATCTGAGGTATATTTTTACAGACTGAATGAAAGCTACAGAAAGGAGAAGCAAATGGATCACTGTAATTCACAGAAACGACTGGACTCCAGTCAGCGAAACGTGGATTTTTCAGTTATCATTTTGTCAATATGTTGATTTTTGGGGTAAAATCATACCCTATATATTATATTGTTATATATTGTATGGAAAACTTTAACATTGATCTAAGTGATCACACGAATTTAGACCTACTTATATTGTATTTATATAAAGCGTTCACAGGCAAATTTGCTTTATGTAACTCAATTTCCCTTGAGTCGAAATAAGGCACATATAAATGTCAGGAAACACGATTCCTGGCTACGTGCCAATATCCATGGATCACTGGATCTTTGGTAAGTTGTAAGGAACACTTATATCGAGTCCAGTCTTTAGTTTAAACTGATAACTGACGTTTTACTTGCGTGTTTACAGTTTCCCCTATTAACTCCAGTCAGTTACCCTCTGCTTAAACAGAGACAACGAATAGCCAAAGTAGTGTTTCACATTAACGAGGTTCAACCAAACTACAGTTCTCCCAAATGAACTAGTAGCAAGAGAACAAAAATTTTGGGTTGTGACAGACCACTGTCCCCCAACAAGCACTAGAAGCCTCTAGGCTGCAAGAACACACCGTTCCCCTTCGCTGAGCAATCTCCATCCTGACAGATACAACGCTGGGTGGTGAGGAACGTCCCAGACTGAGCTCTGTAATGTGTCGTTTTGCCTACTCTGCTCTGAAGAGTAGGTGCTGAAGAATTACAGCCCACGGAGACGGAGACGGATGCCACGCTGACCTTTAGAGATGAGAAAAGGCCACGAGCTGACTGCCTGCACCACCGAGATGAGTTTAGAAGTGTGTCTGCAGGAATGGAGGCGTCCCTTCCCCGAACTGTGTCGAAGAGGGAGCTGGGCTAATTCACAATGGCTGTTTGAAAATCTCTGTAATGATATGTAATTATGGATGTTTGCGAGTTTACCCCCCTGAGCTCGCCGCCATCCAAACCAATGTCAAATTACGAGCTCTAATTTTATGTGTACATACTATTAATTACCCTCTCTGTCTTTTTTTTTTATATTTAGAGGGTTTGACGAAAAGGTAGCATGCGTAGATTATAATGAAAGAGAGTAATTAGAACGCTGATTCCCATTATGCTAGCTGACTAAATATCTATAAATAATATCGAACAAAGGACCACAGCACTCGAAGGTTCAGCAGCATTGTGTTCGCGTGCCGCCTTGAGGCAGGTTATTGAGCAGCTGCTTTAGCTGACGCAGATAAAGTGATGAGGTCAAGGGCATGGAGGACAGCCAGAGCTATAGATGCATCATCAGTCGTTAAATCTACAGTATTGCTTATTATATAAAGTTCTCGCATTGATTTTGGAGGGATAGAGCCCTCTCGCATTCTTTTTAGCCCCCTCCAGGCTGGGTTTGCAAAGATTTTTAAAACCTCCCACAACCTAACCTGTTCCCTCCAACCCAGCTGAGCCCTGGAAATGTCACCGGGGATGGTATTAAGCAAAGGGCAGCAAGAAAGAGATTGCTATTATTAACATTTGCAGAGCCCCGTCTCTCATCTCATGAGTGCATAATGACAGTTGTTCCATGTGGATGTGTCTTTCTCTCCCTCCGTTGAAATGAAAGGTGTCAATTTGGATGAGTCGGGCCACCTGAGGCGCGATTCTTCGTGTTTTGAGGTGGTGTGACGGATGAAGCTGAGAGAGAAGAGGGAACACAAAAGGGGAGGAAAGCGGGAACAAGAGGTTTGGGAAGCCAGACACCTCCCAAGGCTGTGAACAATGGCCTTGTGCCCAGGAAGCTTCTAGCCAGTGTGGGAGGAAATTGTATTATGTAGTTTAACAGTCTTAAATAATCTCTGCATTTAATAATATATTGAGTTGTGTGTCCAGTATGTTTTATTTTCCTTCGGTTTCTTGTTTTATAATTTAATTATGAATTAATTTAATTTTATATTTATGTTTTAATTTTTTTAGATATTTTGTTTTATTTTTGGAAAAGTACTATATATGTAATTAAATTATTGGTAACACCTTAGTTTAGGGTCCAATTCTCACTATTAACTAGTTGCTTATTAGTGTGCATATTACTAGGATATTGGCTGTTTATTAATACTTATAAAGCACATGTTAATGCCATATTCGAAATCCCTTAATCCTACTCAATACCTAAACATAACTACCTTACTAAATATTAATAAGCAGTAATTATGAGTTTATTGAGGCAAAAGTCATAGTTAATAGTTAGTTAATAGTGAGAAGTGGACCCTAATCTAAAGTGTGACCAAATTATTTTCTAATTTTGTTTCAATTGTATGTAAAAAAATATATATATATAAATATATAAATATAAATTCTATTGGTATTGTGACTGTTTGCATATAACGATTTATATATTTTTTTAAATATGTTTGGAGTTTGTTCGTTGCATTTATGCCCTGGGAAAGATTAGACATACAGTAAATTGATTTTTAGCAACTTTTGAAAATTGCAGTCCCAATTTTTTGGCCAATAATGCAATTTGCAATAATGCAAATATTTATAATTTTGCATAATAAAATGCATTTAATTCATATGAAGTTATAGAAATTAATTCACTTCGAAATGTTTGAAGAAGTGCAGACGGTTTCAGCTCCATCAACTAATAAGGTGTGTGTTTGTGAGAAAGCCCAGAAGCACTTGGCTTGATTTACTCAGCATGACGTAGAGCTGGACTAAGATGAAGTGAAGTTCTAGCCTGAGAGAAGAGAGAAGTTGCTTATGCCATTGATCTTGAGCCTGAAGCCTCACTCATGTTGTGCTGAGAGGTGTTACATTCAGCCTGGCAGTCTCCTGAGATGCAATTCCACAGTCATCCTTACCCAACGCTCTCCACGAGGAAGTATCAGGGTAGTCAATTGCCTCAGCGACCCAAGGGAGCTAACGCAGCAAGAGCAACGCTTCTGGCTCTAGCCGCCTCTGGGAGTATAATAATGAGCGCTTGCCATTGGCTTGCTTCAGTGCACATTTCCACACCCAAAGTTCTTTTTTTTTTTCTGTCTGACTCTTTAGCAGCATTATTGAGTAATCACAGGAAGGCAGGTTGCAATAAATGGCTCGTCTTTGTATGGTCTACTTGGTCTTTTCAGTCTTGGTCTGAGTCAGAATCAGTCCTGTAATGATGCTTCATGCATTCAGCTGGAATTAACAGAATTAACTGAGGTTTTTGGACCTATAAGACGTGCGTTTATCCAAGTGAATTTACCGCTCAACCTTTTTACACTTCGAAAGCAGTTACCTTAGCATGAAAATCCATCAATCCAATGCACATTATTCTCTCAGCCCTGATAAAGAAGAAAGAAAGAAGTTATGGGACTGTGGCAGGCGGGGTGTGGTCTAGAGGCTGCTGCAGGCGGAGGAGGAGTCTTGGGAGGGCTAATGGTTAAGGAAACACGCCTCCGTTAACGAGATCTAACAGGTGTAATCATTTTGCAGTGACTCGAGAGACGGGATAAAAGCCGGGCCCAGAGAGAGAGAAGGGGGCGATCGTGGCAACACCACAAGAGACTGCTGAAAAGCCTTCGTTTGAGTTTTGGTTGCACTTGATGCTGTTTGAGTTATTGTTGTTGTCAGCCCAATAAAACGCCTAAATCACTGCCGTCCAAGTGTGATCCTGTACCGGCGATTGAAAAGTCGTCACAGTGGTGCCGAAACCCAGGAAAGGGCCCCTTCGCCGATCCCTGCCCAGCGGAGCCATATCCGGGGCCCGGTGGCCCGACTCGTGCCGCTCCCACGTTTGGCAATGACAGACTCCGGCCCGGTATCCTTTACTAACCCCCCTCTCTCGTCTCACCTGCAGGAGGCTGTTTCTGCTGCCTCCAGTGTGGAGGAGAGGTCTGGGCCGCTCTGCTGGCGTTGCGGGGAGCCGGGACATTTCCGGGATCAGTGCGCCTCGATGGAGGTGGACACGCTGATCCGGGTCCCCGAGGCGCCACCCAGCGCCCCCGGGCGAGCCGGGCAGTATCACGTACCAGTAAGCGTCGGGGGAAATACCTATCAGGCTTTGGTGGATACAGGCTGTAACCAAACCTCTATCCACCAACGACTGATGCAAGCCGGGGCATGGGATACAAGCCGTATGGTAAAGGTGAGGTGTGTGCACGGGGAGATTCGGGAATATCCACTTGCTTCGGTCACAGTTCAATTGGGGGACCAAAAGCATAGAGTGGAGGCGGCGGTTAATCCCCATCTCAGCCACCCTGTAATTTTGGGAACAGATTGGCCATAATTTCCAATACTATTAAGGGGATTGTTTAAGGGTGGCCCCTGCAAGGACAAAGCTAAGGCGGGGGTGAGGACCGCTGGGGTGGGCGAGGTGACCCCAGGTCCGTCCGGGACAGCCCCAGGGGGGGGAACCCGTCGGGGGAGGGCCCTGTGGCCTTTTCCCCCCTTGGGGACTTCCCCCTGGAGCAGTCCCGGGACGAGACACTGCGGCATGTTTTTGACCAGGTGCAATCCATTGATGGTCACCTCGCGGACCCCACGCGTGTCCTCTCCTACCCCTATTTTGCAATAATCCAAGACCGGTTATATCGCGTGATGCAGGACACGCAGACAAAGGAAGATATAACCCAGTTGTTAGTACCGAAGGGCCATCAGGAAATGCTATTCCAGGCGGCCCACCACAATCCGATGGCTGGGCATTTGGGTCGGGATAAGACACTCAACCGTATCATGGCCCGATTTTATTGGCCGGGCATTCGCGGGACGTCCGCAGGTGGTGTGCGGCCTGCCGCGAATGCCAGCTGGTTAATCCCCCGGCCACCCCAAAAGCGCCATTGCGCCCATTACCGCTCATGGAGGTCCCCTTCAAAAGAATTGGGATGGACCTCATCGGGCCATTAGAACGGTCAGGACGAGGGCATCGCTTTGCATTAGTTCTCGTGGACTATGCAACCCGATACCCGGAGGCAGTGGCGCTGCGCAACATCTCGGCGAAGAGTGTTGCGGACGCCCTCTTCCGCATTATCTCCCGGGTGGGGATCCCGAAAGAGATCCTCACCGACCAAGGCACAACGTTTATGTCACGCACACTACGCGAACTGTACGAATTATTGGGGATTAAATCCATTCGCATGAGCGTGTACCATCCTCAAACCGATGGGCTGGTGGAACGATTTAATCGCACCTTAAAGAATATGATTCGTAAGTTCGTTCACGAAGATGCAAAAAATTGGGATCGCTGGTTGGAACCTCTGTTGTTTGCAGTACGCAAGGTCCCCCAAGCCTCCACTGGGTTTTCCCCCTTCGAGCTTCTCTACGGCCGTCGACCCTGAGGAGTTTGGAAGGACGGGCCTACAAACACAAAAAACTAAATTCAGTATGTACTGGACCTGAGAGCAAAGCTCCACACACTGGGGCGGCTCAAAATGGAGAATTTGCTCCGGGCCCATTTGCTCAAAGCCAACTCTACAACCGTGGTACCCGGCTACGCGAGTTCACTCCGGGAGAGAAAGTACTCCTTTTACTACCCACGTCTGGCTCAAAATTACTCGCCAAGTGGCAAGGGCCCTTCGTGGTCACACGGCGGGTGGGGAATGTCGACTATGAGGTAGTGCGGCCGGATAGGGCGGGGACACGTCAAATTTACCACGTCAACCTCCTAAAACCATGGAGAGAGGTGGGGTCGGTGCAGTTGGCCACGACAGTGAGAGAGAGGGACGAGCTGTGGCTGGAACCAACCGTAAAACCCGAGTCCGTAGTTCTGGTCCCCTGTGGGCCACATCTCTCGTCTGACCAGCTGGCCGACATGAGTCAGTTGCAGCAGGACTTTGCCGACGTGTTTTCCCCTTTGCCCGGCCGCATGAATCTCATTGAACACCACATAGAGACGACCCCCGGGGTGGTGGTACGATCCCGACCCTATCGGTTACCTGAACACAAAAAGAAAATAGTTCGGGAGGAATTAGAGGCCATGCTAGACATGGGGGTAGTTGAGGAGTCCCACAGTGACTGGTCCAGCCCAATAGTCTTGGTTCCGAAGGCTGATGGCTCGACCAGATTCTGTGTGGATTACCGTAAGGTAAACGCGGTTTCAAAGTTTGATGCATATCCCATGCCGCGGGTTGATGAGCTGCTCGATCGGTTAGGCACTGCTCGATTTTACTCGACATTGGATTTAACAAAAGGGTATTGGCAAATCCCCTCCACCGCATGAAAGACACCAACGTGCGGATCACCCGTTGGTACTTGGCGTTACAACCATTTAAGTTTCAGGTGGTCCACAGGCCGGGGGCGCAGATGGCTGTGGCTGACTTCCTCTCCAGAAATGGGGGGGGTGGGTGGTTGGCAGGCCGGATGGCTCCCCGGCCTGAGTCGGGCGGTGGGGGTATGTGGCAGGCGGGGCGTGGTCTAGAGGCTGCTGCAGGCGGAGGAGGAGTCTTGGGAGGGCTAATGGTTAAGGAAACACGCCTCCGTTAACGAGATCTAACAGGTGTAATCATTTTGCAGTGACTCGAGAGACGGGATAAAAGCCGGGCCCAGAGAGAGAGAAGGGGGCGATCGTGGCAACACCACAAGAGACTGCTGAAAAGCCTTTGTTTGAGTTTTGGTTGCACTTGATGCTGTTTGAGTTATTGTTGTTGTCAGCCCAATAAAACGCCTAAATCACTGCCGTCCAAGTGTGATCCTGTACCGGCGATTGAAAAGTCGTCACAGGGACGTAATGAATGTAATAAGATTATTTAATCACATTGAAACTCAGTCTTCCTTGAATGTATTGATTTCAAGTGGTGGGAACGTCTTCAAAGGAAGTATCCATCCTTCAGGTATTTTTTATTGCACAGCCACCCCAACCACCGATCATCTTAAAGAATAGAGGTAGGAGTTCTCATTTCTTCCTCTCGTGGGAACCTGAAATTTCAAGTAATACTTACAACAGCGTGAGTAAAAGGAAATGACAAAGTCCCCTACTGAAGAGGTCTTTAGTCGACTGGTAACATGTTTTCCCCTGTTCCGTGCCTCTCTTCACGCCCCTTGGAGCCTTCAAATACATGTCCAATGTCATTATTTGCAACAAGCACATTAGTTGGAGAGCGGTGGCTCCTTCTGCTAGAGTTTCTGCCGTGTTGGGAAAGTGGGGCAGCTTTGAACTGCACAGAGTCGGAGGGACAGACTCTTTGATCTATACCTCACCTTTCCAACAAAAGGAATGTCACGGAGAAGCAAATGGGATGTCAAGGGTAGTGTTCTGTGTCCCTGTTAAAAAAAACTTGTTCAGTAGCCTGGGTTTTCAGACATTCTCCTTGTTTCCTCAAAGCCTGATAACACAGCTATATTATATTTCACTAGCAAAACTTGTTCGTTGACCCATTCTGAAACCTTGTGAGACTTTTGAGTAATAGGATGAAATTGTTTCCTCATTGCTTAGCTTTACTTATTTGGTGGTTTTATTCTTGCTGTCTGTTCTGTATTTACGTAAATGTCCACATGAATCAGCTGTATGAATCATTTGACCTTTTATTCAGTGAGAGCAAACTTATAATCCCATACGAGCTCGTAATATCTTATACAGCCACCTTGATCCAATTTTAAGGAGTAGTCATATTTTATAACTATGAATTTAGTTTTTGAATTTATGAATTTAAAGATTATCTCTTCATCACGGCACCTGTTAGTGTGTGGGATATATTAGGCAGCAAGTGAACATTTTGTCCTCAAAGTTGATGTGTTAGAAGCAGGAAAAATGGGTAAGTGTAAGGATTTGAGCGAGTTTGACAAGGGCCAAATTGTGATGGCTAGACGACAGGGTCAGAGCATCTCCAAAACTGCAGCTCTTGTGGGGTGTTCCCGGTCTGCAGTGGTCAGTATCTATCAAAAGTGGTCCAAGGTAGGATCAGTGGTGAACCGGCGACAGGGTCTTTGGCTCATTGATGCACATGGCTGGCCCGTGTGGTCCGATCAAACAGACGAGCTACTGTAGCTCAAATTCAAAGAAGTTAATGCTGGTTCTGATAGAAAGGTGTCAGAATACACAGTGCATCGCAGTTTGTTGTGTATGGGGCTGCATAGCCACAGACTAGTCAGGGTGCACATGCTGACTCCTGTCCACCTCTGGAAGCACCAACAGTGGGCATGTGAGCATCAGAAATGGACCATGGAGCAATGGAAGAAGGTGGCCTGTTCTGATGAATCACGATTTCTTTTACATCACATGTGTGTCACTTACCTGAGGAACACACGGCACCAGGATGCACTATGGGAAGAAGGCAAGCCGGTGAAGGCAGTGTGATGCTCTGGGCAATGTTCTGCTGGGAAACCTTGGGTCCTGCCATCCATGTGGATGTTACTTTGACACATGCCACCTACCTAAGAATTGCTGCAGACCATATACACCCTTTCATGGAAACGGTATTCTCTGGTGGCTGTGGTCTCTTTCAGCAGGATAATGCGCCCTGCCACAAAGCAAAAATGGTTCAGGAATGGTTTGAGGAGCACAACAACGAGTTTGAGGTGTTGACTTCGCCTCCAAATTCCCCAGATCTTAATCCAGTCGAGCACCTGTGGGATGTGCTGAACAAACAAGTCTGATCCATGGAGGCCCCACCTCGCAACTTACAGGACTTAAAGGATCTGCTGCTAACTTCTTGGTGCCAGATACCACAGCACATCTTCAGGGGTCTAGTGGAGTCCATGCCTCCACGGGTCAGGGCAGCAAAAGGGGAACCAACACAATATTAGGAATAATAATAATAATAATAGGTCATAATGTTATGCCTGATCGGTGTATCTATATAATTGCTTTAGAAAATGACAATGCAAAAAGTGGCATCTTCAACATTGTTTTTGGTCTTTTTAATTTATCATTATATTCATCCCCAAAAAATAATTATTTATATTTATTTATATTTGGTTGATATTAGATATTTAATTATGCACATTTATGATTTTTCATGCTGCATGATAATGGTATGTAATTTATGATGCTTCAGGTTTCTCAGCCACTTTTTTCAATTATTTTTAATTAAGTTCATCATATTAACAATAAATTGCACAAAGTCTTCCCAAAACTTTTTGTCTCTTTTTGCTTCATAACCTAACCAGGTTCAATGTTTTGATTTGTCTTGTGTGTTGTTGTTTTAAATAATGTACTGTAGAGCACGACCATATGCTCTCAGTCTCTGCACATTCAGCAAGACCCACTGATTCATGTTCACAGTGACGCGTCATCGAGCCAGTGGCCAATGGCTTTATTTTATCTCCTCCATCAGCCTTTCAGGTTGCTTCAGTCACACATCAAACAGGCTTTCTCCACAGACACCGACTCCAGATCATCCGTCCATTGATTTCTGTACCTCCATCCGGTCATTGATTTTTGTAATGACTCCACACTAGAAGGCCTTAAACTAAACTGACAGAATAACAGTGGGCTAATGTAGCGTACATAGATCCTGAAGAAAGCATGTTTTGTTGTGCACTCTCAAATAAATGAATACATGCATTATAGTACATTTTTCTCTGTCTCTTTATTTTCTAGGATGGCTACTCACAGTATCACTTCGTCGGCTCTGCCTCAACAATAGAGAGAGATAGACAGAGACCGTACTCATCCTCACGCACTCCATCAGTATCTCCGGTCCGGACCTCACCTAACAATCGATCAGGTGAGTGTACGTTTCTC
>CM031966.1:26634159-26654159 GCA_018749465.1 Paracanthobrama guichenoti
ACAGCTTCCAGAAGCACAATGCAGGCTACGTGCAAAAGCTTCACCTGAAATGCAGTTTTAATGTTTTTGTTTTTTTGTTTTTTTATTAAATAGAAGTGTAAATATATATATGTGTGTGTGTGTGTGTGTGTGTGTGTGTGTGTGTGTGTGTGTGTGTGTGTGTGTGTGTGTGTGTGTGTGTGTGTGTGTGTGTGTGTGTGTGTGTGTGTGTGTGTGTGTTAATCTAATTAATTTGGCTGAGAAATTACCCCCCCAAATTTTTTTTAAATCATGATTGTTAAATGAGAAAAGCATCAAATAGACATTACAAAAAGTAACTTTACAAAGAAATATTTGATTTGATTCAACATAGAATTTATAACACAAACCTTTATTACATAAACTTTTAGGCTACAATGGCCATGATTTTTTTTTTTCTGAAGCTGCATCTGAATTGGTATTTAGATATATTTATAGATTGGTTACCATGATTCTTCAAAATATCTTCTTTTATGTTCCACAAAACAAAAGAAAGTCATACAGGATTTAAACGACACAAGTGTGCAAAAGCTTCTCCTGAAATGGAGCAGTTGCCACATTTTTTTAGACAGTCTGTTGTCTAAATATATCTTATTATAGTTGCGTTTTCTATTAACAGTTCCAATTATAAGTTTTCATGTAGTTGCTATGATGTAAACAAAGGGCAAAGCTTAGCCTGCTAGCTAACATTTCAGTGTTGATATATGCTGTGTCCCAATTCGCCTACTTATACTATGACTTGTACTAAAATGTACTCTTTTTGTGAAGAAAAAGTACATACTTTTGAGTGTGTAGCAGAAGAGTATGCAAGCTTTGGGACATACTACTTCGTCATCTTTAACGGACAGCTCTGTCGCTTAGTTACATGTATCCGGTCACCGTTTAAACTGCCCTGTCAATCATCTTATCACAGTTAAAAACCTCCTCATTCAATTTAATTTAATTTCCTAATGTATCGGAGAGAAATGTATTAACTCGTTGATCTGCTAGTCGTGGGTCTTTCATGCAGAGACTCTCCTTGTGTTTTCAATTTAAATATAATGATGCAGTGAATGGCCAAACATATCAATGCAAAAATTCACAATGCTGTTGAAGATGAAATATAATGTGGATAATATTAAATAAATATATTTGTCAAGTTAGATACTGATAATTATTATTAACTCAAACCCCTTTATCTAAACCTCTCTACTTAACCGTCGGACTTGAACATCCTTCATGTTTGTAGTTTTTTTTAACACTTTTTATCTGCGTTTTTGTAGTTTTAATCCAATCCTCGTCCAACTCGCAATGGGTTGTGTGCAATATTAACCGTTAGAGTGTGCACGGATCTGCTTTTCAAAACGGAAATAGTAGACCGTCCGGGTATTTTTGGAATACTAATTTCAACATACTACGATTTGGGACATACTAATTCTTTTTTCGATTACTATTTAGGACGGGTAGTATGCGAGTTGGGACACACAGATAGCGTTTACTTGAGCTTTTGTAAGCTCTTGCTTTTGTAAGGTTGTTTCCATCCCTTAGGAAAATTAACCATGGTTTTGTGATCAATTATAGCCTAGAAATCTAGACGCACCCTAGCGGAAGCAAATCTAATTTGCCGCGAGTGTAGTCCAGCAACTCTTGGGAGACCTGTGAGCTGGAAAAACCAAACTCTGGTCAGGCCAATCACATCGTGTATAGAGTCAGTGGGCAGGCTTAACATAATGACGGCAGGGTTGCAGAGGTTCCGCGTGCTACTTAAAAACAAAGAAGCTAGTGAACAGCGGTCTTTCGAATCGGATGGCCACGACTCTGGGAGGCTTGGAGTTAAGCTTTTCTTTGAGAAAAGAACAAAGAACGGTACTGAAGTCATTCTTAAGAAATGAAGAAGTGTTCGGAGTTTTGCCGACCGGATATGGCGAAAGTTTAATCTATCAACTAGCTCGGCTTCACCTTCTTCGTTGCTCTGGTTGGTTGTAGTGCTATCCTATTGCGTGCAGAGGGAATTTGAAAGAACCGTTTATCCCGCCTCTCGGATTGAGCCCTGCCAGTGGTGTGTTCCCACACCCAACATCTTGATGTGGGTCTGGCTTGTCAGGCTAGATCAATTACTGTTTGTATTAGTTTTCTGCCAAGTGTCATGATTAAATGGTGTATAACTTTGCATCTAAAATGTATAAGAAAATTACAAAAAGGTCTGCGCATGAAATGAATCATGAATCTTGTTTGTTAATTCTTAAGTCTGAATCAGGCTTGAGTTGGTTTGAAGTTTATGGCATCCTTAATATTTACATCTGAGAAGAGCTTGCGTTGCGTTGTGGTGAGGGCTGTGATATTTCCTAAACAAGCACTAAACTGTGCTAATCACAACACACTGGGCCAGCTAACCAATCACAGCACATTTTGTATTTCAGAAGGAGGGGCTTCATCGAAACAGGAAATAAATGGCACATTCGAGCCAGATTGGGGAGAGAGGAGCTGTAATCATGTAAAATGTATGAAAAAGAATGTGTTTTTTGAACAATCAAGCATGAAAGCATATTGTAGTACACCCCAAAAACAAATTCAAGACTTGTAAATGAATGGTTTTGAGGTTCAGTCTTGTTCACCCTCCTTCTCACCACATTCTGTCTGTTGTCCTTTCAATAAATAGTGGCAATATTTAGAGTTATCTGAATATTTGAAACAGTTTTTTTAGATATTCTTTTATGTATTAAGTGTATTTTATTGATTGTGATTTTGTGCAGTTATTAAGCAGTCAAAATCAAAATTTAAGTCAAAAAAAAAGTATTTATTTGTGTAAAGAAAAAATATTTGCATATTATTAATATGGCATGCTCAGAGCTACTCAAGTTTCAAAATGTCTATAATTTTACATTATCAGGTGTAGTTCATATTATTAATAATTGAGTTAAAAACAAATAAAAGGTTATGTATTTATTATTGTCTTTTTTAATTGGATCTTGGATACAAACCAACAGATACATTTATTCATAACAACTGAATAAGTCTGGCTCAAATGCAGAAACGGCTTCATTGTAATGTAAAAAAAAAGTATGTAAAAAAAACAGTAATAGGTTATAAATATAATTGGATGAGCCATGTTTGATGCTGTTGTAAAATTAGCTGTGGAACCTGCACACAGTCTAATTCTGTATTAATGCAGCCAGTTGCGAGTGCAACGTTGCTTGGCAACCGTAAACATATAGTTACACCAGACACAAGCAGAGCGTCATGACACATCAAGAAGTGAATCACTCCCATTATAATCAGCAAACACACTGAAAGCGCTCATCTTTGAATTTGCATCATGAAAGCATTCATCACACAGTTTGCATAGTAGTTTATGGTTTTGTGCTTGGTGCATGTGTGAATATATTAATGTAGACTATTGAAGTAGATCAATTAAACTTAAAAAGGCCAATTTTTGCCACTATTTTTACTTTATGCCTTCATGGAGAGATACTAATATCAACTGACCTCACATTAAAATTAAACACAGATCAATGTGTTACTGAGGCTGTTGCTCCAAGTTGGAGCTCTGCCTGATCACTGCATCAACATCAAGGATTTTGGCATGAACTTCAATGCAGAGGTGACAGGTTTTTGCTCACATTTTGCTCACTTTTATAATTTAATCATGAAGCATGGAGGTGATGCTTCCAATGCCACCAGTCAAGGCCTTCAAAAATACTTTTATGGGATGCCAGACCCTAAGAACACAACAACCATGATGTAGCGTTGCCAGCTATTACTGTATTACTGAGACACATTGAGGGCAGCAACTCAAGAGCTCTTTGTTAATATTATTAGAGTACAAGTGAGTCCATTCCTGGTGGTCAGCAAGCAATCTGCAGATCACTTCAAGAACATCATTTTTATCATCATACTGTTACATTTCTGAGAAACCAGAAAAAGGTTAGCCTTCTCAGTTTCAGACATACAGGAAAAATTGCTGCTTTCCTTTTGTACCTTTTGTGACATTGTTGTTCTAGTTAACCCTTTAACAAATGTTTAATGTCAGCAACAACAACAAATTGGCTTCCATTACAGTGGGATTCATTGACAATAATGGTTGATTTTGCTAACTTTTGTGCATATTAGCTGGTATATCAAGACATATTTCTCACAGAATCTAGTGTTTTAGTGCTGTAGGCGAGTAGATATAGCCCTACGTGATATAAGTGTAGCAATAACAATAATGTTCCACTCTTGATGCCTGTGGAGCTCAGACACAAAAGTCCTTTCGCCAACAGAAGTCACTAATAATCTCTTCACAATATCAGTTTTTCTTACATGTCTTTCGAAACATATTGTTTTCATTTTCTACCATTAAGATCATCAACTGTTCTGTAAAGTCACCTGAAGAAAATCAAATCAGAACGAACTGCACACTGAGTTAAATGCATCAGTACTGATTTTCTGTAGAACTGTTTTGCGTGTTTCACAAAATGCGTATATTTGTGAGGTTTATGGAAACGTGACCGGAGCCTTTGAGAGTCTTTGTGCTTGTTAACTCCGTAACAGAGTTCCTCGATATTTAAGACTGATAATCAGCTATGTGCATATTTTTGCAAAATGATGCATTGTTAAGGAGCAATGATTAGATTAGGAATCATATCAAGGCGGTTTTGAGGAGGGTAAAGCACTTGCAGTTATAATCTGATTATGGGTTTGAAATAATTAGCATACTAATGTTTCTCTTGGCCATTGTGGGTAGAGTGGTGCTTAAAGCTATTGTGTGTTTTATTGATGAAAACTGGAGAGTGTGTGTGTGTGTATGAGCCAGTTTATGTTTTTGTGGTCAGGGCTGATCAGTAATAGGTGTGTGTGTGTGTGTGTGTGTGTGTGTGTGTGTGTGTGTGTGTGTGTGTGTGTGTGTGTGTGTGTGTGTGTGTGTGTGTGTGTGTGTGTGTGTGTGTGTGTGTGTGTGTACGTGGGTGTGTATAAATCCTTCTGTGCTGGCCAAAGAGGTCTTCCGTGCCGTGAGCCCTTGGGTAGCTGTGTGCTTTGGAGATAGTGCCGTTGCCCACTATCCAGGGATCCAGGCTCTATCAGACCAGGCTGTAGGAGGGCCGGAGGGGGAGTGGCGCTGATCCGGTTAGAGCGTTGAGGCTGGAAGAGATTTTTAGGCACAGAGGGAAGACTCATTCCTGATCTCTGTGACCTTCATACAGCTGTTCTGAAGTGGCTAGGACAAAACACACAGAGCTCATGGACAAAAGGACAGGTCTAACGGCCTGATTATACTTATAAGAGTATAAAGTTTAGATAAAACAAGAATACTGCTTTTATAATAATTCTGAAGCAAATTCATAAGTCAACACCATTATTAGAGACATTTTTCTTTAAAACTGCAGTGATCTAAAAAACGCGGTTTGAAATCTCTGGTGTACCTTGTAACCAATCACGTCAACGTACGGGCGGGCTTTAGCATATCATTAACTATGACCGATCTGAAGTAAGGGAGTCTCAGGAGAAGCCAGGGTATCGCAGTATATTTTTCTGTTGATATGAAAACTCGGGTAGATTTAGCGATATAGAGGGTGTATGATGTATATTACGATGTTATGATACTATGCCTTTCTCCACGGATTAACTGATTGTTCAAAGCATTTCTAAGGATGCTGATTGTTGTGAGATGGCGAACAGGAACATGGTTTGTGTAACATTGGCAACACATTATTAGCTGTTTGATGATGTAGTCAAGCAAAAGGCTAATCATATGAATTACTGTTATGTGTCCGACGTTGTAAAGAGCGATACCATTGTGCTGCGTTTACCTCAGTAAGTTGACTGAGTGGAGCTTGTGTGAGTGAGTGGAGGCGGGGCTAATTAACATATTCATGGTTCCGCATATACTAAATGAAGCAAGGGTGTAGTTACATTCAAGCTAGTTTAAGGCTTGGAGACATTTTTTCACAGGAATTTTTTTTTAAATATGTCATTTTGGTGATCAAAGATGAGTTTTAAGGGATAAAATTGTTGACTACAGGGGGAATTGTTGACTACCCATATTGCACTCAGAACACTCTGGCAACCATATAGCAACGTTCTAATAACCACTCAAAACTGTTGTGTGTACCCTCTGTTGTGCCTTTTTTTTTTTTTTTTTTTTTTTTTTTTTTTTGTGAGAATGGCATTTCAATGACAAATATGGCATGTTTTGTGTGATTTATTTTCTCATGACTTGGGGAAGCTGGGTAGATTGGAGCTGGCTGTTACAAGACCTGTTGGAATCATCCTTCATGCTGTCATGCTAAACAGCACTAATGATGAATAATGATGCACATCTCTGCATGTCCAGCCTCGTACAGGCAGGAAGCTATGAACAAAGTCAGAAAAGTAAAAAATCCAAGTTAGTTACACCAAAATAAGAATAGGCAAACAGAACAACAACAGATAAAAGAGAGAGCGAGAGAGCGCGCTACAAAGTGTGAAATCAGGCCAGTGTGTCTCCAGATGCTCAGTAAGAAGGGTTTGTGTGATTATTTGAATTGCAGCCAGCGCCCCCGCCTCACCCAGAGAGATGATCAGCCTCAAGGACAGGAAGAGCGACTACGACTCGACTGGAACCAACGCCGGTTACCATGGAAACAAAGGAGAGCACACTTCCAGAAAAGACACAATGGCAGGTAGGTCTAACTTTAAGAGGAGGGTGAGAAGGAAGATACACAGAGTTTTGTCTGAAGCACTTCTAGACATACATACACTTACAGAACTGTAAATTCCACTTTGTTTTCTGAGCTTTTTATGTGAAATAACTTCTGATGCCAAAGCCTGAACTCAAAATTAAGCAAAATAGTTAACATCACAGTGATTTTATATCCATATTTTAAAACTCTAAATATCCAGAAACGTCTATGTGAGTCATTTGTTATACTTGAAAATATTTTTTTATATATTTAGGTAAATATGCTGTTTATGTCTGTGTATTGTTATATTGGTGCAAATGATATCGATATTGATGCATAGTAATTTTAATATTTTTATTTTATGTATTTATAATATTAATGCATTCATTTGCATTTATAGGAATAATAAATTAATCATTTTAATTTATACTGTAAATATTAAGGAGGTTCTAGTTAGGGCTGATGTAAGATCCATTATTAATTGAGTGTATTGGGTTTCAAAGTATTTAAAAATATATATATATATGTATTTGAATATCTTATAGATTTTGTTAATATCTTAATGTATGTGTGCTCACATCATAGGCTGTGTGCACGTGTATGGTCCATCAGGTCATATCCCTCTTTTTTTTTTTCTTTTTTTTTAAGTAAAAAGCCCAGAATTCCTAGCTACATCCCTGCCAGAGCATCTTATAAACGGTTTGGATTTGTTTCCGTCAATGAGTACAATTTCCAGAATTTTTCATAGTTGTTTAATGCTTGATTTATTAAAAAGAAAACATTCTCTGCACATTTACGCTCTCTCGCTTTCATCCCACAGTTCAAACCTCCTGTGGAACATCCACATTGTTCCGGAACTCGTACGAGACTTCAAATGACGAGATCAAACACAACCAGGTGAGTGGTGAATCAGCCTGAGACGACTCAACTAACAGGGTCAAACAGGGACTGCAGCTCCAGCAGTGTATGTGAAATGTGTCTCTGACGATGGAGAGCCTTCCTAAAATCAGACACCATTTACATTTCTACAACTGTTATGCGGCTATGTGAGGATAAGTCGTTAGTGCATGTTTTCAACACAAGGCAGCTGTCTATCTACCAATCTAGAACTGTGTTGGCAAACAAAAGCATGAAGATGTATTAATTCTTGCATAGACCTGTCAGATGTTGTTTATTTGACTTTGCTATGCTAATGAATAGCAACTATATGCTTCCAAAGTATTTTTGGCACTTTGGCCATATAGAAGATCTGTTACTTCTACTTGACAAGGTTCATAATGGTACATTTTCAGATTTCATATGGATAAGGTTTGCCAGATGTCCCTGGCACACTTCCAAAATACACCGTATGTTGAGTTAGTCGACAGAAAAGCTTTCCCAGACGAGCAGCTGCGAGGAGGCTGGGTGCCGATAAGCCCGGCTTCCACGTGGATCTTTCCTTTCTGTAGCTGGAGAGCATTCAGCAATGCATCTTTTTCAATTAGTAACATCTCATTTTCTGCTTGGAATCTTCCTGTTATCGAAAGCAGCTCTGAATGGACAGAATGATGTGAATTTAAAAAAAAAAAAATAACATTGTGATCATTTACTCAACTTATGTGGTTCCAGTCGTAAGCATGACTTGCTGACTTCCAAAAAGAGACGTTATGAAGAATGCAGAATGTGATGATATATTAGATCTCATGTGTACATCTGCATGTGAAAGAGATCAGTGTGGAATTCACTGAATAAGGAAAGTCGTGTGAGTTTGGAATGACGTGAGAATGAGTATTTCACAGAATCGATCGATGAGATATAAAGATTCAACAGGGCTCAACAATAAGAATTATTTTTCTGCTTGCTAGGTTGAGCCAGTAGTTAAGCATTGAAATTGTTATGCCTACATTTTAACCAAACTTTTTTATTATGTTTAAATGTTTTAATTTTTAGTGCTGTCAAATCGATTAATCGTGATTAATCACTTCTAACATAACATACAACTTTTATGCTAGATGTGATTAATCACAATTAATCAATTTGACAATACTAATTTTACTTTTCTAATTGTAAATGTATATTATTTATTACATTATTTTATACATTTATTTTTATTATTATTATTAATTATACATTTTTCACATACTTAATTTTTATTCATAAATTAAGTTTTTTTACAAGGACGTGCAATAATACCTGAAAATTATTAAAGTTATAAGTATATAAAAAAAGACAGCATTAAATTCATAAATACATAATACCGCATGTCATTCTTGCAATTTCAACTAACTCTTGCAGGCTTAATGATATAACTTTTTTTTTAAAGAAAGGGTGCAATAATAGCTGTAAATTATATAATTATTATAATTATACAGGAAACTCTAAGACAGCAATAATTCATAAATATATACATGGCCAAACATTACTAATTCATTTGTCTTTTTAACCCATTTTTACTGATGTTACCAAGACTATCACAAGTCATTCTTGCAAGCTTAACAAAAACTAAAGATTAAGATTTATCTAGCTGAGTTTAAAATTAATTAAAATGTCTGTGCATTATCAAAAATAGCCATCGTTATAGTTAAAGGGATAGTTCACCCAAAAATGAATTTACTCACCCTCAAGCCATCCTGGGTGTATATGACATTCTTCTTTCAGACAAATACAAACAGAGTTATATTAAAAATGTCCTGTCTAATCCAAGATTTGAATCCAAAATTTGAAGCCCAAAAAAGAGGCCTTGTACAAATAGAGGCCTTCTAGAGTGAATCGATGGGTTTTTGTAAGACAAATATCCATATTGTACCCGTTATAAAAATATCTAGCTTCCATCAGACCACCTTCCATATACAACTTACAAAAGAAGCGTAACTGACGTCAGACGTAGCGTAAGTGTTTAACTGCGAGAGGCGTTACACTCTTTCCGTAAGTTGAATACGGAAGGCGGTCCGCCAGAAGCTAGATATTTTACTTTATAAAGTTCGAAATATGGATATTCTTCTTAGACAAACCCATCGCTTCGCTTTCAGAAGGCCTTTATTAACCACCCCATTGTCTGAAAGAACCATTTCATTGTCTGAAAGAAGAATGTCATATACACCTATATATAATATAAGATGCGAGACCCTGGTCGGGTCTGTTGATCAACTTCACTCACAATACTTCTTTCTTCTCAGGTCCCAGTGCCTGTCGCCCCACAAGAGTCCCCGCACAAGGACTACGAGGCCTACCCCATCTATCAAAACTCCACTAGGAACTTTGAGGAGCCATTTTTTGAGGATCAGGTCCATCGCCCCCCTCCCGCCACCGATCTGAATATGCACCTGGGACTCAAGTCCACCGGGAATTACGTGGACTTCTACTCCGCCGCCCGGCCCTATAGCGAACTCAACTACGAAACGAGTCACTACCCCGCGTCCCCCGACTCTTGGGTTTAGGACTTGGAGCCTCGCAGAGGTGGGGCACATAGAGAGGCCGGGAAACTGCATGTGCATGCATGTCACAAAACATTTTTCAGAGAGTTTTTTTCGTCTAAGCTGGTTCCATGGTGAATATGAGCAGAAAAAAAAAAAGAAAGCGAGAGAGAAAAGAAGGCCTTGACAGAGAGAAAGAATGCACAAGAGATGAGAGAGGAGCATGTGCTTTAAAGAGAAGAGAAAGCTTAACCTTTGGTGTAGAAAGTGGGTTTGTATTAAAAGGTATTTGAAAAGTGTAGAGGAGAAAAAGTATAGCAGAGGAAGACGAGGTATGCAAGCACAAGAAAATGAAGTTTGTAAAACGAGCTACAGGAACAGCTTTTCACCTTTTTCGAAACTTTCTTTTCACGTCACGGTGGATTTAAAAGCTTTTTTTCCCCACATTTTCCCCCACTATTTTTATTTGATCTTTTTTAATTTGATGTAAAGTATTTAGTGTAAATTAAAGAGATGCATTACACAAGTGCATTGTGTAAATTACACAGACCACTCGGTTCTTCCTGTGGCTTTAGGTATTTGTTTTACAGTACAAAGAAAAAGACAAAAAAAAAAAAGTCCTCAGAGAGATGTATTAACCTTCAATGTCCCCTTCCCAAAATTTCATTCGAAGAGCAAGGATGTATATGCCAGTATCGTTCATTCTGAAAATGTGATTATGTCTGTGGCAACTAAAAACAAAAGCAAATGAAGACCGGAGCATCATTCCACTCTCCTCTCCTCGTCGATGAAGTGCTTTCTCACTGCCTACAAAAATAGATGTAGATTTTTGACATAGATTCTTTTTTATTTCACTTTTTCTTTCGTGATGACTCAGTGTGGAATAAAAATAAATGCGGCTATTTATCATCCACATTTGCAGGAAAACTGTCCTTGATCTCAGTTTTCTGTGCTAAATGACTGTGCCAAATTTTAAAATCTCTTCGATCAGCACTGGAGACATTTTTTTAGGTTTTTCAGTTAATAATTTCTTCGATTTGTACATGCATTTTTTTTGTTCATAAGTGTGTTTTACTGGAATTAAGCGACGTCTAGAAAACACTGGAATACTACCAGGAGGGCAAAACTTAACTTTGCAAGCTTAATTCCCTCCAAAGATGTACAAAAAAAAACCTGTCTTTCAATGTTAGTTGAGTGTGTGCTGTACGTCGATCAGTGTTTGATATGAGAGGCTTTGTTTCTGACAGGTTGCTTCTACTGTTTGACTTGACAAGAGATGATGAACTGCTACACTGAGATGTTAATAGAGAATGATAAATATATAAATATGAATATAAATATAGATCTATATCATTTTTATGTGCAGATGTCAGTGTCACTGAAAGCAGCAAACCCGAAAAGACTTGTACAAAAAAAAGAAAAAAAACATTCTGTTTACCTTCATGTTCTGATTCCAACAGAGAAAAGAGAAAATGAAACTTGAAATGTTGACCTGGTCCCAGTTGTGTTGTTACCAAGCTACATAAATAATCACGCTGGATTTGGATTATGTTCTGATGTCAGGACAATAAATTACTCTTTGCGATTTGGAGCTGTGTTCTTATGTCCACTAGACTTACCATGATACACCAGTATTACCAATGGTTAATGGTCATGGTGTTATGGGGTAAGTTTCGCTACACTTTAATGCAAGGCAGTGTGATTCTAAAAAATGTATTTATCTTAACTAAAATAAAGAACATTACATTATTTTGTGTGCACATTTAGGATTTAACCAACGTGGGGGGTGCTCTCCTCCCCCTCAGGATTTGTTATAATAATTTAAAAAAATGAAGTCGGAAATTACAAAAGACATTGTTCGGTGTATTTCTCTAGCATGACGCCCCAATATACCGCAAGCAAAATTGAAGATCAAACTGGTGTGATGTGATTTTCAACAAATGTTTGGAGTTCGTTTCTGGAGTTCGGAAGAGCTTGCCAAAGCAAACTTTCTGGAAAAGTTGCGATTACATAATAGGTAGGTGTGCTCTGTGACTCCGCCTACTTCTAAAAATCCTTTATTCAAATCTAAGGCCCTGTCCCAAATGGCATACGCTCATATGCACTTTCGGTCTTGTGGACTTAAGTCCATAGGGTGTCCCATTTGTCATTTTAGGTTTCAGAAGGGTGCCCGCGAGCACCCCCTTTGCGGTCGATATGTGCCCACTGGTGCGAGCTCCGCAGCAGACTTCTTCCCATCAGTCAAAGTGCCGTTACATCACAAAAATGCAGACTCATAGGAAGACCACAAGTGTTTAGGGTACCATTTGGGACAGCGCATAATATAATTTCATTGAGATTTTTAGTAAACCTATGAATCATGAATTGATTTGAATTGCGTGTCACCAACTGCTACAAGATAATGCTGCCCAACCAAGTTTAGAACTGGGCCTCATTTTCTTCTCAATATTTAGTAATAGCCTTACATGCAGGATATTTTCACTAGCAGGTATCATATTGTTTGCTACCACGGGTGTGGTTATGGGTTTCTCGTGTATAAAAAGTAGACTACCTGTAAACAAGATCGCAAGTAAAGCTTAACACATGTCATGTAAGATGCTTTTTAAGCAATTATACATTATTTAAGCATATTCACTTTTGGATAAGATAGAGGAAACACTGTTTCTGAACTCCTGAATGCATCTGAAATCACATACTTCCCTACTGTTTTTATATTTTAAAAACAATATGTGACAAGAGTAGTGTGTTTAAATTTAAAGTACTCTGCTAAAAGAATAGGCAAAAAGTGGATGACTTACTAAGGCCCTATTCCAAGTGGCACACTTCATGCACTTACAGTTGCAATGGCTGCCGCATGATTGGGAAGTAGGAGAGCGGGGCACAACCTAACGCTTTTTGACTTTCTCAGTTTGTGTAAATCCACTTGGGGTTCAGAGTATTTATTTTTTCCCACATTAATTTCACACACGTCTAGTACAAATATGTGGTTTTGTTTCATTAATACAGTGTATACATACCCCAGAAGAATGGAAGTGAACTGTGACAACATGCCCCGTAGGCGGGGTTCATTGTAACATGAGCATATGACAGCTTAGAATGTTACCTGATATAATAAAAAAAATATCCAAGACAAACTAAAATATTTTGTCAATAAAATACAATTATTATTACTTTTTATATAAAATAATGGCATTTTTAATAATTAAAAATAAGCAAATTTTTGAATTTGACAACAAACACATGGCTAAATACAGCTATACAGCATAATTAAAACATAATAATAATGAATCATTTCTGAACATTGACTCTGTCATAATTCACCCTTTTCTCATGGTTTATCAAAATGATTCATAAAAGTATAGAATATAATATCATATTTCTAATAAGGGCTCATTGTAACGCAGTGTTACAACGCACCCCACCTGAGCAACTGGGATTTAACCCCGGCTCGTGTCTTCTGCTGTTAGATCAGCATTAAAGAACCATCTCAACTGTTAAATAACCGATAGAAGATTACAATAATATCAGATTTGTCTTATTTTATATAAACACAAAAAACAGAGATGAAGAATAAAGTTAAGTTAGAAATATACTTTTGCTATGGTTAAATGTTCAGTGATATCTTCCAAAGATTTCTTAATTTTGGCGTAATTTTTTCTCTAAATAATGTTGATATGACAACTAGTAAATACACAAAGTTTCGTCATCCTGGCATCTGTGGAAAGTTTTAAACCATGCGTGTCACAACTAACCCCGCGCTCCCCTACACAAGATTGTTGGGTCACCCATTTGTCATTTTAGGTGTCACGAGCACCCCCTTTTAGTGAGCCTGCACTGACACAACAGGCAAAGTTTGGACTTGTCGAAAGACCACAAGTGTTTAGGGTCCATTTGGGACAGGGCCTATTTCTAGCAAGATTTTGAAGTGTGCATACAATGGACACTTTACTAACCCATGAGATCATGGGGGGGAGAATTTGTGTAGATGGCAGTGAAGTGACGCGACTGATGCTGGTTGGTCACATGACAATCACAGCATGTCGGATGTATAGGTCCGGATTACATTCATACTACACACATCCTATATAGAACATACTTTTTAGCAGTTGCAAAGTAAGTACTTACTAGTATTAAGTACCTACTCGAGAGTATACAATTTCGGACGCTGCCCCTGAAACGCCTCGATTGTATGCTCGAGTTTTCTTTGAGGAACGTACACGTCACTATATTCCTCGTTTAAATAATTAACTCCCAAAGGCAAAGAAGAGGCAAGGTCTGGTTGAGTTGCATTAGTAGTAAACTCAAGGTTATGGTAAGGGGTGTGACATTTCCGAAACACTCTCAAAGTGACCAATCACAACACACTGGTCCAACTGACCAATCAGAGTACATTGTGCTTTTTGAAAGGAGACAGAAGCAAGACTTCTGACAGAAAAGTGTTACTGACAGAATGGCAAGAGAGGTGCTGCAATAATAACGTGTTTTTGAATGTGTTTATGAACATTCAAGCATGAATGCCTATTCAAGTAGACCCCAAAAACAAAATCAAGAAGGTCCTTGTTAATGGGGTTTTGTAATTAATTAATTGCATAAGTAATTGTAATTGTAATTGTATTGCATAAGTAATTGTATATATTCATAATAGCAAAACATTTGGAGACTGACCAAGTAGGATTACACACAGTTCCTTTTATTGATCCGCTCCTCCACCACTTCCAGGCGGGTGCGGTATTGTCAGATCCGCAGCCATCCGAATGCTCTATCACTGTGATGAAAGAGACTATGGAGCGTTCCCTAGGAAACAGGAAAACAGAAGCAGGAGATGCCGGCTTTGAATCCTTCCCATAATCCATAGCTCAGCGGAGAGCACAGTTTCAGAGCATTACATCCCCAGCAGGCTTTGCATGATGTACAACAGGGGTCTCTTGCACCGATTTAGGCTACCGAACAATCGCACATGGGCACACTGACGTGAAGAGAGGGCCTGTCACTGTTATTACCTGTAGCAGGAAACAAAATAAATAAGCACACTGGATGGATTCTCTTCTTAGTCAAGGAGTATGTGGCCGCTCATGCCTGGTGAGGCATTATGGGGATTAAGTAACAGGCACCTTAAATTTAGCCTTTTGAGAAGGGCTCTATATATCTCATTTCCTGTCAGTGTGAGTGTTGTCATTATTTCTCTCCTTTCAGGGACGGAGTTCCACCATCCAGCACAGAAGAGAGCAGGACATACAGAAATTTTGATCTGTGGCACACGAATAAGGGCCCTGATGTGAAGTGAAAGTCATGGAAAAGTCACATTTTTCTAGTTTTGCTCTGCTCTATAATATTGCATCAGCTAGATATAGTGGCTGGAGTAAAACTTGCCCTCAAGCCATTGTGATAGCATCAGCCTGTCCACTGTGGGTCTTATTGGAAACATTTGTACACTAGTAAGTGTCCTTGCTGAAATCAATTTTTTGGACATACAGCTTGAAATCTGCTAGAGCGATCTCTAATAAAATTATTCCATATAAGCAAGTAATCATGAATTGACTGGGAAGGTTAGGGAAAACTTAAATTTACATTAATTGATCATTAAATATCATTACAGTTCAAAAGTTTGGGTTCATTAAAAAAATTTTACTGTTTTGAGAGCTGCTTTTATTTAATTAAAATATTGTGGAATATTACAATATAGCTGTTTCCCATTTCCATATATTTTAATATATAATTTCTTCCTGTGATGCAACGCTGAATTTTCAGCATCATTAAGTGTCACATGATCCTTCAGAAATCATTCTAATAGAGTGGTGCAGGTATGACATCACATTGTAGGCCAAAACGCAGAAGCGAGTTAGCATTTTAGCACTTCCGATTCCATCGTCCCCAAAATTAATGTTTTTTTTTAATGGGATTTGGTTTAAGTGGCTGAAATAAGGTCTGTGGTGAACACAAGCTCAAGGCGGGTTTACGTTTCATTCTTCAACATAAAATACATCAGTATTACCCCACTCGTGATTTTTTTTTAAGCTGGTGTCTTGAAAAAGGTGGTTGCTAACAAGTAGCTAAATGGGACTACAGAGGCTGTCGTCATCACGCTGAACGGGTAAACTCAGTCCGCCTTTAAAGCCTCATTATGCTTATAACTGTGCTCTAATAAACTATTCTAACTTAAACTTTCTGGCTAAATGTTTTAGTGATGGTAACATTGAAGTCGTGGGACTGTGTTGTAGTTCGGTTATAGTTTACCTTTAGCTTTTGACTTCTGCCGACTGCATTTAGGCTTCAAAATTCACAAAAGCTGTGTTCATCTGTGAAAATGATCTTAATGGACAAAACGTGCAAGTATCATAAAGCTTTGTTTCTCTCAGAGCTTGTTTCTTAGCGATAATCCAAAAGCCTGTGGAAAAATCCTATTGGGTTTTTCTCGAGGGAACCAGTGCGATGCTAACTGCTGGTTGCCCTACAAAATGACGTCATATCTGCGCCACACTTTATGCTGATTAACATTTATTATTATTATCAGTGTTGAAAAAAGTTGTTCTGCTTAATATTTTTGTGGAAACTGTGCTCTTTTTTCTTTTCTTTTCTTTTCCAGGATACTTTGATGAATAAAGTGCAAATGAACAGTATTTATGTCTTTACTGTCACTTTTTCATATTTGCTGGATAGAAAAAAAGAAATAAAAAATGTAGCCTACTGAATTAACTTTTGAAAGATACAGTAGTGTGTAATAGAAGAAATATCAGTAACTCTTTACAAAAATCGATCTTATTTACTTTGTTAGCACACATTACAGGTCTTAGGTGGTGAACAATTAATCCATGCAAGTTAATACACAGAAAAAAAGTTGTTTGCCATGGTAATCTTTCATCAAAATCTGAAAAGTAAGTTCCGGTCTGGAATGGCGTTCTCTTTCCGATGACGGCTGTTTGACGGCCTGGGTTTGAAAATGCGTAACCACTGCAAAACCCTGCCCTCTATTCAATATTCCGTTTCACTTGGAAATGCGTCACAGCACTGAAATAAAATCAGTTGCAACTTCCGGTTCACTGGGACTTTATTCACTTTATTCACTTTATTTTTTTTTATTTTTATTTTTTTTTTACAGCATTTATTTATTAACCTTTGTCAATATAGCTTTCCTGTAGCTCAAACAATAGGAGCGTGGTGTTAGCAATGCCAAGATCATGGGTTCGATTCCCAGGGAAAGCAAGAACTGTGAAAATGTGTACCTTGAATGCAATGCAAGTCGCTTTGGATAAAAGCGTCTGCCAAATGCGTAAATGTAAATATTGGTTAGTAAAAAAATTAATGTTATAGTACGTTAACAAAAGTTAACTAATTTTAACAAATTATTGTGAAGTGTTTTATTTAAATTATAATATTGTGTATTGCGCAGTGTGTGTTCCTATTTTTAGTACATTCCTGACAAGCAAAATACTGCAGGAACAAAATATGGATATTTTTTATTCATTTATTTATTTATTTCAGTCTTGCATATCATAAAAGCAAAAGTCTCCTCGTCTTGAATACTAGACCATTTACACAATACCATAATTGGATTTGTGAGTCTAGACTTACAAACGTTATAGAGTCGATAACGTCAAATTAGATTAACATTGTTTGGAGACTTGAATTCTGGGATATATAGTATATGAATGTTGGCAATTGTTGAGTACTTGTCTCAGTTATAGCCTGTAAATGTTACTGACTCACAGGTTGAAATATTTCAATGCAAGACGCTCGCTGTCTCATCCCCTCGGCACTGTGAAGTTGTAAAATTAAATTCAGAGGGTGTGCAGAATAGCTCTATTTCCCCTGAACCCTTGCAATGATTAAGTGTTCAATATGTACCAAAGTTTCATTTTCAGTGTGTGCCGCCTCACACTGTGGGATTATAATCTAATGTGGCATGAAAATAGGTCTTCAATTTAACAATGTGATTCATTTTACGCCAGGGCAATACGGCAAGAGCTCGAAACCCATCTCTCTTTCGTGCTGTTGACACATCCATGAATTAGAGCCCCAAAATGCAGATTTGGCACAAAATCAATTTCTGTGAAGACAAAAGTTAAACAAAAGGATCATCATCCCACTGCAGATGAAATTATTCATGAAAGGAAAATGAATTTTCGTCAGGATTCATTTCGGACTGAACAGGGCTGTTAGCGTAATAGGCATCTGTGAATGTCAGACCCTACACCTTTATGCCAGACCTGATTACATCAGTGTTATTTCCTTCCAAAATGACCAATAGCTTCTTTTCAGTTAGAGGAATATGACGTGTCTATGTCACCCCCTAAAAATTTGCAGTCTTCTAGGATCATAAAGATTTGATGCATTGCAACATTATTTTCAGAACATTACATTTTTTATTGCAACATTACTTTTAAAATTAACTTTCCCCAACACTGCACAATAGTACCTAAAGTGTGCATATTAGCGCCTAAATTGTATATTAGGCATTGTTTTACTGTATTACAGTAAAACAATAAAAACTAATGTGAGTGAATAAATAATTAAAAATGTAATACACTTCAACAAATGCTATGCTATTGTACTATATGTATATATGCGTGATTAATTGCATCCAAACTAAAAGTTTGTGTTTACATAATATATGTGTGTGTACTGCGTATAATTATTATGTATATATAAATACACACTCCTTTATGTATTTATGTATTTAAGATACTCCTTTATGTATTTAAGAAATATTTGCACGTATATACTGTACATGTATTTATATAATGTATATATGTATGTATGTATGTATGTATGTATATATATATATATATATATATATATATATATATATATATATATATATATATATATATATATATATATATATATATATAAACAGTACACACACATATATTATGTAAACACAAACTTTTATTTTGGATGCAATTAATCACAATTAATCGATTGCCCAGTACTAATATAAAATATGTTTGATAGTCATTTTATTTTTAATGTGTAATTTGAAAATTTTCCATTTTTAAACAATCTTTGTAAATTTAGCCTCCTTGTTAGAGCATCCGACTCTCATGCCGGCGGACCTGGGTTTGCGTCTTGCTTGGAGCGGGCGGTTCGAACAGGACCGGTTACATTGGTGCCGTGACCCGGATGGGAGTGAGGTTTAGGGGGGTGAGTGTAACGGAGGCCAGCTAGTAGTCGCTGTGCGAGTAAACCTCACTCCTCTGATCTCAAGAGACGCTCTAGCGACAGACGCTAGAGGTTGCAGCCTTTAGCCTCCTTGTTAGAGCCTCTGACTCTCATGACGGCGGACCAGGGTTCGAGTCCCGCTTAGAGCAGGCAGTTTGAACAGGAGGGATTACATAAATAAAGGCAAAACAACAGATTTCTGTTATTCTAAAAATAAATAAAAAATAAAAAAACTGTGACTTTTACAGTAATAATAATTATTTTAAAAAATACTGAGAGACATTACCATATGCACTACTGATGAGAATTTGGGGGAGGGGTGTGTGTGCTTAATTGTTCTGAAAATGTGAAAATATGAAAATGAGGTGGTAAAATGAGACATTTCAGGTTGTCACAGTTAGAGGAACGCATTCTCTAAAGGTCTTTGATATTAATCAGAACGATACGGTTATTAGAGCATGCAAGCTAAAGGTTACATAAAGCTCCCATCAATATCCCATGATACGTCCACACGACATCCACTCTGTGAACGTCACAGTAATTATTGACAAAATTAGACATCACTGGCACATTTTTTTTCAACACAATACAGCTCAACCTGTCAGTGATATATTATGATCACATACTGCCTCTATCAGGCTCAGATCAGAATCTCTTGTATGTCCCCTAAACCTAGTTCATAACTGTTTCATTGCCTTTCACTATACAATAACTGTTTATTAAACCCAGAACACTCCCCGCATGGCCGTTTATGGCCAGTGAGAATGTATTTCCTTTAATATATGACGGGATACTTCACCTAGCAACTATG
>CM031966.1:26659159-26770503 GCA_018749465.1 Paracanthobrama guichenoti
TCCGCCCCGTTACAGTGGGTCTGCAAGCGAGCCCTTATCAGCTCACTCAACCTGCTGCAGGAAATCCTACGAGGTGTTTCGTTCCTGAAGCTGCTTTTAATATGTCTTTTGGCATTCCTTCAGAAACATGGAAGCCATCTGCGAGTGGACATTTCAGAGAAGAGGTTGAAAGAAACGCACTGTGATGTTAGAATGTAATCCCTGCACCCACGCTATTAGGTTTGGCATTTTCTTGCAACGCTGACAAGCCAAGAGGAAACTCACCATTTTCCTGTGTAGTCTCTTTGTGTTCAGATGTTTTTACAAAGCTTTTTTTAGTTGTCGACACCAGTAATATTCCTTGGATGGATGGTTAGCATCATTTAAAGGTGCAGTAAGGAATTTATGAGAAATGCTGTTGATATTTTTAATCAACCCAAATAAACACACCCCTACCTTCATTGCCCCGCGATCAAAATGCACGAACACGCAATGCAAGAGTGGATGACTCTTTATCATAGCTGAAGCAAAGCAAATAATGCTTCATGAAAAATAAAATGATGATGACGAACAAACAATAAGGAAGAACAAAAACTGAACATGCAGTACAAGAGGACTGGGGGATACAAGCAAGAGGGAACAAACTCAGGGATACAGGATAAGTTTTGAGTTGACACAATCAAATCAATCAGATTAGGCTTTGTTGGTACCATGATAGGGTTGGGCGATCCCCCCCTAAATTGGCAGTTGACGATGTTTACAGTATCGAATCAGTATTTACTATATCTCTTTCCATAAATATTATTTTCTACTTAAAAAGTGTAATTTTGTTATTTTACTAACCAAACTAATGACTCATCCGCAGTAGGTTGCACGTGAGGGGGGGGAAACCTTTTTCAACTTAAGAAGAGTTGTGCGCACTTAAGCATTTTTTGATTTTTACTGTATCTCTTTACATAAATATATTTTTTTCTACTTAACTATAATTTCATTATTTTACTAACTCAACTAATTACTCATCCGGGCTTTCCAATAGGTTCACGCACTTTTCGCAATCTGTTCCGGAGCTATTCAGTTTTGATTTTGCATGTTTTTTTTAAATGTTCATATGACCACCTTACAATATTTCAATAACACAATTTATTTTGTAGCCTATGCTATGCTTTGCATGACAAAAGTTAATTGTGCTGCTAATTATAAGTGAAATGTAAATCCCGTTTCGGTCTGAGTGTTGTTCCCGTTTTCTTGTTCTTGATTTGTTGTTCTATGTTTTAATAAAGGTGCGTTATCAGCATCACGTTCGACGTTCACTGAAGTCTGGGTTTATCTTAAATTGCTGCATCAGTGCAGTAGCCATAGAAGAGCTACGTGAAAATGAACAAGATTTCCTGAGACACTACAATAGACTACTAATAATTCATTAATACGGGCTGTTTTCTTGTACAAAATTAAATATTTTAAGTTAAATGTACAGTGAAAGACATGTAAAAAAGACAAGAGGCTAACAATGTCAAGATCAATATTTTCACAGACAAACACGTCACATCTCTGGCATAGACTACAGTATTTAAAATAGCATATATGCAGTAGTCATATTCTCAATTTAATTTACAGTGCAATCCCTGAAAAGTTTTTAGGTTAACTATAGAAGAGTCTAGGATTAGTGTGTATCGCACTCGCAAGACTCTCAACGGGGGGAGTAGCATCACGATGGTGGCTCTCCATCGTGATGTCGGTCAGCCATCATCATCATCATCCATCGGCACAGCCCTGATGATCATCAACTTTCTCTGTCAACTCAGGCTTTGATCCTGAGTTTAGATGTGACCTCAGTAGCGAACAGCCAATCACATGCTGTGAAACTGCAATTCACACCATGTTGGAATTACCATAATTACAAGATTCCTACTTGTACAAAGCTCTGTAGCTAGCACAGAGCTGAATAACCAGTGTTGGTTACATTACAAGTTACACGACTTGCGTAATCATATTACTTATATGAGTTTGCATTTCATTATAACAGTGAAATTCAAACTCAGAATATTATGCACACCTGCAATAATTAAATATGTTATAGCACAAATATACTTTATGTATTTAATCTCACTTTATTAACGATTGTCTTTGCTGCTGACCTTCAACATTATGCTGACTGCTGAATAGTATGTTTTGCATAAAACGCATCCGACAAGCATTTAGTGAGTCAAAAGAAGAAGAATTTGTCAAAATAATTTGCCAGACATGGACAAAATGCAAGAAGATAGTTGCAAAAGGAGCTCAGCAACAGGGAGAAACTGAAATGTAAGACCTCTGTGGCCCTGTCTCAACTGAGTTTACTTTCAGAAAGCTGGAATGGGGGGAAATGGTACAGTTGTTGTTGTTGTACAAGGCCAATGCACAAGACGTGTACAAGGAGCCAAACCTGAACAATAGACTGAAGTAATATGCCTGAATCTTACACTCTGTTTCCTTCAGCTGGGATGGCTTTGTTTGTTGAAAGCTAAGGGGTTTTCTACTGCAAACATTATTTCTTTCCAAAGCTCCCATACACACCTATAAGAAGAGGTTACAAAGGTTTTCAGTGAGCTCAGGATGAAGTCTAATGCCTTCCATGGCCACGGATCATTGAATCTTTATGGGCAACTCTGGAGTGAGAACTTCCGTCTCAGAATTGAATTTCAGAATGATTGAAGTGTTTCTTCCCTGGATTTCTTTTTTTTTTAGATATTAATACTTATTTAAGTGTGTCCAGCAGCTGAATATGCTAGATGTGCACACACACTCCCCCATGTCTTGCTCTGTCTCTCCCTTCCTCTTCGCTTTGCTAGCAGAGAGGTGGCCTGTTAGCAGGTGGCTTCTGATGAAAAAATTGCACATTTGTCGCAGCAAGTCAAGTGGCACTGTCTGGGGACCACCTGTCAAATATAATTTGGTCTTCTCCGATGGATCAGAGGTTCAAATGGAATTGCTCTGAGCTGCTAATGTGATGTGCTATGCTGGTGAGCTCACTCTTTGACGTGTACACCTATTCACAATGCGGGGACCTCCACTGTCCACTTACTGTCTCACTATAGTACTCTGCTAGGTGACTTCTCTGATGACTGAGACTGATTTACTTAGGATATAAGAGAAACGGGTGAATTCACTAAAGCGTTGCACCACTTTTATAATAAAAGTATAATTCAATCATGACAACTCTCTGAGATAGTTTTAGCATGTTATTGAATGTGGCAATGTTAATGTATTTGGTCATGGTTGACTAGATCTGCTATGCTGCTGCTGTTGTTTATTTAATGCTGCTTGCTACTGCTAATAGATACATAGACACACTGTTGTGGGCATGTAAAATATGCTGCATAGACATAAATCCTGTAGCAGATCTAGACAGGTGGAGCTGGGGAGGTGGATGGTTTCAGAGGAACTCTGCACACTGCAGGACTAGCTTACAACAATGAACCAGACTATTTTAAACCTCATTAGCTGAAGGATCAGCAGGGGCCAATCAGCTTGTGCCATGCGTTAATGATGTGAATGCTTGCAGATTGCATGTAAAGGACCTAGATATAAATACAAGTATATAATAGTACTATATATTGGAGATGCACCAAATTTTCTTGGCCGATTCCGATTTCCAATATGATTATTATTTTTTTATTTTAATTTAAGTGTAGCCTGCCAATACTGATTTTTGCTGATTCTAGTTTTCTTTCTATTGACTATAATTGACCGCATATGCAAACAAAAATCTACTTTTCTTCAAAAGTAAAAGTTTTATTTTCATAAAAAAACACAAAGTCAGTAATAAAATAAGAACAAAGAAACAAATTGCAAACAACAGCACAAATAAAATAAAAAGAGAGCTAAAGTTTTTTTTTTTTTTTTTTTTTTGGCTGGGTCAGCTGAACAGTAGGTTATTATTAAGGTAGGAAATACTATCAATTAATCAAATGAAAAATAACACTGGATAGTCTTCATTGTAAAAATTAAATCTAGATTAATGCTTACAATTAGTTATAAAACGTATTTAGTCTAGAACAGCGTGTGATTTCTTTTTTTCTTTCATTAACATGACAGACAGCAGCAGGAATATTAGGCTGCTGTCACTTTAAGAGTTTATGCACTGATCTAATATACAGCTACACATGCATTATCTTTCCTAACTATTTAACGTTCCAAAACTGACTGTGTTTAACTGAATACTTGCTAGATGGGCATTTTGACATAATTTTGTATGTATTTGACTGTTTAAGCGCAGTACGCCGCTTATTTTGGTACTTGCGACTCACAAAATGTTTGAAACTGAGAAGTGAAGTAGCTTGTGTGCTCCACTTATATAGATCAGTGCAGTGGTGCACATGCTTTTGGTGTAAGCAAAAACTGCGGGAATTAGTAAAATTATGTGCAATATAAGCACTATTTAACCTGAGAGGAATGAGACAAGTGAGTGAGAGGAGGCGGGGGTGTGTTACTTCGCTGTTGGAGAGAAGAGAGTGAGAACGCGCTGTGACGGTTTTGCCTGTGCTGCTGGCAACAAAACCGACAAACCAGATGGTCTGGGCCAATCGGTGCATCTCCTTATATAATAGTACTATAATAATACTTTTATAATAAAAGTAATAATTGACCCCAAGCTTCGAACAGTTGTGTAAATAATTTTATACATATTAATATACATTTTAAATAAATATAATTATCATATATAATAACATTTATTTTAGTTTGTTTTCATTAAAATAATTAGTCTGAATATATTAGAGCATCTCAGTATATTAGTCAGTATATCTCAGAGCATCTTGAGATGTTGTAAACTGTTTCCATGAGAGTGTATGTAACGCATAGTTACAGTAACAGTGTGAATGCTACTAACTGGCAGGCAGATTCAGGTCATTAGCTGAACCCTGGAGCAGAAGCTGGTTCTGTAGAACCACATAGGCTGACTTGCGACAATTCTCACTCACTGCAGTAAATTTTTGGACCCTTTACTGTAACTTCATCCACTACGCTGAGGGAAACCACATCACATTTCACCCACTGCCTCCGTTCTGCAGTGTATGAAGTGAGTGCGAAAATTGGGATGGGATGCTGACTTTTAATAAAGCAACATGAAAAAAAGAAAATAAAAATTGACAGTTTGATGACAATTATTTCCATGCTAGTTTCCCTCTCTGTGCTGTTTAGCGAAGTGTGCTGACGCTATTGCAATAATGGGCTCTTGGTGTGTTGTTTCAGTTAATCTGCTTAAATTTGCCTCACTGCTGTGTCGGAAGAATTTCTGTATAACTATATGTTATCTCATTACCACAGAAGTTACTTTTCAAATGTTCCGCTTGTCAGTCAGACCACACATGGAGCTGCATAACTAAAGTCCAAATCTGACTTCCCCATCCACCCAGTGGCTTTGAGGAAAAGATCTCTTGTGCACTATCTAGATTTTAGCATAACTGGATACTAAAATATATTATAATTATAAGTGTTTTAGTTTAGCAACACGCATTTCTCTTTTTCATCATCGTTTTTGGTAGGATTGTGAATTTGTTTAGGAAAACCATTAAGGGTTAGTCTCACTTCTGTAAACTTTATAACGAATATAAGGAACAGATACCGATGCAGTTTTATCCCCTACATTAGTTCATTCCAGAGGGGAATGGCCTTTTATTTGGATGATAGTAATTTTAGAAAGCCATTCATCAGAGCGCTATTGTGTCCGTATCATGCCCACCTGTGTGGTTTTTCTAACCTATCATCAGGCCACACAGACTCTGCACATGCAGAACTTTGTAGAACGCTCAGCAGAATTTGAACACCTCTCATTAACAAATTCCTGCACATATCACGCCTTTTGTGTTTTCGTTTAAATATTTTTGTTCAGTCAATTATGGGTTTTAGCTGCCAATAACAGTGTGCTCTGAGCTCTATTTTGCTATTTACCAAAATTGATGTGGAATATGCAAATACGGAGCATATGCATTTCTCCGTCCACCTTGTATTTGTATTCTGTTGATGTTGAGTGTCAGTACTGTGTTTGCTGCAGAGGCCAAGCATGGAGCTTCAGGTGCGGTTCAATTTTGCATCATTTGCACGGTTCATTCCCTCCGCTACAGACAAGTGTTTTTTGCTGTTTTCTCCAGATTTAGCTCATCAGTAAATAAAAGCTATGCCATGGGGTTGCCATGACGACAGCAAGTTGTGAGCGTCTGTGCCGACTTGTTAATTGCAGCTATCGCCTTTGCTCCTAAAGCTGAGATTGGATATACCATAGCAGTTCACTCTCTTCCTACACATAATCTCCATATACTGTATTCTCGGTCAAAAGTTTGGAATAACTATTGTGTGTGTGTGTGTGTGCGCCATAGCCAAAGCTATAACTCCAGTCTTCAGAAATGTGGTAAAATGCCATTCAAAACGGATATAAAAAATGTCTTTTAAATAAATGTTGTTCTTTGGAACTTTCCATTCATCAAAGAATTTGGGGGGGAAATGGTTTCAACATTGATGTTAATAACAACCATTATTACTAATTAAGCATCAAAAATAATAACAACTGAGCACCAAATCCGCATATATAATTGATTTCTAAAGGATCATGTGACACTGAAGACTGGAGTAATGATGCTGAAAATTCAGTTTTGCATCACATGAATAAATAATTTTTATAAAAATATATTAAAATTAAAATTACTGTTTTATGGTGTTTTTAATTAAATAAATGCAGCATTTGTGTGCATAAGAGACTTATTTAAAAAAAAACTTGTATTATTTTTGCCCCCAAGTGTATATATTGATCTAGTTGGATTGTTTTTTTGTTTTTTTATTAGTTTTCTTATAGCCAGGTATGCTATAAGAAGGCTGCCTTCTGTATGAATTGCGTCTCTTCCGCACAAGAAAATTCGGCCTTGGTTTTCACCCACGTTAATACCAGGAGAGGGTTAACTAATACGTTAATATTTTTGTTCAAGATGAACAATTAAATCTTCCAAAGAGTTATTGACCTTGATATTTACCCTGAAATCTATTTCAGTATGTGTTTTTCCATCAATGATTTTTGCTCTAAATTAGGCACTATTTAATGTACCTGCAACATCTCTGGCCTGATTTCTTTATTTGAAAACAAGCACACCACTGCCACCCTCAGGTGTGGAATGGCATTGCTAAGAAAGGAAAATGGTTGATTTTAACATTTAATAAATCTTTATTCAATACACAAAGTTCAAAGCATGGGGGGTTAATAATTATATCCATAGATAATGTTTATCTTATCAGTTTTGTATGTTCTAATCCTCTTCCATTCAGCAAATTCTAAACAAGCTATAACAGTTTAGAAAAATAATCCTGTATGCTTTTTTGATTTCATTCACACTGTGATTTCAGTCACTTGACTTTTGATCCCAAAATCTCACTTTTTCTTTTTTTTTTTGAGACAGGCTTTATAAGATTTATATAAGATTTTTGCCCTTGAAAAGGAATGTCTGTTTAATCTGAGATTATACAGCAGTCTTTTTTAAAAGATAGGAAGTCTTTATGAGACAGGTTGAGATACTGTTAAGAGATTATCTATGAGACAGGTTCTCTCTCAACTCTCTCTCTCTCTCTCTCTCTCTCTCTCTCTCTCTCTCTCTCTCTCTCTCTCTCTCTCTCTCTCTTCTCTCTCTCTCTCTCTCTCTCTCTCTCTCTCTCTCTCTCTCTCTCTCTCTCTCTCTCTCTCTCTCTCTCTCTCTCTCTCTCTCGAATCTTTGGAGTTTCCTTGCCTTCTCACAGCAAGATGAAAGCCACAAACTTCTGACATATTCTGGATTTCACAGCATTACAGACGAAGTCCCACACTTCTCTCAATGCCCTCATTTATGTTCAGCCTTAAGTATGTTGAGACATGGATGTCTCTCACGCTGTGATAACAGTTTAATTGTCTCCTTTTAAAGCCTGGTTTCCTGCAGCGTGTGAGTGGTGGTGTAATGTACTACAGACGGAATAGTATTTGAGAAGGGTTACTGGAAAACGGCCACTCTGCAAAACTTTCTCTTTGACATTATTATTATTCTACTTTGAGCTGTTTTTCCTGTCAAGGTCAATTATCACTCTTGACCTTCTCTTTTGACTTAGTGCTTTAAGGGAAACGCTTGGCTTTGGAAAATGAATGAGAGTCATTTCTGAGGCTGACGGCTTGCACAAGCCTGAAGCGATGTTTCTGCTCTGTGCTCAGATGGTGGCGGTAAATTCCCTGTCCCTCGGGAATTTTTATAGGCCATTTTGTACCTTACCCACTGCCTGGAGCACCTGGTTTTACATCAGACCCCTCTGTTTACTCCCCCCTACTTTCCACACATGCATGTTCCACGCAGGCCTTGAGAAGTGACCAGGATTTAAAAGGATAGTTCACCCAATAAATGTTGTCATCATTTACTTGCTGTCATGTAGCTCCTTACCTGTATGACTTATTTCTGCTGCAGGGGGTCAGTGGGGTTTAAAACAACATTGGACCCCATTGATTATCATTGTATGCAGGGCCAAAAAACAGCTTTTTGCCACACCTGCCAATGGAAAATTTACCGTCCATAAATATTTTTAATCCTCATTAAACGTTTGAAAGTTATTCAGTCAAGAGCAGTGAGTGATTTTATTATTTGTCTTCTGTTGTTTGATTAACATTAAAAACACAGAAGGCAACAGGTTTACTAGGCTGCTGTCACTTTAAGAGCTAATGCATGGCTCCAATATACTGTAACACATGCATTTTAATTATAACTGTTTACATTAAAGACATAACTGACTATGTTTACAAGGATACTTGCCAAGATGGCCATTTTGACAAATCTGTTTGAATATATCTGTTCAAGTGCAAGAAGACGTTTGTTCATGTTCATGCTTTTAGAATTCATAATTTTACCGGCCATCTGGCAATTGAATTGAGTTGAATTTGAAATTTAATTTTGCATTTGACGCTTTAATTTTAGGCCCTGATTGTACTATGGACAAAAACAGTTGAAACATTCTTCAGAATATCATGATTTTGTTGTGCAAGTTTGTCTTAAAATGTGATAACTCACATGGGCAGCGTTCCGACATGAAGAGTGGTTGTGCTTCAGGCGATATGAGTTTGAATCCTGGCTCATGGACTTTTCTCTCCCATCCCCCTCTCTCTCCCACTCAATCAATCTCAATCAAGGCAAAAAAGCGGCAAAAATAAATCATAAATATAATAACTTTTCTGTCTGAGCCATAGCTGTTTGGGCAAGTGCTCTGCTCTGACATATTGTGCGGTTGCACTTTGGACGACCCCAGTTTGAGTCCCCCCGTCTGTATACATCATCAATGCCGTGTGACCTATTGGTTAATGTTAACCAATATTCATATAGCTATTTAGGCAATATCCTGTTCATTATCTTGTTTCACTCATCAGTGATATTTTATACCATGTTAATCTACAATTAGAAGAATAATTATCATGCTAATCCCACTGTAATTGGTGGCCTGGTAAATGTCGATCACACATACTGAATGTGAAATCTATATGATGATGTTTCCATCAGCGCTATAGCTAATTTGTTGCATTAGTATTCCATCCATGCATCTGATTAGATACGTGTCCGGACACAGAGAAGACGCTTCCTTCTAGCAGTTATGTGGAGTAGAGGGCATCTGCTGACAGACACGTCAGATCTCTGATTGAGCTCAATTTTACTCTGAGCTCCTGCTCCCGTAATGATGCTACCTGTTGACCTTCAGCTAATCAGCGCAGGCCTCACGCTTTGATTTCATATAGCCAGTCAAACTGCTGTCAGCTCAGCATTGATCAAATTATAAATTGCGCATTTGTGCATGGTGATAGTGCTGATGATCGGTCACAAAGCCTTGCTATATATTTTTTTTATATATTATAATATAATAATCTAAATATTAATTAATTTTTGTTGAAATATTGACATATTAATATGATGTATATACACCAATCAGGCATAACTTGAAAGGTGAAGTGAATAACACTGATTATCTATTCATCACGGCACCTGTTAGTGTGTGGGATATATTAGGCAGCAAGTGAACATTTTGTCCTCAAAGTTGATGTGTTAGAAGCAGGAAAAATGGGTAAGGGTAAGGATTTGAGCGAGTCTGACAAGGGCCAAATTGTGATGGGCTGCATAAGTCATGGTGCCCATGCTGAATCTTGTCCACTGCCGAAAGTGCCAACAGTGAGCATGTGAGCAATGGAAGTTGGCTTGGTCTGATGAATCACGTTTTCTTTTACACCATGAGGATGACCGGGTGTGTGTGTGTGTGAGGCGCTTACCTGAGGAACGCATGGCACCAGGATGCACTATGGGAAGAAGGCAAGCTGGCGGAGGCAGTGTGATGCTTTGGTCAATGTTCTGCTGGGAAACCGTGGGTCCTGCCATCCATGTGGATGTTACTTTGACACGTACCACCTACCTAAGCATTGTTGCTGCTAACATCTTGGTGCCAGATACCACAGCACACCTTCAGGGGTCTAGTGGAGTCCATGCCTCGACAGGTCATGGCTGTTTTGGCAGCAAAAGGGGGACCAACACAATATTAGGATCAACCTCATAATGTTATGCCTGATCGATAATTGGTTTGTGTTTGGAAACATCATCTCATTTCACTAATATACTTACCAGCAAGCACAAAAAAGTTCACTGGTCAAATTTTGGCCTTCACCTTCTCCCTAAATTCAGTTTAAAGATGTGTTTGGCCTGGACACAAGGCAGCACTATTGAGCCAAATCTGGCTGAAATCCACGAAAGGTTTTTCCCCCCCTCTAAAATATGAGTGGTTCATTCATTACCAGACTGCAGAGTTGTTTGTGTTCTCCTTCACATATTCCCTGTGGAAAAATTAATGATCCTACAAAAATCAGACTGATTAATATACAGGCTTATTTACAATAATTTGCTGTTTGACATAAAAAGAGAATGGTTTGCTTCACAAACACTGTCATCTGTTTTGCTTATGCTTCATTAAATAGCACATATATTTAAATGTGTTTTTTTTTTTTTTTTTTTTTTTTTTCTCTCTCGATCTCTAGCCCACCAAAGATGCCTGTTGTGGTCTCGGGAGTTGTCACTAAGGTTGGTACACTTGTCCATTGATTATATCATAATATCTAAATCAAAGGCCGTGTTATTCCATGTCCAACAATTTTAATGGTTTATCTAAAGACCGGTTCATAGCAAATGTGAGACACATTATTTCCTAAAGGTCTATTCACACCAAAGACAAATAGCTGAATGTTCGTCAGGTTAAATTCTTGCCTGTACTATAGGTAACACTGATATGTAAATGAACCATCTGGTCGGCTGACAGAGTAGAGAGGGGAGAAGAGTCAAACAGAGACCAGGTTTATGTACATATTTAAATATGTTATGCTCACATCTTCTCAGTCAATTTTCCTTGTAGTCCGAAGACTTTTTGGACTGCTGTACATATAAACTTGTTAGCATGTAAATGTTTATACTCATTTTGAATAGGACCATAGGAACACCTTAGTTATATTCAAACATTTCCCTGCAAACGAATATTTGCATCTGACGTGAATGGGCCTTTATACAATTGAAAACGGTGCCAAATTCATTTTAAACCTGCTCATTTCTAAATTCACGAAAGTTTGGCCTCATGCAACCCTAGTCTGAGGCTCAGACATAGATAGTTTGCTCAGATAAAAGTCGTTTTAGTCTCGCATCACTTGAGATAATATCAATAGTCCGATGCGCTGGAGACTTTGTATGGGGTTTGTTGAATGGCTCGTCACAGAGTCCACTCTGCTCGTTTCCAGCCCAAGCTTGACCTTAATCCATTCTGCCGCCATGGGATTGGCCGCGTCTCAGGATTTATTATGTTTTGATGGAGGCTGACATATAATGCATCCATCTGTGCATGCTTACCAGGATGGGAATGCTGTGTTATGAGGGAGAGTTTGCTGTTTTATTATATACGGTCCAAAATGTAAATATGTCAGCTGCTCAAGATGTGTAAGAAAACGGGGTGTTTGATTACACGTCACAGGCCATTACAAGTGACCCTAGAGGATGTCACGATGCACATGGAGCCTTTTTACTGGAGCATTGGCCTCCTTTTACTTTTGAAGTGATCTAAACAGCTTCTAGTGACACAATTTATGCAACATTTCCTTTCTAAATACTCACATCTGAGGCTCTTTTAGTCCTCCAGCAAGCTGGTAAACACAGGAAATAGAAAGATGCCACGCTTGTGTTCAGCCTTGGCTCGTTACACTATCTTGGACTGTCCACCCCGTAATCTACTTCAAAAGCTGCACATATTTGCTCTGAAAGACTCTCTCTCATACAGATGAAAGTGATGTTGAAGAATGTCTGCGGCTGCTGCTTTCTTGCAATATAGGATTTTTGTCCTCACTGGGCATCAGATGTCAGATGCTTTCCTTTTCATGTTAATAGGCATGAAACAAAGGCAAAGAGCTCTCAGTCTCTCATAAAAAGAGTTTAGATTTTAAATAGATGGCAACTAGAAAACGCATACAAAGATGACTTTGTTGTAGTTTGATATAAATCATAATTAATTAAGCCGCGTCACTCACAAGAGTGCAGAATTGTTTTTTAGTTTTGGTTCATTCTGAGCAGGAACAAGAACAAGAATATTAAAAGTTTAGTACTGCGCCCAAACAAAATCTCACTGAAAGCTCATTTTTTGAGATCGCAAACTAAAATTTGGAACACAGCTAGTTAAGATTTTTGGCTTTCATTTTCTTACAGTTTTAACATAAACCATGTTTTGTAAAATATATATTTTTATATTTTATATTAGGGGTGTGCCATATCATACCATCCACGATAATACCGGTATACATGTTTACGTGATAAAAGAAAAGTCATCTCGCGATATCACTGATATAGCTACGCGATGACGTATGGCGCATTTACTTCCCTAGCGCACAACAACACCTGTCTGAGAGTACACACGAAGAGCAGCATGTCGGCCTCCGATGATGATTTAGTGCCTAAAAAGGGAGCTACCTTACTTGGTTACAAGAGGTCAGCCCTCTTGACAGCTGTCCTAAAATTGACAACTTAAAGATGTTATTGATGTTTGCAGCGCAATATTTGACCGGAGGGGTAACATTGACGGTTATTTTCGTCAGTCACGGCTCGTTAGATCCAGCCTCCTTTGAATCAGACACAGAGACAAAGTAGTGCGTAAGATTACGTTTATTTGAATGAATTGATAATGGCATTTATTTGAATTAATTATCGAGAAAGAGAGAGATATTCGTGCCTGCGTCTGTTCAGTGTCTCTTAATAATGAAGATGTGCGTTTATTACTTAAAAATAGCGATGTAACCCCATCATTGCTGAGAAATATAATGTAATGATCCAGTAGCTTAGCCATTTTATTGCTAAAAGTCATGGGGCGGCGTTGATAAGTCTCTTTGCTCTTGAATCTGCAGCGCAATCTCCGCTCTCTGTATTTTTTTTTCACTTAAATAATTTATTTGACTTCTACAATAATCTGTCAAATGTCTTCTTTAAAACCAACCTATGTGGAAAAAATGGGGGTGGGGTGTTAACAGGTTACTAATACCTCATTTTCAAATGAGAGTACTAATACACTTTTCAAATGAAATGACAATGACATCAAAAATTAAAAGGGAATGAAAGGATTCAAAAAAGCTCTGCAGTTTTAATGTACATTAACGACATATGGCGGGCAAAAAAGGTCAATCGTCTATTGTCAGCAGTTTAGTGATGTATGAAGCACAGCTCTCACAGCAGTCACTTTCGAACCATGCAGCTTTCTTTTGCTCCGTACTGTGGGTGGAAAAATTCTATTTGATGCAGAATATTAATTTTAAGCGGTTACCAGCATTTAAACATGTTTTTACTCTGTAACAGTTGGAAGGAATTTTTGTTCGTTTTCTATTACGTTCGCAAAAAAAAAAAAAAAATCTATCTTTCTTCTAAACCCTGGCTAATTTTGAGTAACTCAGGGGTCAGATGCAATTTTACCACTAAGTTCATGTGGGTTTTCTTCTTCTTTTTTTTTTTTTTTTGACTTGTAATTTTGTAAAAAATAATAATTGAATTGCTATTTGTTTAATTTATTTCCAGTTAGTCATTTTAGTGCTGTAACTTTAAATAATTTCAGTAATAATACTTTAATAAAAAAATATTTAACAATAATAACCCTGGAACACCGAAAACAATCATCACAGTGCAATTACAATATATAGCACTCTTGGAACAGCTTTTCCTCTAATCAGATTAGAGGACCAGTTGACTTCAGATGACGCGAACTCTGAATCAACATGCACCAATGCTACATTTGTCTATATATCCTAAAAATGTGTTAGCATGTTTCCATTATTTAAATTAGTTCACTGTTTATGCCTTAAGTTTAATACAGTGTTTAAATTAATACATTGTTAGCTAACTGCGTGATTTGTATATGTACATTTCTGAAATGCATAACTTGGACCCCTTCACCTCTGATAACAATCACTAACGATCATCTAAATTGTAATTTAGACGCATGCATTTTCTGTAAAGCTGCTTTGAAACTATATGTATTGTGAAAAACGCTATACAAATAAATGTGAATTTGTATTGTATATTTATCAGTGTTATTTGCTGCACAGAGATCATTTGTCATGTCACTTATTATGCACACATTATAATTGGCTGTGTTGTTATTGGTTGTCCTTCTCAGGGGGATAAAGACTTCACCCCAGCTGCTGCCCAGGTGGCCCATCAGAAACCTGTGCCCTCGGTACAGAAGCTGCCTGCGGCCCACCACATCAACCAGCACATCCACCAGCCTCGGAAGTGAGTCCTTAACCCAGCTCTAGACCACCGCAGGCCCCCTGCACAGGGCCAGGACCACACCACCCCAAACACCTGCTCAGGTTGCCAGGGATCTCTTGCCATAAAGCATTCCGTACGCTCCCTCCCCCCACCCCCTTCCGTCTGTGCCTGCAAGTGTCCTGTTTCGACCAGTATCATGACAAACGTTCTGTTTTCTCTTACCTGTAAATCATTGCAACACTAAAATTGAAGGCTCCATTGCGAATCATTAATCAGAAACCTGATAATTCTGTGGGTTCATTTCATGAGGAATATGTGGAGCTGTGTTTTATTTTGTTTTAATTTTGTTTTACATGAATGGTTCCAGCGAGATTTAAATTGTATAAATAATTTTTTTGAACTCGGTGAATGTTGTATATTAGGCATTAGGTACTAGGTGTGGTTATCTGAATAAAGAGTTAATATAAAACCATGCACGCCTTTTTGCTCTTAAAAACACATTCATGAGCTACAATTGCATTACCTGATGGAAATATCATTGCTTCAGCAAATAGGTAGTGACATGTAAAGCTGAAATTATCTACACAACCATGTTTTATGTTAAGTGGTTCAATTTGAATCAATTGCTAAAAGTTATAGAGAATAAAAAAGACGAGTGTTAAAAGGATAGTTCACTCAAAAATGAAAAAATTTGCCCATGATTTACTCACCCTCAACCATCCTGGGTGTATATGATATTCTTCTTTCAGACGAATACGATTGGAGTTTTTATATATATATATATATATATATATATATATATATATATATATATATATATATATATATATATATATATATATATATATATATATAAAAATAACTCTGACTGTATTCGTTTGAAAGAAGAATATCATATACACCTTGGATGGCTTGAGGGTGAGTCAATTTTATAATTTCCTTTTCTGGGTGAACTATCCCTTTAATATTCATATGGTATTATTGCATGTCCCTAAAAATAAGTCAGTGCTTGCAAGACAGCGCATGAATGGTGACAGTGAAATGGAAAAGAACAATCAAAAATACACTATGTAAATATTACAGACATCATCGATTCCAGTTAGAGTGTGTATGTGTGCATTTTGCAGAAATTTATAAGAATAAAAAGTAGAGAGATTTCAATACTCTTTGCTTAAACTATATGCTGGAGTTGCATTTCCAGAAGAAAAATAATCAGTAGAAGGTAGTAATTATAATAAAGAGTAGACCAAACATTGTTATTTATGCCATTTTAGCTGTATGTTAATCAGTGATTTGAGCTGAATTTGAAGTAGAGGGATTTGAATACTCTCATTGCAAGCACTGTAATAAAAAATTGAAACAATTGCCATGTCTGTTTTGTCCTATTAAATATTATTAATGATGGCAGTATATCACGAAGCTCGGCAGGAAAAGTTCATGTGTAATCCCATGGCCTAGTTTTCATGGTCTATGGACTAGTGGAGGGTGGCAAAGCCGTCAGCTTCCTGTTCTCCTCCCTGACTCCTCCAGCCTATGCGGCCGCCAAACCCAATGCCACTCAGGATTTGCCTCGTTCTCTTCTTCTCTTCCTTCATTATCTCGTCTTCTCAAGCTCTTGCTATCCCTATCCGTTCACTTTGTGTTCCGCTCAGGTGTCGATAAGAGCCAGCAGCTGCCGCAGGCTTTGGTTTGTTCCCACGGCATGTTCTGGGCCCGAAACAGCAAGACTTCTGCGGTACTTGCCATTAGCACACCAGCTGCTCAAACCTCAAGGTGAACTTCAGAAGTTTGAGTGGCAGGTAAACCCTTACGAAATGTCACGTTTCAGGTCAAGGTTGTACTTTTCCATAGTGTGCTATCTGGAAATTGAGCAGTTGCTTTGAAGCCAGTTCAGAGCGACCCAAACCCTGGGGTCTATGTGACATTCAGGTCCTCTCGTGTGTCTTTGATAGGCGATATCAGTCCTGTTGCAGATCACATGTCAGTGCTTTGGTTCTCCAGCAGAGGGCGCTTCATTGTTCTTCAAGTGCTGACCTTGCAATCAGAAAAGTAGCCTATCTCAGCGTCTGTCAGCTCATCCCAGTGACCTCAATCGCTTAATAAGGTCCGCCCTTCACCTTTACTCCTGCTCAAAGTTCAACAAAACGGAGTCACACTTCAGTATTATAAAGCCGTTTTTTATTCCAAAGTTACAATGAGATTCTTATTCCAAGTATTGCTGGTCATCACGTTTGGTTTATTTAGTACAACCTAAAATAGTGTAAACACAGTATTGTTTTACGATAACAGGGTGACCTGACATTAGGTCAAAACTGATCTTGAATTCCATATAAAATGCCAGGAGTGTGTCTGTGTGTTTATGTAGTCTGAGGCACAGTGGTGCTGTTGAGATTACGCTACGGTAAGTGAGAAGACCATTTTATTATTCTGCATACAGAACCGTTCATACCTGAGATTTGTTGTATGTTTAAATTTGGTTTCATTGTTCCCTGCTCTGAAGAAACCATAAGGGGGAGTGGGGTAAGCTGTGCCACTTTTTACTCAAGATGCCGGAAAATATTTCAGGATGGATCCTATAAACTGAAATTGTTAGTGTTTATAATAAGGCCTTTTTAAAAAGAAACATTGCCCATATTAGGGGTAAGTTGTGTCAAGTCAAGGTCAAATTGGGGAATAATTTGCATTTTCAATTAAATCAACATAATCAAGGGGGAATGTTGCAAACATTTTTGCACATAAACTAGGGTAAATCATATTAAATATTCTAAATATTTAATAATAATTTTAAGTACTAACAATATTTTCTATTTATTTATATATATATATATATATATATATATATATATATATATATATATATATATATATATATATATATATATATATATATATATATATATATATATCACTAATAGTTGAAACTCTGGCTCAGCTTACCCCAAAGCTATCTTTTTAGGAAAAAAAATAATGGATAAACTTTAGCTAAATAATTTACATAATTTTTTTAAACCACTAGTTCATCAAGTGACACTACTGTTAAAAAAAAAAAAAAAAAAAAAGAAAAAGGTTTTTAAGTCTCTTATACTCACCAAGGCTGCATTTATTTGATCAAAATATAGTAATAACAGTAATATTGTGAAATATAATTATGATTTAAAATAATTTGTTCCAAAATATTTTAAAATGTAATTTATTCCTGTGATGGCAAAGCTGTCTCCATTGTCACATTTCCCATTATTATCAATGTTGAAAAAAGTTGTCAATCATTTAAAAAATAATTCAGGATTCTTTGATGAATAGAATGTTAAAAAGAATAGAATTTATTTAAAAAATGATAAATTTCTTTACTATCATTTTTCTTTGCCATTAATTTTACCAGCCATATAGAACTATTTACTTTGACATGCAAAAAATGTTTAGCCTTTGTTTTAAAAGTGCATCTCTTCATCACAGGTAGCGGTGTATGTTTGGTCCTTGCTAAATATACAAAAAGCTTTATGGGGGGGACATGTTACCTCACTCTCCCCATATAGTAGCAAATACCATTTTGTAAAAGATATTGCATGCTTTTTGTTGAACAGTTATATTTTCAGAAGTAATGAGTTTTTTAGTAGTATAAATAGTAAGTAGTAAAATACATGTATAGAAAATATCAAACGATGCTGATCCATGATTCTATACTACTCCGTTTTCATTACTAGCTGGTGATTTTCTGTAGCATTTGTCTCTGAAATGTGTGCAAATACAGGTATGGCTACTACCAAAACACCTACAATGTTTAGAAAAATGAGGTATTGAAAATGTATGTTTGTTAAATACATTCATGATGATTAAATACTATTAAATCTGAGACAATGCTAGCATTTGGACAACTCTAAACATCAAATAGTCCTATTTTAAGGATGTAAACATACAGTAGCATCTTGTTTTAGTAGTGTACCCATATGAGCTGATCTGGTTGGCTAGCTTCCTTTTGCTGAAAAACCTGCAAAAATATTAAAGGAGCTTTTCGCTTTAAATCAATCACATTCCCCCCATTTTAAAGAGGGCAAAGGGGAGTTTAGAAGCATTTAACATTACAAAAATGAAGTAGTCTTTAAAAAAACAAATATTGTACAATACATTGCATTTCAAGTATCAAATGTTTAGTAGTATGTTTTCACACACTTATTTCCTTTTGCCTGTAGAGAGCTGTCTTTTCGTTATGGCCTCCAGTCTTTTCCTTTCCGCCTCCTCTGCTTTTTTTCGCTCCTCTTTAAGTTCTTTATATCTCCATTTGGGGATCTGAAGGAACTGGTCGTCTATACAGCTGCTTTTCCGCCGCACTTTCTCCGGCATGTAGGTTGGTGTAGGTGCCTTGCTAATTCTCAGCTTGGGCACCACCATACCTGGTCTAACGCTGCTCCTCCTCAGCATGTGTAAGGGGAGCAGACTGGTCCTGCGGACGGCCAGAGAGGAGGAAGAGGTGTCTGATTTGGCCTGGGGCTGCAAACTCGCACGGCGGTCTTTAGGTTTGGGCACCAGCAGGACGCGGGAGTTCTGGAAAAGACGTTTGTAGTTCTCGATGCGCTCGGGTCCCAGACCTTTCAGTTGTGCGATGCGTTGTTTCTTCAGGATCTCCTGAACGGCGTAACGACGCTTTCCCACACAGGGCGGGCTGTCGGGACACACCGTTCGACATGCCGTTGCGATGAACGGACTCCCCAGTGCTGTTGTCATGCGCACCATGTGATCCAGAACCCCGTCCTCTGAAGCCTCTGTGACGTTACTGATGTCAAAGAAGTCACGTAGTGCCTCTGAAATTTTCTGAATGCATCCTTTGGGGGTCTGAGCTTTGGTCACCAATGCAGGTAGAAGGGGCCACTCAGGCCGATAGCTGTCACAGAACTGATCCGCACACGGCTGCTGCATCAGCCGCATCATGGCAAAGACAGTCTCGTAGCGGCTTGTGAAGATGGCCCACTCTCGCGCAGTGAACTTCCTGCCGTTGTCTCTGGCATCCAGATCAGCCCCTGTTGAAAAAGGAAATGCACACTGTAAACCATAACGCTCAAAATAATTAATTGGTTTGAGTAGAGCCAACTCAAATTAAACAAATTAGTTCAAACAAATTAACTTTTATGAGTTTCTTTTCAAACGGACACATTTTAAGTAATCTGAATTGTTTAATTGTTTTGAGTTTTAATTGAGACAAACTTAAATTTATCTGAAACCGGGCTGGGATTTCTATTTCCCAGCATGTTTTGCCATGACACTCAAAAGGGACAGTAAATGCCAAAAATTAAGTGTGATATTTGTGCAAGATTAACATTAAGTGGGAGTTTTAAAAGTGTTTAATGGTTTGTTATGCTAGTTTAGAAGAGTTTCTGTTACATTGGGGGCTTTTTTCATCATGGTGACGAGTGGAGCATGAGCTTAGTTTGAGAACAGATTTATGTTAAATGATCAGTATTGCTGTACTCATTCAGCAAGTGCTATGCTATGCTAATGCTATCAAAACATTGTGTAACCAATTAGCAAGGTGGCATTTATTGAATTAGCTAGTTGAAGCTAGTCAAGTTTCCACCACTAAAAATGTTTTAATAATGAGTTAATAATTAAGTTAAATTAAGTTAATAAGTTATGTTTGATTTAGCATACTCAATTATTTAAAGTTCAGAGCAATTAAAATATATGATTACAAAATAAAAATCTGAAAGTTCTGCTTACTTAAACTTTAAATTTCTTAACTTAAAAAATTTGAGGCAACTGATTCAGTGGGTTTACAGTGTACTGATGTGATTGGAGTCACGGCCCATTTACAATATTCTACAAATTAACATTTTGTTTTCAAGCCAAAAATTACTCTCTCATGTTGTTCTAAACTTGTGTGGTTATTTTATATTTTCCATGAATAAAAGTATAATTTTGTGAAGATTAAATATGCAGCTCTTGACATATAACGACAGTTAAAAAACACAAATAAAATCCAGGCAATCCATGCATATGGCTTGTGCACTATAAAGCCATTTGTCATTTTTCACAGATGATCGTCAGAAAGGGCATAGAGGGAATAAAGAATAATAATGCTATAATAATAATATTTTTTTGTAATGAATATTATTTGTATATGGCTCATTTTGAAGGTAACAAATCATGGTAACACTTTACAATATGGTTTCATTAGTTAACTTTAGTTAATGTGAACTAAGAATGAACAATAATTCTACAGCATTTATTAATTTCAGTTAATGTTCATTTAAACATTTACTAATACATTATTAAAGGCAAATGTTATATTTGTTAACATTAGTTAATGCACTGTGAACTAACATAAACAATGAACAGCTGGATTTGTATGAACTAACATTAACAAAGATGAATAAATAATGTAATAAATGTATTGCTCATAATATAGCTCATGTTAGTTAATACATTAGCTAATGTTAACAAATGAGACCTTATTGTAAAGTGTTACCAAACACATTTTAGAAAAGATGAAAGCATAGCAAAAAAGAAAAATAGCAGTAACAAGCAACAAAATATGACTTTGTATAGCACATTTAATACATTAAATGCATTACATAAAAAAATAAAGTATAGCAAAGATAAAATAAGAATATACTGACAGATCACTCTTGATTTAGGGTGGTGCCTTATGAACTGTTGAATGGCAAGAGCTGCATAACAATTTGGGTTTTATTCACAGAAAAAAATAGCAGCATATCAATTCAGAATGGCAAAAGAATGAGTACATGACAAAATATTAAATCTGTAGTATGATTGTGGCGGTATTGTATCCTTTTCTTGTAGCTAATCATGTAACCGCTACTTTATATTGTAGTTTCCTAGCAGTCTGTTGCACAGTGATCTGAGGCTCGAGTACCTGCCAGCATCAGGGATCTGACACATTCCACTCGACCCTGCATAGCAGCTTTCATCAGAGCGGTGAAACCGTGGCAGTTCCTCTTCTCAATGTCAAGCCCGGGAAAGTAGTTGAGTAGGTAGTTAGAGATTGTGATGTGACCTGCAATTGTTCGGGTGAATTATGGAAATGCAGTCAACTGTTGAATATATAACCTTTCTAAGGCACTCAGCAGTTCAGTTCTAGTAGTATTCTGAAGTTTTCATACTCCATTCACTTTGAATGTTGAGAAAATAGTTATTTAAACTTTATGACGCGAATATAAATGTAAATATGTGCAGGATTGGATTAAGGCTATCAGGTGGTTCTTACCCGCCTGGGCAGCTGTGATGAGGGCTGTATTGCCCTCGTTGTCCTGCCAATTCACATCCAGGTGAGGACACTGGGAAAGAGCAATCACAACATCCACGTATCCTTGGTAGCACGCCACTATTAGTCCAGTCTGCAGAGTCAACACACACACAAGGCGATACTGTGAAGAAGTTTCCACCGGGCCAAGGAACATTTACTAGTAGTTGATAAATTTGAGGAAAACACTCTCAATAAAATGGCTGGGTATTTCACGATTCAATTAGATTCTGATTGAGAAGCTCTGGATATAGGCTATATCAGGTACAGTGCGTACATTTTTCTTAAGGAAAATTTTTTTCTCAACTGTAAAAAGCTGTAAACTATACAGGGAATCCTGACAGTTGGTACAGTGCTATAATATACTATACACAGGAAAACTTCTCACTAAACATTTCCAGCTAATTCAATTTGTTCTTAAAGGCACAATATGTAAGATTTTTTGATTAAAATCAAAAACACTAGAACAATGTTATATGTTATATAATATATATTATGTTTGTTGAATTTTCCAAGAATGTTTAAATCCAGAGAAATAAGCAATTTTAACAGAGCCGGTGTTCGAATTCCGACCCCCGCCAAATTATTACCCCCCCTAGTATTTGGTAGGTTTAGGGTTAGTTGTGGGGGAGGGGTTAGGATTAGGGGTGGGGTTAGGATTAGGCAATCAGGTAGTGATTTAAATGAGGAGGGTAATAATTTGGCAGGGGGTCGAAATTCGGCACAACACCGGCCCAAGGCATAAGCGAACTAAGTGGCTGCTTAGGGCCCCCTTTGCCACCAGGGGGCCCCCAACAGCATATGAAATGACTTCATGCTGCATTATGTTATTTTATGATGATTGAAATCGCGAAATAGCCTTTAACAATTACTAAATAAACTGCAAAATGTTACGTTTTCTGATATATGTATGGATTGATTCTGACAGCGCTGCACAAGCTCACGCCGTCATCGGCTGGACACTATAGCTTGTTAGCCAGGGTTCAGAGAAAGCAGCTAAAACTGTGCTACTCATTAGTTGCTCGGTAACCTTTTTATGAATGGAGGGATTTGAGAATGTGATATGGTTTAGTGTGAATATCTTATCTGACATGCTGCATGTTATGGACGGAGTACAGTATAGCTTTCAGTTTAAATGTTTTTTTCTGCAAGTGCTATATCGTCCCCTTGGAATTTAAGGTCCTATCTGACATTTTTGTCAAAATTGAGTTATTCACATATTCTTATTCTGTGACAACTTCTTTACATTATGTGGTTTGTTTTTTTAAGTTTACATTTTGGAACTTTTTATTTAGAAATTGAAAAGGTTCTTTCTACACAGTCAAATGAAATGCAAAAAAATGTAAAGCTCAATATCTCAAAACCAGTCAGAATGCAGACAGAATCTTATAATTCCAAGGTGGCGATATGTTTGAGTCACTTACAATTAACATTTGGGAACGCAACATGCATCAAACATCTTCCCAAAATCATAACGAGAATAATTTATAAATCTGTTGTTGTCAACAAAAAGAAGCACTAAGGTCTTCCTGCGTGCTCCCGCCAAAATAAAAGCTCTGTTTAATGTTTGAAAGAAATCAACATTTCTTGTTTTTAAAAAGAAGTCTCTTATGCTCACCAAGGCTGCATTTATTTGATCAAAAATACAGTAAAACAGTTAGTTAGGCCTATATTGTGAAATATTACTCCAGTGTAAATCAGCTGTTCTCTATGTGAATATATAGTAAAGTGTAATTTATTCCTGTGATGGCAAAGCTGAATTTTCAGCACCATTACTCCAGTCTTCAGTGTCACATGATCCTTCAGAAATCATTCTCATATGAGGATTTGATGCTAAACAAACATTTATGATTATTATCAGTGTTGAAAACCGTTGTGTAAAAATTTTTTTAGGATTCTTTGAAAGCTTTCTATTTCAGAGAAATGCTGTTCTTTTGAACTTTCTATTCATCAAAGAATCCTGGGGAAAAGTGAGCATATTCAGCATATAAGACTACTTAAAACTACATATCCCAGTTGTCACATTTCTGTCCTGTCTTGTTGAGCACATGTGGTGTTTTGTTAGTTTTTAGCCATGTCCTTTGGGTTGTCATGTTTTGGTTATGTCATGTCTCCTGTCCTGACCCTGCCCCTCTTGTTAGCTCATTATTGATTATTTGCCCCACCTGTCTTCCCTCATTACCTACCTTGTTTGTTATCTATTTAGTCTCCTTGTGTTTGCTGTGCTGTGCTGGTTCGTTATCTTCTGTTCCGTTGTTATTTGATGTCTCCTGGTTCCCTGACCTGCTTCATGTTTCCTGACCCTGGTGGTGTGTCTTTGTTTAGTTTTGGTTTCCCCCTCGTGGGTGTTTTTGTTCGTTTTATTTAAAATAAACCTCCTATTCTTCCTGCAATTGAGTCCTTTTCTCACAACCGTTCCTGACACCAGTCTGAACTGTAGTACTGTAAAACTTTGAATATTAACACCTACCCACTCTTGTAGGTTTGCTACTATTACAATTAAAAACCGTATAAGGGTAAAAACATGACAGGCAGACATGATCTAAGCAACACAGCTACAACTAATAAAACTGATAATGGCTGTGCGAATTATCACGAATTGACAATAGTCAATCGTATTGGTGGCACAGAGGAGGCCCCAAATAAAAATCTGCTTAGGGCCCCATAAAGGCTTGGGCCGGCCCTGAATTTTAATCAGGAAACGGACCGTATCTGTGCATCGCCTATCAATGTCATCATACCCACAAAAAAATGAATAAATAAATACTCACAACTAAAGTGATACAGGAAATTCTGACAGTTGGTACAGTACTATAATATAACAGGTTAAGTAAAAATATAATACATATTTAATATAGTTCAAATAATTTACCAAAATGCTCCTCTCTAGAGTAAATTTTCTAGCTAACTATTGAGATATGGACATTGAATGGCTTTTTTGAGGTAAATGTGGCATTATGTTACATATTGTTTACAAGCTATTTTACTGCATATCTTTCCACGCTTGAAACACTGATTGGGCGATTACATGAGACGTAGTTGTACTGTTTCTTTTAACATAACTTCTGATGTCCATTCATGTATATTTAGTGCTATAACTAGTAGTAAAGCTGAAGAGATTATGGGTTTGCATTCCATTTGAACTAAAAGATAGATATCGGTTCATCAAAAGATTCATTGAGCCTTATCAATTATAACTGGGGGGAAAAAATCCAGCATAACCACTGTTTACCAAGATTTTTGTTTGCACATCAATGAAAAAAAGCTAATGTGGCCTGAAGTAGCAGCTTCAAACCTGAAAATGTGCAGAATTGCACTGTGATTTCACAGTGTGAGGCTGATGTTTAGGGTTTTTACTGATGACTTCTGGCATGTCTGTTTTGCTCTTCACAGTCAGTCTGTCCTATTTAAGTGTGAACAGTAGCAGTGTGGAGGGAAGTGTCAGCAGCCTCTCATCACACTGAAACACAGCTGGAGGCTGCTGACTAAAAATAAACCCTGGACAAGCTCATTTTACACGGCTATGACAATAAGGGCGAGACGCTTCCAGTTGCTGCACTGTCAGATTCTGGTGAAAGTGTGTTTGTTTGTGTGTTCACAGTGAAGCCTGTCATTTTTCTTTATGTTTCCAGTTTAATATACAGAGACAACTGTGAGTGAGCCATCAGTAGGTTAATTCCCTTGATAAATGCAAATGCTGTGGTTCTGTGCCGCTTATCAAAACATTGCTCTGTTTGAGAATCCCAGTTACATTGACACAGCCAGTGATGTGAATTTGGTGCAGGGCCGTTCAGGAGAAAACGGTTTAGAAATAGTCATGAATATAGAAATAGTCAAACAGTAATGGGTCTCATTCACTAATAATTGCATGGATTATTTATATGCACGGGAAAACTTCTCACTAAAAATTTCCACCTAATTCACACAATTAGTTTTTATTAGGACAAGATTTTTGGATTAAAGTATCCACAAACCACTAGAACAATGTTATATATTTTGTTTCCAATTTTAATTAGGACACGGACTGTGTCCGCTATCAATGACATCATACCCGCACCATAATAAAATTACACCATAGTAAAAGTTCCACTGCTCTCAAGCCGTGTGTCGCACTTGTCTCTCATTAGCAATCGTTCCAGCGGCCTCATTCTGCTCCCATAGCTTTCAGCCCCACCCTGCTTCATACTGCAGTAACGTTAATAAATCTTTAATACATTAGCTCATCCATGAATATGATTTCTGAGTCCTGTTGGATTCTTTTCCACCGGCTGTAGAGGTGAACAACTCCCATGATTCCGCGAAATCGAAGTGTCATCAAGCTACGCCTTTGTTTTGAATAAGGGACCTCTAGTGGTGAAAATTACATATTCTGCCTTTAAACTTGTTCTAATGTATTGTAGTATTCTAAATGAGCGACTGCATGCCCAATGTTAATAATTTGCATAAAACATGCCCAAACCATCTCCATATAAGGGATTTCCACACAATCTTTCCTTTACAGCCTTTCGCCACTCTCAACAAACATACTGTATAATGCTCTCTAAAAAGAGAGCACACGCAGCAAGACCACAGAGCAATGTGCCATCCTTAAAACTAATTCAAACACATTAAACACATTTCATATCAACACCCATTTATAAGGCCATACGTGTTGTTTGCATAATGTGGTTATGGTTGATAAGAAATTTAGAATATTTTAGTACGAAAGTAACAAATTTGTGCTTATGCACAGTTAGTGAATGAGACCCTCCATATTTGGTGCCACTAGAGGCATGGAAAAGCAACACACTTCACCTTTAAAGCAGAAAGCAGAACTTCTTTTAAGTCCACAGACTTTTTTGTAATAATAATAATATTTTTGCCAATGTTTGAATAACTGTGCTATCATATAAAAATAGTGGTTCTTCAAAACTCATCCTTTATATAAATCTAAAATAATTTACTGTTTTTTCTCCTTCTGCAAAATATTCTTATTTCAAGAGACTTTCAGCAGATAGAACAGAAAGGATTGTCAACAGAAATATCAACCTGACTAAATTACGTCATACAGAAAGGATGCCTTAAAGAAATAGTGGTATCACTTTCTATGAAGCCCATGCATGACCATTATAAAAATAATATAAATGTAACTATAACTGTTCTTATAATGTAGCATAGGTCTTGAGTCTTTATATATAAAATTTCACACAAAAATTCCGTAATTTTGTACTCACTTTTCATACAACGATAGCTCATTTCGACTATGTCTGATAAATCCTTGTTAATTTCTACAAATCTTATCTTTTGAGATTCTTGAGTTCAACTCACTGTCTGTCTCCATGATCCAGTCATAACATTTCTCAAATTAAAGGGAAGTTCACCCAAATCATTTTCTCACCCTCTGTGTAACTCAAAAGAAGATATTTTGAAGAATGATGGTAACCAAACAACTTTGGTTACCATTTACTTTCATTGTATGGACATAAAAACAAAAGACTGGGGCGTTTCTCTTAATATCTTCTTTTGTGTTACATAGAAGAAAGTCATACAAATTTGGACATGAGGGTCACAAAGGGTGAGTAAATGATGACATGATTTTCATGTCTGTGTGAACTGTCCCTTTAACAGCTCACTGAAAGAAGCAAGCACCCATGACTTGTCTATAAGTGTATCCCCACCAAAATATTCATCCAAAACAGACCTTTAAATAAACTAAATCAATAATAAATTGTGTTAAAAAGTGTTTAGAATTCTGCAACAAATATTTTTCGAATATTTTAAGTGATAAAGTGAGCAGGATATATAAAAAATGTACGCATGGCTCCGGCAGGGATGTATCATGATACTAAACGTTGCAGCTGGTGCCTGAGCCATGCCCAGTTCCACAGCGCCCCACAATTTTCCAATCAATCTGTGGTATCAATCTGTGGTATCATAGCGTGGTATGGGAACAGCACCAGTCATGACCGCAAAGCCCTGCAAAGAGTCGTGCGCTTATCCGAGCGTATCTCAGGGTCAGCTCTCCCGTCTCTGCAGGACGTCTACACCAAACGCTGCAAAGGTAGAGCTACCAAGATCATCAAGGACTCTAATCACCCTGCAAACCCTCATTTCACGCTGCTGCCATCTGGTAAGCGCTTCCGAAGCCTGATGGCCAAAACTGAGAGACTCAGGAGAAGCTTCTTCCCCCAGGCCATCAGACTCCTGAACTTAACGTCACGTGACTTCACTTCAGGATAAACATCGATACACTGTCATTGCACTGCACTTTCTGTTCTCGTTGTTACTGTGTAACAGCCTGTTATAAACCTGTTTGCACATTATACTCTTTATACATTTATTAACCACATATTTATAAGTCTACAGTTTACTCTGCACAGTCTACTTCAATTATTTTATTCCACTTTATCCTTATTTGTTACCTTTTTTTTCTCTTGACTTGATTATTTATAATTCTACAGATATAGACATACTATATATATATATATATATATATATATATAGATAGTACTTTTTTTTTTTATCCTATTTCTATATAATTTCCTCCTTGTGTTTTTAACTGTGAATTTGCACTGTCCATGGAGCGGACCTGTTTACATTTCACTGCCGGTTGTATATTCTGTATATAACTGTGTATGTGACAAATAAAACTCTTGAATCTTGAATCTTGGTGAAAAATGGAACTGCAGCATGCTCTAACTGAGAGGCATTGGGGCAGATTTCAGACTATCCCGCTTATTTACACATTACCTTACATAAACCTCACTCATCTGTGTATTAGTCTGTAATAACTAGCTGGAATGTGTGTTCTTCCTATGTGGAGTAGCTTATCAAATTAATGAAAGTATAAATCCTTTAGTTTAAACATGCTCATGTGAATAGCCTTTATAGTTACGAAGTCTTGTAATAATGCACATGAATTGTATCGACTATTTTTATTGTGCTTTGTGGAGCTTGCACAAACTGTTGGAAACTTTATAAACTGTTGAATGGTAAAAGAGAAGTGTAAAATGTCTCATTGTTTCATGCCAAAAAAACAACAAAAAAAAAAACATACAAGTGTGGAATGACAGGGTGAGTAAATAATTTCCATTTTTAATATTCCTGTAAGGTAATAATTGCATTTTACATTTTTTTATGTTTTGTATCACTGTCACCAAGCAATACAGTTTTACTGTAAACTAAATTCATAGGCAGATTTATCAAACTGTTAAAAGTTTAATTTAGGACACAACCCAATTTAGTCTGCATCTTTATATCAAATACTCAGCTTGGTTTTAATACAAATGTAGACATGTGTTGGGGTAATCTGTGGCCTGGTTGATTCTTAAAATAGAAAGGATTAGCCTTAAATGAGCCTTTGAATGAAAGAGGAATTACAGGATTTGTCCTCCAGTTCAGCTTTGACAATGAAGACAAAATATGGCATCTATAATACTTCTAATAAAAGAATTGTGGGTTTATTTGTGGGTATTGTATTTGTGGGTGTGAAATGCATAATCTCAATACTGTACTGAACTATGGACTATACTAAGTATTAAAATGTTTAGTTATGAACATTAGATTACTAGAATTTTCACTAAAAGTGACAAAGTTTTTAGGATGAACATAGTATAACAGACTGGTAAGACAAACCACATTGAAAGCTGTCCTAAAAAAGAGTGGGCAAGCTGGCCTGGATTTGATAATATCATGTCAGTCTGGCTGTGAATCATTGCAATCCCAGAAAACAGGTCAGTGGGTCACATCTATCCACAGATGTTCCATCAATGACTTGATATTACATCAGTGCTGAACCCAAAGTGATCCTGACGCATTCATCAACTGGAAAGCACTACCTGCACAGCAGTGTGTAAATGAAATGCCTTGAATCTGCCAGAGAGTTGTCAGTTAAGCTGACTAAATTTACTTCCCCGCTAGGCCTGTTATATTTGGTGCTGTAGTTTATACCATTTTTCTTCCAACAAATGCAATCCAGCACAGCCACAGATTTGTTAGAACAAGTGCACTGAACTCATAGCAATATTAGTTGCATGGCAAACAGGATGTGAGGGGTCATGTGCATGTATGTAAATAATGGAAAGTGCAGATGGGCTTGAAAATGCAGATGTTATGCATCCTGTAATGATATTAACCGTTCACTCAAAAGGGGCCTTTAAATCAGCAGCACCACTTTTAGATATTTTTCTGATGCTTCGTAACGTAAGCTTAGCGATATAATGACATTAAAAGACAAAGCATGTTATACAGTGGTAACTTATGGTCTGTAAATAATAATCATATATATATATATATATATATATATATATATATATATATATATATATATATATATATATATATATATATACATACACACTCACCTAAAGGATTATTAGGAACACCTGTTCAATTTCTCATTAATGCAATTATCTAATCAACCAATAACATGGCAGTTGCTTCAATGCATTTAGTGGTGTGGTCCTGGTCAAGACAATCTCCTGAACTCCAAACCGAATGTCAGAATGGGAAAGAAAGGTGATTTAAGCAATTTTGAGCATGGCATGGTTGTTGGTGCCAGACGGGCCGGTCTGAATATTTCACAATCTGCTCAGTTACTGGGATTTTCACGCACAACCATTTCTAGGGTTTACAAAGAATAGTGTGAAAAGGGAAAAACATCCAGTATGCGGCAGTCCTGTGGGCGAAAATGCCATGTTGATGCTAGATTTCACTGCCTTGCTTGCTTGCACAGTTGATGCTTTACATTTCACTGCCGGTTGTATATTCTGTATATAACTGTGTATGTGACAAATAAAACTCTTGAATCTTGAAGAGGTCAGAGGAGAATGGGCCGACTGATTCAAGCTGATAGAAGAGCAACTTTGACTGAAATAACCACTCGTTACAACCGAGGTATGCAGCAAAGCATTTGTGAAGCCACAACACACACAACCTTGAGGCGGATGGGCTACAACAGCAGAAGACCCCACCGGGTACCACTCATCTCCACTACAAATAGGAAAAAGAGGCTACAATTTGCACGAGCTCACCAAAATTGGACAGCTGAAGACTGGAAAAATGTTGCCTGGTCTGATGAGTCTCGATTTCTGTTGAGACATTCAGATGGTAGAGTCAGAATTTGGAGTAAACAGAATGAGAACATGGATCCATCATGCCTTGTTACCACTGTGCAGGCTGGTGGTGGTGGTATAATGGTGTGGGGGATGATTTCTTGGCACACTTTAGGCCCCTTAGTGCCAATTGGGCATCGTATAAATGCCACGGCCTACCTGAGCATTGTTTCTGACCATGTCCATCCCTTTATGACCACCATGTACCCATTCTCTGATGCTACTTCCAGCAGGATAATGCACCATGTCACAAAGCTTGAATCATTTTCGTTTCTTAAACATGACAATGAGTTCACTGTACTAAAATGCCCCCCACAGTCACCAGATCTCAACCCAATAGAGCATCTTTGGGATGCGGTGGAACGGGAGCTTCGTGCCCTAGATGTGCATCTCACAAATCTCCATCAACTGCAAGATGCTATCCTATCAATATGGGCCAACATTTCTAAAGAATGCTTTCAGCACCTTAGAATTAAGGCACGTAGAATTAAGGCAGTTCTGAAGGCAAAACACAGTATTAGTATGGTGTTCCTAATAATCCTTTAGGTGAGTGTATATATATATATATATATATATATATATATATATATATATATATATATATATATATATATATATATATATATATATATATATATATATATATACACACATATATGTGTGTGTGTGTGTGTACAAATCATAAGTACACCTTGCAGAATCTGCTAAATGGTAATAATTTTAACTATTTGAAGGGATTATCATTTTTATTTTTATTTTTTAAAACACATTTTAGTTGTTTTATTTAGTATATAATATGTATGTCCGGTGTAGGAAAATTGACATCTTCACCTTCTATTAAAATATTATTAAAAAAATATGTTTAATATTTTGTAAGCATATTGCATAGTTGTACTTGGAGTCAATTCTTTTATTTGTGATAACGCAGTGAAACATGCGAATTGTGCAGACATAATTTTTGGCCGGGCTGGCATACAAAGAAATTATGAACACATGCAAAAATAAGAGAGAACCAACAAAATATTAATAACTGATTATGTTGTAGTCACTGTATGATTTTTCCTGTGAGATTTTGTGTTTTTGTATTGCCTTTTTCATAGTAAAATCAAACCTGTAGCACACAAACTTTAGTCTCTTGGACTTCTCTAATATATATATATATATATATATATATATATATATATATATATATATATATATATATATCCCTCTTTACTTTTGGCCACTACTGTGTCTATGTGTCTGTGTCACAAAATGTGTTTATTTTTTTGCTATGTTATTTGGCCCATGAAGGGACACTGATTAATATCCAGATTTACAGAATTACATCATGCAGAGAAGAATAGAGCACATGCTGGAACTATTAGTGGGGAAATCCTGTGCCTGTTGCTCTGAACTGTCCTGTACAGAAGAGTGATGAGAGAGACAAGATAAGAGAAACGCCTGTGTGAAGTAGAGCTCTTGAGGTTCCTCAGAAGCATTACAGTCATTCTCCTAGAGCTCTGTCTGTTAGGCTATCAAGAATGCATTAGCCATGACATCATATCAGCTCCTCTTTAAGGGGGGTATTGATTTTACGTTTTTGAGACACATTCTCTAAAATCCTAGCTTTAAGTTGTAATGTGATACATTCTGAACTGAGGCCTCAAGCTCTGGGAGGTGATGTCACTCTGGAATGGCCAGGATTGTGCTAGAAAGTGTGACTGTGCGACTCCATTATTAAACCCCCAAGGCCTGCAAATTATTAGTGCATACTCGTATACTCTTTGCACTACACGTGTTTCGTGTTTAGATTTTATACAATGTAATTATCCCACAACACATGCCTTAAAGGTCCCAGCAGTCTGCCAGAATCAAGCCTGACACGTTATGTTTAATGTTCATGTAAAACTGAACTGACTTTCTGACATTTGCAGATATTTTTTAGAGAAACGTTATAAAACTATCACATTCACACCACAATATCAATCACACTGCCCCTACAAGAAGTGTTGGGTTATGTTGGATCAGTGTGTTAATACCAGGTATTTGTAGGGGGCATTGAAAAATTGACTATCACAATAACACTACAGGAGAGAACAGGTAGTACAAGAATATATAGTATAGTATAGAATAAGTAGGCTACTTTAAATGGCTATGTTATAAAAATGCTAATTCAAGTTTTGGAAGAAGATAGAGCCCTGAGACTCCAAATAAACAATGTGGTCAGCCTTTGCATTGCTAAATTTTTACCGCAAACTTATACATAATTAAGTAAGCTCCCAGTTCAACTAAGAAACAACGTCTTGTTCTTTAAAAAATGTCTATTTAAAAAGGTATTTACATCTACAAATAATAATAAAATATTTAAACTAGTTCTGGTTCGTATGTGTGATGATAAAGCAATTCGTAACATTTCCAGTAGCCTGTTTTATTTGTAACATTTCTGGTATTTTACCAGTAATTTACCTGTCTTCCCAACAGTCAGATCCCCGTTTGACTCTATACGAGTCAGTAATCGGTTCTCGACTCATTGAGAATCGATTCGGACATGTTCGAACGAGACGGCAGCACACCCTTTATTTTACTGTCTATGAGCACAACATACCGGCAAGTTGTTATGAAGTGTGTCATTTCTCTAACCGACTCGCACACCCCTGATTCAGTCCAAATCGTAAATGAATCGTTCAGACCGGTTTTATGAACAGTTCAACGGGTTCAACCAAATCATTCAAAACTCCGACTCAATAGAACGATTCGTTTATGTGATATGTGGCTTATGTGTAGCTAAGTAAAGCGTGACAACACTTACTTTCATTAAGTTAATTAAATTTGTGTTTGATGTTCATAAACTACTTACTCTTTTGTTTTTGTCCGTCTCCTGAACGTCCTCCTCAGTAACACCTTGTCTAATCATGAGTTTCACTATGAGCGCGTTGTTTTTGCAACACGCTTGAAAAAAGGACAGCGGTGCTGGACTCTCCGGGGAAGGGGTTCTCTGGGAGTCAGACAAGTCATCGTCCGGTGGATAAAAGGAGTCATCTGAGACGATACTCCTGGTGTCCGGCAGTTCTGAGAAGTCATCCAACTCCTCGAAGTCCTCATCGTTCCTATCCAACTCGCACGAGCCGAGATATTCATCATAATCGTCATCACCCGCGCGATTAGGTGATTCCTCCACGATAGTGGGGCAGTTCTGGGCGCTTTTAGCATGTTTAAGTGGTTTAACTTGTCTTGGAGATGATCCTCCGCCGTCTCTGCTGTCCGTTATCAGAACCATTTAACCCCTATAGGATAAAATCCTCAAATCATGCGGATCAAACACCTCCTGGTCTCCTTCGGCTGCATTTAGGTGCGTTAAAGTCATAGATACCAAATGAGCAGAAATGCTATTTAAAAAATAAATAAATTGTTTAATCTCCAAACTGAGGTTCAAATCTTCTTTTAAGTATCTGCGACGTCATTTTCCCCTACTAATATAGATTATAAATGCAGTTAGTGTCCATATAATAATAACTTAGCTCATTTTAATGACTCGATGTCTCCGTAACACGAAATGTCAGTGTAGTGTTTCTCAGTAACACCCGGCGACGATCAGAAGCTCATATGAAAACCGAAAAGTCCCCATAATGAATATTAGCAGTTCCATGTAATGTGAAAAAAAATCTTCAGAATGTGGCAATTTCTTCCCAAGAGAAACTTTCCAGATATTGTGATGTTCCCAAAAAAACAGCATTAAGAGTGGAAACGCTGGACCATCCCGCAAAAGATAAGAGGAGAAATAGACGCGTGCGCTACAAAACTCTGCCTCCATAATCCGATTAGATGCCCTTCTCTCTCTCTCTCTCTCTCTCTCTCTCTCTCTCTCTCTCTCTCTCTCTCTCTCTCTCTCTCTCTCTCTCTCTCTCTCTCTCTCTCTCTCTCTCTCTCTATAGTTTTGCATATATGGGTCACCCCCTCTCTCAAAAATACATCGAAAATATATGTAATGTAATATATGTAAATATATGATTAAAATGCAATATATATAATTACATTTATATATACACACACATAACACAAAGCTCCTGAAACCTATCATTTCCGGAAAGTACAAAGTTTACCATCATCATGGGTTTTTCTCTCTTCTCAGTGACTGTGGCCGGGGCTGTCCCTGACAATAGGAGAGTAATTTATCAACTTTCCAACACTTTTTTTCTTTTTCTGAACCTTGAATGGCCTCTGTCATTTCAGCTTTCTTCACTCCAGTTCCATTGAAATGATGTAATTCACATTTCTCTTCTGTAAACAAACTTGTCACTTTCAAATGAAAAATTCAGCTCTTTTTAGGAAAGTTACACCATACACACATGCACACTTCACACAACATGCACACAACTTCTCACATACGCCTCTAAGTCACACATTATAGCTAATGCGTGTGCTCTATTACAAGCTCAAGCTTTTTCCACAATCTTAACACTCCCATTTCCTCGGAGTTCTTAGATAAGTGCCATAATTGCTATGTCTAATTAGTGCGTCGTTTAGCCCTGAACAGCTGGGAGCTTGGACTCCATCCCCTTCACTTGCAGCTGTGATCTTATCAGTCAAATATATGTACAGCGCAGCAGTCCACATCGCTTTGTACGCTTGTGTTCGGCCATTAAACATCTGTGATAGAGGAAGTACTGTGGTTTTAAAAACAAAACTGCCAAAAATGAGTTGCCTAACTGCCATGGCAGGACAAATTTTATGGGCAGTGATGCAATTGTATTCACACAGAATTTCACCCTTCATACTATGCTATATATCCCACTATATATGCACAACTATACTACACCATAGTCCTGTAATGTTAAATATAATATTTATTAATTTTACAATTGACAGTATTTGTGGCATAATGCTGATTACCACAAAAAAATGTATACCCACTTGTCCCACCTTTAAAAAAGCAAAAATCTGGGTTACAGTGTGGCACTGTAAATGGAGCCAATCCGTTAACATTAAAATACTCACTGTTTCAGTAGTATAGTCACAAGACATGAACAATATGAGTGTTAACATAATTTTAGTGGAAAATCACATCCTAACCTTTTTGTGTAAAGTTGTATCTAATTTTACAACTTATTTTACAACTCCAAATGCCACAGACCCTAAACCTCCCAAAACGGTTGTAAAAATGTTAGGTTTAAACAGCTTTACAGCTCAAATAATGCACAAGTTTTAACAGAAGAATGATTGTATGTGCTGATTAGAATTATTTCTGCTTTTAAATCCTCCAAAAATGATCCCCATTCACTGTAATTTGAAATGCCAACTTTTTCTGCTTCGTCTTTAGAGAAAATGAGGATGAGTTGAAAAGGTTATTTGCGAGAATCAACCTGATTTGGAGTGAGTTGTTAGTGAGGATCAGAAAGGGAACTGACTATCATCTCTCTAAGAAATAAAAGAAGCCATGCTGTTCCTTGGCTATTTCGGCTTAGGCAATTACATTAGCTCAGCACTCTGGCCTGCTTAGGTTAATAAATCCCCAGGAGCTGATCGAGAGGGGAGAACTTCATACTGAGTAAAACTTCATGTGGGATCCTCTGTCGAGCATTCAAAAGCACCTGGAAAGACCCTTGCAAGCTTTGATATTAACTGTCCATGAGTGATGTGTCCGTATCAAACAGTCTGTCTCTAATTTAAAACCTCATTTGAAATTGTTATGCTTGTTGCAAATATTTTTTCATAAGAAAGTGAACAACATCTCACTCATTTGGAAAGGGCTGATCATCTAAAATTAGCTTGATTACTTAGGGGTCAATCAGTTAATTTCATAGGAAATGTAGAGAATGGCTTTCATTAACAGGTCTGTGAAGGTTGAGTACCTCCTTTTGGTTCCAAATTAGTACACAGCCTCTTTCCATCCTCAAAAAGGTAATTAATCAGGGTGACTGTCTGTTTCTGCGCCACTACTTCTCCAAAACACAAGACAAATGTGTGGTGCAAAAAATGTGATCTAGTTCCTGTCATTGTTTTCAATGTAGTGTATTTGTGTGTGTGTGTGTGTGTGTGTGTGTGTGTGTGTGTACAGGTTTGGCAACTTGTGAGGGCCAAATGTCCCCATTTATAGTGAAATATTGTGACAACCAATTAGTGAGGACATTTTACTGGTCCTCGCCTCACTAGTTAAAAAGGCTTATATAACACATAAAAAAAACAAAACGTGGTTTTATTTAAATTTACAGTTTTTAAATGGCTAGTTTTTTTTTTTTTACAATGGCTAGACACATTTCTTAATACTTAGGTCAGTTTTTAAAATTCTTCACACAGTTCTCCTAACCAGCTCTCATATTGGAACAGCAGTTCATTCCACATTCAAAATGCAGTAAAACACATAATTCATGTCTCAAATCAAGTCATTCTTCCATAATGTTTTCCCCCAACAAACACACTTTGGGCCCTATTTTAACTATCTAAGCGCATGGTCTAAAGTGCACGACGCAAGAATCCACTTTTGCTAGTTTAGCGATGGGAAAAATTGGCCCTGCGCATGGTTTAAAAGGGTTGTCCCTATTCTCTTAATGAGTAATGGGTGTGTTTTGGGCATATCGTGCAATAAACCAACCATGGCGGAATTTGCGAATGGAAAAACTGAATGCTTCTCCAGAGAGGAATCCTTTTATTCTTAATATTTAAAAATGTTTGTGTGCTGCTGCGCATCCCTGTGTGTGTAATCAGCAGAGTGTACACGCATTGTGCACCCGCCTATAGGCGCATATTACAAGTTTTTCCCTTTTGTATAGATGGTAATGAAATTAGAGTGTTTAGCTACGTCTAATTGTTTTGATAGTGTATCTTTTTTTTTTTTCAGAATGAGATTCAGAATATATATTTCAATATGGCATTGCTGTATAAATGTAGCAAATTGCTGTTTTGTTTTTGTATTATGTTGGGTTTTGAGCTTAAGAGTTTTGAAAAGAGTAAAAATGTGCTATTTGTTCTGTAGGTACATAGAGTTTTGGTGGTGGTTTTGATGGTTTTTGGTTTTGGTTTGTGTTTAAGTGAGAAACGAATTCATGTAAATTGGAAGATGTAGTCAATTAATGCATTTTGTGCTGAAGCAATGATAAATGAGCCACAGTTTAGCCCACATAGACTGCTGTTGTGCTCACTGTGTGAAGAGGTTTGAAAAAGTGACCTAAGTATCGAGAAATGGTCCTAGCGATTGTAAAAAACTGTAATGTTTGCACGTTCCTGTGATGGGTAGGTTAAGGGTTAGGGTATTGAGTTATGCAATAGAAAATATAATTAACATGATATAAAATCAAAGGCAGTCTATGCAATGTCCTCACAAATATACAGTAGTAAAACAACCTTGTGTGTGTACCTGTGTTCCCTAACTTATGAGGACCACATGTTTTAGTCTCCGTGAGAAAAACAGCTTATAAATTATACTAAGCAATGTTTTTTGAAAATGTAAAAATGCAGGAAGTTTTTTGTGATGGGTAGGTTTAGGAGATAGAATACGAATGGAATTTGATTGCAAAATATGGTTTCTTTCAGATAGAAGCACGACAACCACAGTGGTGTGTTAATTTTTGAAAAACCTAACATATAGTATGAATGGTAGATCTGTAAATCACAATCAAAACTGAAAGCTCATAATGCTTGAATAAGCACCTAATATACCACTAGCCTTGTTTTGGCTTCCTTTCACTTTTGTAACATTATTCCAGACAAGCTAGATTGGAGATTCGAGGATTTATTTTGGTTAAATAATCCAATCACAATCACAATATCCAGAACAAAGAGTGCAAACACAGGACACAGTAACTATGATCAATATTTTTGGAGCGTGTTGTGAGATATTGCCACCTGAGGACCATCTGTACTGGATTCTACTCAGACTTCTCAGCGCTTCGGAAGCTTGTAAAATTTGAAGGTTGCACCATTCCTCCTTGGCATTCTCTGAAAGCAGGAAAAACAAAGTTCCCTATTAAACATCTATAAATGTCATGTGTAATCTGCTTTCTCATCATGACAGGAGATTGCTGCATCCAACTGCTCTTGACCGGATCTTATGAAAAAGAACTGTTTTTGCTTATTAATTGCATACTAACTTCCTCTTTTCAACTCTTTTTCACATTCATTTGCTGTAGAGTTGTCTTCATTATTCTGAAACACACCGGTTCACTCAGCATGTTTTTATTCTTGCTTCTGTGTCTGTAATGTTGACTCACTAACACGCTTCCCAAACATTTGTGTATTTTCAGGAATGGACTGCTTTTGTTTTAGGAGTTCCTGTTTCAAGGAACACTAACAGACTTTAACCTGTGTATGAGATTTTAATCAAGACCAGTTAATGTGCTAAGAATCAGCCTGTATATTTGAATTGGAGTTTAGTTTCTAATTGTTTTATCACGTTGAATATCTGAGCGGACACACAAGCAAACATTTACTTCTTGCTTGTGTGCTGCTTCTATGTCTTTTGAGAGACACAGAAAAGGGCACACTGTGGTGGTTGGTTCAGTGATATCAGTGACTGGTACACACATACAGACATGCAAAACAGAAGAAAAAGTCTTATCTGTTTTCCTGTTGTCTCTCAGACAGTTTTTATTTTCTCTCACATACACTCTTAAAAACAAAGGTACTCTATGGAAAAGGGTTCTTTAGGTTTTAAAAATGTTCTTTACTCACAGATTTACTGTTTACTGAAAGGTTCTTTGGTTGAACCAAAAATAGTTCTTCTATGACATCACTGCAAAAATCACATAATGACATCAGATTATTTTATAACAGGCTAAAAAGGGTAGTGAATCTAAAAATGAAACCAAATCTCTATGACTTTAATTCTTTCATGAAACACAAAAGAAGATTTTTTTAATGTTTTTGCTCATACAATTAAAGTAATTTAGTTCTAAAACAATATTGGACCCCTTTTGACTTTCATTATATGGACAAAAAAACACTAAGGGCCCTATTTTAACGATCTAAGCACATGGTCTAAAGCGTACGGTGCAAGCGCATTGGCGTGTCCGAATCCACTTTTGTTTGACGGGAAAAATGGTCGGCGCATGGTCTAAAAGGGTTGTCCATATTCTATACACTGCAGGTTATACAATTCCGATTTGGTGACTATATAGGATTTTTTGACGACCCACTTACATCATCTTTTAAAAGCGACCCGAATCCGATATTTGCATTTACACTACACACTGGCGAAACAACCCAAGACGTTCTGACCCGGAAAAGGAAGTAAAACGGTGCGATATGCAATGGACGCAATGGATTCAGACGAAATTATTATTCAATGTTTTGCTTTACGCACTATCTTTAAAGGTCAGCAAAACATTGCTCTTCTAAGGCAGAGAAAAAAAGAGCAGAGCCCTTGTTGCAGTTCGTGCCCACCTGAGTTGACGTGATTCGCCTCCGTCCCTTTTTTAATGACGTTTACTGGGGAATATCCGATTTGACCGCTTACATGGCAGACGCAAATGCACGTATCCGAGTCATATCGGATTTATTACCACATATGATTGAGGCCTGAATCCGATCTGAGGATATCGGAATTCATGTGTTTTTTTTCCTGCTTACACGTCATATCCGATCTGTGCCACATGGGAGGGAAAAATCGGAATTGGGTCACTTGAACCATGCAGTGTAAATGGGGCCTTATGAGGCATGGGTGTGTTTTGGGCGTAATGTGCATTAAACCAGTCAGAATCTCATCTCCCATTCCCTTTAAAAGCCAATTGCACTTGCACCATGGCGGATTCACTATTTACATGGCGGAATTTGTCATCGGAACGACTGAACACTTCTCCAGAGAGGAATCCTGTAATTTTTTATATTTAAAAACGTTTGTGTGCTGCTGCTAATAACACACCTATAGGCGCATATTACTAACGCGGCCTTTAAATAACACAAAAAATACTGCGCTATTGACTTTAGACCAAGTTTCAGTTGGTCAGTGGCGCAGTCTATTTCAGTTGCCTCAAAATAGCAATGCGCCTGAATACACCTTGTTTTCAGCATGCCCATGGGCACAAATCCAATTGTTATTTAAAAAACGTGGTGCTGAACATGAAAATGATAACTGCGTCGGGATGAAACCAGCAAAAAACACTTGCACTGCATTGCACCAGGTGTATAATAGGGCCCTAAGACATTTCCAAAATATCTTCTTTTGTGTTACACAGAAGGGATAAAGTCATACAGGTTTGGAACCATGTGAGGTTGAGTACATTTTTGGATGCCCTTTAAGGGCCATTTTTGTGTAAGAAATTATCATACATTATGGGCTTTTTAGTCGTTTTTTAATACTTACAGGTTCTATATCTAAGAACTGTGAATATCCATTTTGTCTTTAGTTCATAATTTATATAACAACTTAAATTACAAAAGTGTCAATTAGTCTTTCGTTTCAGCCTTTAAAAGTGCTGAACACCTAAGAAGAAATCATTCAAATGGCCTTCAAAGCACCTTCTGATATAGTGTCTGAATTGTAATTAAATAGACTAAATTAATATTTAAGCTATACTTACAAACAGGTTGATTTACAACATGTCATTAAATCTGGGACAGTATTCATGGGGCCAAATAGATGTACATAGGTGTTTGACCAGTAGAGTTAACTTCGAAGACTATGTGTGTAATAATTGCCGGTCATGATAACAAGATTCATCCAAAGTTCATCTAAAATTTACCAATGGTAAAATGTATACTGTGCTGGGTCTTTGAATTGTGTTAAAGATGTTTAGTCTTCCTACTGTCTTCAAAACATTAAGCTAATAAAAGCAGGGGATGAAATCATGTTGAATGCGACTGAAAAAGACACTTGCTGTTGGTATTCTGGTGAAGTATGACAACAAAAAACCCATCACAAAGTAATAAAACCACCCGCAGGACACAATTTCTTACAAATGCACTGGTAATTTTTTTTCCGGTATTGTTTCTGCAGTGATTGAACTGTCTTATATGAGTAAAGACAATAATGGTTCAGATTCTTGCATTATGCAATTGGAAAACTACGTAGCCTTATGGCATTATGTGATGTTTTAAGTCGTATGTATTATGTATCTTTTCAATCATTGTTTGAAGTAGTTTGGAATATAGAGCAGTTTTCTAAAGAAACAACAGAAGCCTTTGTAATTTCACAGGAGTAAATGCAAACAAAAAAGACCTGAAAACACCTCAAGCAACAATGTCAAAGCAATTAATTTTATTCCTTATCACGTATAAAACTCTATGGTAACAAAAGTAAAACAATGGTCACCCTCAAAATGTGCCTAAATCATTCAGTCAAGCCTTTTCTCATTGCTCAACTTGTCTCAAACTGCTTGCTGTCAGAATGATTGAGTGTTTTGCATTTTTTGCTGCTGCAATTGGTCACCTTGATCAGACCTTCTTCCCCCTCAGGGTAATATGTAAAATATTAACCACATAATAGCATTAAACTATAGCATTAAAATAATGTTTTAAATTTGTTTTAAGGCTTACAACAAGATAACGTAATTAATTTGTGTGTGTGTGTGTGTGTGTGTGTGTGTTTTTTTGGTCCCTATGAGGAAAACAGCTTATAAATCATACTAAGTGATGTTTTTTGAAAATGTAAAAATGCAGAACGTTTTCTGTGTTGCGTCGGTTTAGGGGTAGGGTTAGTGTAAGGGGATAGAATACACAGTTTGTACAGTATAAAAATCAAGTTACACTGTCATTGTTAAAGTGTAATTATATATTTAAGTACTGAGTAATATTAATTAACAACATGTACTTACTATTGGGTTAGGGTAGGATTAGGGTTCGGGTTGAGGGTTAGTTGCATGTAATTATGCATAATTTACTGTTATTACTACGGTAAGTATATGTAATGTAGCAAGGACACTAAAATAAAGTGTTACCAGAAATCCTCATGTCTATGGAAAGTCCCCATAAAACATGAAAACACAATGTGTGTGTGTGTGTGTGTGTGTGTGTGTGTGTGTGTGTGTGTGTGTGTGTGTGTGTGTGTGTACTCACTCCTTTAAACGGTGCAAGAAGCTGTCGATCTGTTCTTTAGGAATTTCTCCATCTAAATGGGCCAAGTATGTGTACAGCCTCTGAAATGTGTCGAAAGGAATCTGGGCTGCACCACCCTCAGAGTCCTCAGTGAGTATTTCACATGCATGTTTCAAAGCACTCAAGATGGTCTGTGGGAACAGTACAGTGGGCTTTCTTTCAAAACTTACACTTTTACAACACATTTTAGCACATTTTGAATGAATGATGACTACTGTGTCTCATGCATCATTACTCCTTGAAAGTTAAAACCGTTTCAAATCCAACACTGCCATCTAGAGTCAATTAGTAGAATTACAACATCTCAAATAAAGCCGCCACCACACAAAATTGTATTAACATACTGTTAAATACATAATAAGATATTTATAGCCACTCACCCCTCCCAAAGCACTGCATCCTAAAGCAAAAAACTGCATCCAATTGATATTTTCACTGAAGTTGCCAAGGGCGAGGATTGTGTCAAGCTGTTCAACTGGCAAGCACAGATCTTTCCACTTCCAAAGAAGCTCCTCTTTTGTAATGATTTCTTTATGTGCGAGCTGCAGGCAAGATAAATCTCATCAATATTGGACTGCCGCACTGTGTATAAAACATACAAAAGAGACGCAGTGGATCACACCTGTTGATGAAGGATCTTTAGAAGGCCTGGTGTAAGTCCTGTGTCTGTTTTCTGAGTTGCCACTGGAATTTCCAGCCTCTCCTTGACTGGTAGGTTCTGACCTTTTGATAATGCTGAAAAATAACTGAAGGAGAAGCAGTTTTATTGTTGTCATTTGTCATACTGTATAACATTTCCATTGCAATATAAAGCATAGCACACATTATACACTACCGATCAAATGTTTAGAATAATAATGATTTTTTTAATGTTTTTAAAAGAAGTCAGTAATATTGTGAAATATTATTACAGTTTAAACTTCCATTTTATTTTATTTAAAAAGTAATGTATTCCTGTGTTCAAAGCTGAATTTTCAGCATCATTACTCCAATCTTCAGTGTCACATGATCCTTCAGAAATCATTATAATATGATGATTTGTTGCTCAAGAAACATTTATTATTATTATCAATGTTGATTAATAATTTTATTCCGCAAAAAAAAAAAAACATTAAATTGATCAAATGTGTCATTTGTAATATTACAAGAACTTATTTTTGAAATAAATGATGTTCTCTTGAAAGGTATAATTAAGCAGTACAACTGTTAATTGATAATAGAACCATTATTAATAATCAATCACCAGTCATAATTGATAATAATTCAGCAGCAATCAGAATGATTTCTGAAGGATCATGTGACACTGAAGACTGGAGTAATGATGCTGAAAATTCAGCTTTGAATCACAGGAATAAAATACATTTTAAAATATATTCAAATATAAAGTCATTTTAAATGGTAATAATATTTCAGTTTTACTTGCAACAATAAAATGCAATAAAAATGTTAAATTCCAAAACTTTATAAACTTCTGAATGGTAGTGTATATAATGCCAATCTGATACATTATTAGTATACTTGAAAGCATTTTTATTTTTAAACAACACTTACTCAGCTGCCCATTGCAGCACATCACATGGCTGTGTTCTTATTGCAGCCTTTGTGAATAGCTTTAAAATATTAGGCAGCTCTGGAGGGATGTTGATCTGCTGGGCGCAGTATATGGTTTCAGGAGGAGGCATCACTTTAGGTTGTGTTTTAAGATAATGACAAGAAGAAAGTGAACAAAAGAGCACAGAAATGACATTAGGCAGTCAGAATATCGTCAATACATGCAATATAGAAAAGGAAAATTAGAAAATTGTTGTACTTAAATTGGCTAGCACAGGTGCTCAAGCTAAATTATACAGCATCTAATCTTAACAAACAAAAGGACTTACCGCTTTAAGTTAAGTTTATTTTAAATATAATTAGGTCCTTGGTCCTTCTTAATACATATAATATAGGATACGTTTATATAGCCTAGTACTTTATAGTATACAATTTTGTCATCTTATAGGACAGCAGCGACTTGCATCTCTGTATTTCATAGCAACGGGTTGTTTGTAAGAATCACCTAGAAACCAAAAAGGGCTCCGAGATCTGATTGGTCAATGTCAACATGGAGGACGTTAACCAGATAAATTGTTGCCATGTCCGCTTATTATAAGTTGCTTGTTTAGCTCATAAATATGGATCCCGTGGGTTGTTTCTAGAATAAGAACATGTTTAGGTTAGAATAGGTTTTTGGCCCCTCACCCACTGATGCGCAATTGCGTGTTGTGTTGCTTCGCGCGCACGCACGAGAGCGTTGATTTAGATGTAGGCCTATGTAGACTATTAAAATATTTTAATATTTTTTTGTGAAAGAAAATAACTAGGTTACTTAAAATACTTAAAATGGTTTAGCCTTGAATGTTTATATTCTTAATACCTAATATTTCTAAGAAATGGTTCGCTGCTTTCGCTTGTTTTGGTTGTTGTTTTTAACTGAGCTGCTTTCTCTTGTGATATCTGGCAACACTACAACAGAACCGTTCCGTTTACGTCTATAATTTTATTTTTATTTTTTAAGATTTACTTTTTATTATTATTCAGTATACTTGTAATATGCTTTTAGAGACATTGCAAACCGTTAAAGATGTAATGATGAGAAAGTGTTGTGTGTTTATAAAGGTTATGAGCACACCACTTCCGAGAAAGTGCAGTTTACAACCTATGCAAAGTGAAAGCTTGCTTGCTTGTTTCATGTTTTTGGTTCTGTGTAGAGCTGTATTTGGTTTAACGTTTTCTTTGCTTCACTAGCTTATATCAGCGATATTGCAAAACAATGGATGTTCAGAAGTATTTGGCACGTATCGGCTGTTCTGGTCCATGTCCTCCGACATTGGAGACATTGCGATATGTTCACGTGAATCACTTAATGGCGGTTCCCTTTGAGAATCTCTCTATTCATATCGGAGAGCGGGTCAGGCTTGAGCTACCACTTCTATATGAAAAAATCGTCATCATGCGCCGTGGAGGATTCTGCTTTGAGAATAATGGACTCTTCTCTTGGCTTCTGACTCAGATGGGCTTTGACGTGACTATTCTCTCCGCACAGGTCAAGAATCGGTTCACCTGTGCTTACGGACCTCCCTTCGACCACTTCATCATGATGGTGAAGCTGGATGGACACAGGTGGCTCTGTGATGTTGGGTTTGGATACGGATTCCAGCTCCCTCTCTCTCTCGAGACAGATGGTCCTCAAGCCCAGAGCCACGGAGTGTATCGCCTCAGATCTCAGGGAGACTTCATTTTCATGGAAACAAAATCTGAGACTGAGGTATCAGGGAGTGCAGGGGAATGTTGGTTGGAACAGTACAAATTCACCCTGGAGCCTTGTGAAAGATATGATTTTAGAGCCATGTGTGACTACCATCAGAGTTCTGTTAGCTCGATTTTCTTCTGCAAGTCTCTGTGTTCACTCTTACTGCCCACTGGAAGAATCACAATCATGGGCCGCAGACTGATTATAACCAGTTTGACCTCAGTGGATGGACACCAAGCTCTGAAAACCACAACAGATCTTTCAGATGAAGAAATTACAGAGTTATTAAGGGAGAAGTTTGGAATTGTTCTTCCTTCTCCACTCACTCCAAAAGATGTTGATATTGTACCACCACCAATTACTTATTAAGTCATTGTTTAGGCCTATTTGTTGGGTCTCTCTTGCTCTTTAAGTAGATCTAGTGTTGTTTTCCATGAGACACAGAAGGGAATATTTAAATAGGTTATACATTTTTGTCTTTGTACTCTATAAAGTTTATGAATAACATTAATAGTCATATTTTATAGATCTATTGAGATTACGCTGTTGATGGCTATTTCATGAATTGCCTTTTCCATTTTAGTAGGCCTAGTGATTTTGTATATATGTCTTTTTACAATCAGACAAATTATAGTGTAATAAAGTGTCAATACATTAGTAACATGTAAAATAAAGGTACTGGATCTTTGTTGATGTGTTACGAAAAATGCATAATTACAGTAAAACGTACTGTGTTGTTCAAGTGTTAATTTAAGATTACTAGTATTTAGTGTACATATTTATTAATAGGCCTAATTTTTTAATTAGCTTTTATTTTAATATTTTCAGTTGGTTTAAGTTTTAGTAATTTTGTTATGTGCTTTTGTCATTTTGTTCAGTTCAGTATATATATATATAAATTTATTTAGTTTCCGTTAGTTTCGTTAGTATATAATCTTCTAATTTTATTTCAATGAACGAAACTATTTTTAATAGTTTAATAACAACACTGCGTTGTTCAAGTAGTAATTGTTTATACACATGATCGATACACAAAATTAATGAAATACGCATCTAATTTATAATAGTTCCCAGGTAATAAAAACATCTGCGAAAGTGAAAAGAATGCGAAATTGATCATTCACATAATTCTTTTCAAAAACGTTTCAAAATATTTACATTTCTCGCTGAGAAATTTGTCCTTACAGATTTGCCGTAGCAGCGCTGTTGCCAAAACCATGGTTTTCCCACGTAATTGGGCTACTTTTATACATTGTTGCTTCTGGTTGTTTTTGTCGTGCACGTGTTGAGGCGAAAATGTAGGCCCCGGAACGTGATTTTTTTTATTTTACAGGGGGACCGCCCTGGAACGCGATTGGGATAGTTTTAGCCTGTGACTGAGTTAGTTTTGAGATTAATTAGAAATTGGGCTGGTGTTGTTGTGCAGACCTGGCAACCCTGCGTAGCAGCAGAGCGCTGTTCTGAAGAAAAAATGTCAAATCTTAGGAAAATAGCCAAGGTAATAAATGCATGAATTCAATTTATGGAATTACTGTTGTATTTTTATTTGTAATTAACGTTGATAATTATGCATCTTAAGAAAGCTGAGATTCTACAGTAAAACGCTTATTTTAAGGATGAACTACATCTCAGCGCAGAGTGGCAACAGCAATGATGTAGCTATAAGCTAACTGTAGCTTGACCAGATAGGGTTTTTTTGTGTGTGTGTATATATATATATATACACACACACACACATTTTTCTTGCTGCGTGATTACTATATTGCTGTCGTTTTCTAAAAAAAAAATGGTGTTGTGCCTGGGCTGGAATTCTACCAAGGTCTCTTTTGACAGTGACGTGCCTCATCCTGCATCATGTGAACTGATGCTTAGTTTAGTCTTTTGCTTAATAAACAAGGCAACTCCTGTTATGTTAAAACGTTCTGCTTCTTTTTGCTCCATTGTAATATTGTTTTTCAGCTGACCAATACTCGTACATATAATTATACATAATTTGCTCTGCTTCTGAGGTTATTATGATGTTTAATGTTATCTATCTATCTAATATTTATAATCAATCTACACTCACCTAAAGAATTATTAGGAACACCATACTAATACTGTGTTTGACCCCCTTTCGCCTGAACTGCCTTAATTCTACGTGGCATTGATTCAACAAGGTGCTGAAAGCATTCTTTAGAAATGTTGGCCCATATTGATAGGATAGCATCTTGCAGTTGATGGAGATTTGTGGGATGCACATCCAGGGCACGAAGCTCCCGTTCCACCACATCCAAAAGATGCTCTATTGGGTTGAGATCTGGTGACTGTGGGGGCCATTTTAGTACAGTGAACTCATTGTCATGTTCAAGAAACCAATTTGAAATGATTCGAGCTTTGTGACATGGTGCATTATCCTGCTGGAAGTAGCCATCAGAGAATGGGTACATGGTGGTCATAAAGGGATGGACATGGTCAGAAACAATGCTCAGGTAGGCCGTGGCATTTAAACGATGCCCAATTGGCACTAAGGGGCCTAAAGTGTGACAAGAAAACATCCCTCACACCATTACACCACCACCACCAGCCTGCACAGTGGTAACAAGGCATGATGGATCCATGTTCTCATTCTGTTTACGCCAAATTCTGACTCTACCATCTGAATGTCTCAACAGAATTCGAGACTCATCAGACCAGGCAACATTTTTCCAGTCTTCAACTGTCCAATTTTGGCGAGCTTGTGCAAATTGTAACCACTTTTTCCTATTTGTAGTGGAGATGAGTGGTACCCAGTGCTTCTGCTGTTGTAGCCCATCCGCCTCAAGGTTGTGCTTGTTGTGGCTTCACAAATGCTTTGCTGCATACCTCGGTTGTAACGCAGTGGTTATTTCAGTCAAAGTTGCTCTTCTATCAGCTTGAATCAGTCGGCCCATTCTCCTCTGACCTCTAGCATCAACAAGGCATTTTAGCCCACAGGACTGCCGCATACTGGATGTTTTTCCCTTTTCACACCATTCTTTGTAAACCCTAGAAATGGTTGTGTGTGAAAATCACAGTAACTGAGCAGATTGTGAAACACTCAGACCGGCCCGTCTGGCACCAACAACCATGCCACACTCAAAATTGCTTAAATCACCTTTCTTTCCCATTCTGACATTCAGTTTGGAGTTCAGGAGATTGTCTTGACCAGGATCACACCCCTAAATGCATTGAAGCAACTGCCATGTGATTGGTTGATTAGATAATTGCATTAATGAGAAATTGAACAGGTGTTCCTAATAATCCTTTAGGTGAGTGTATATCATAGCAACCACCAGAACACCCTAGCAACCGCATAGCAACCACCCAGAACATCATGGCAACTGCCTAGTAACTACCCACAGCACCGTAGCAGCACCTTAACAACTGCATAGCAACACACTAGCAACCACCCTGAGCACCTTAGCAACTGCATAGCAACACCCTAGTAACAACCCAGAATACCCTTGCAACCACATAGCAACACCCTAGCAGCCACTACAAGTACCCAAGCAACCACCCAGAGTACCTTGGTAACCACATAGCAACACCCTAGCAACCACCCAGAATACCCTAGCAACCATGTAGCAACACCATAGCAATCAGGCCAAGTTCTTTAGCAACCGCATAGCAAACAAAAAATCTATCTATCTATCTATCTATCTATCTATCTATCTATCTATCTATCTATCTATCTATCTATCTATCTATCTATCTATCTCAAACTAAAAACTTTCTGGCTTGGCTTTTTCAAGCCAACTTAAAGTTTGTCTACTAACAAGCAAGTTTTCTCTGCCCTTCTTTGTTCAGGTGGTGCTGCCCGTGGCAGTGCCTGGAGCCCTTGGCCTTATGTCTGCCACAGTTTTTGCTGCAAACGATGCCAAAGAAAATAACACCACCCTAATGACTGATGAGGTACTTCCTGTGCAGTGTGTTTTAGGATGGTTTGTGGCAGAACGAGGAAGTCATTTGCTTGATTTGCTATGGTGTTTTTACAATACCTTTAATTTTTCAGCTTTCACTCTATAGCACGCCAGAGTCCCAGCCGAGGTGCGAGGAGCCCGAGGTTGGTCATGTTGAGCAGGGTGTGGCGTCTCTGAGAAAGATGGTGGAACCTTATATTTCACTGTGTCAGGTATGCTGTCATACTGACACTGTTTAGTGAAGTGATTTAGAAAGAAAAGCTTGACTTTGAAAATGTAGTTAATACAGTGTACATGAAACAGAAAAAGATGATATCAGTATACATGCATTTATAGTTCTCATTAATTCTTTATGACTCTTGTCCACCTCCAGGAAAAGACACAGTTTACCGTGGAGAAAGTACAGGCAAGTTATGTTGGCTTTTTTAGCCACAATTATTATGCTCATCATTTTTGATTGTGATAACTAACCTGTAATATATCTGTTACCTTACATTTTCTCTCTTTTAATCATAGTCTTACTACAAGACTGTTGAGCCTGGTGTGAATACCACTCAAAATATTGTAAAGGGTACAGACACAAACACACACTTATCTATATCATGGGCTTTCAATCTTTTAGATGCCACAAACCCCATATATAATCACTGTCATGCGAGGACCCCCATCCTAAAATTGAAAAGCAAGATATACATATTTATGTATAAAGACCCAATTTATACTGTGAAAAATAAATACTATAAATATGTATAAAATTATATAATCTTTATAAAAGTTTGTTCTACTCACTATAGTACTTTACTATGTATTATTTATGTTTTATTCCTAATTTTTATTATTAATGTTTATTCATTTTAATGTATTTTTAAAATAATTTATTTAAATATATTTAATTAATAATTGTTTTACATTTGTATTTATATATCATTGTTTTATTTTAGTCTAATTTCTTTCTATCTTTTTATATTTTAATGTTATATTATTTATTTCCTTTTTTAACATTTTTAACACTGTTTTTCTCTATGTATTCTCTGTAGATATATATGTATTTTTGAATGACCCTCCGTCTGAGTTCTATGCCAGTGTGGGTGTTATAGGGTTTTCTGGAATTCTGGGGCTTTATTTTGCAAAAGGTATGATTCTTATTCATGTTATTCATGTTATTACTTATTCTATTTCAATCATAACAAGGTCCTGTAACATCTGTCCTGTGTTTGTGTTATTATTAACCACTGTTTTGGCTCTTTTTGTTTTGTTTTGTCTGGACAGGCAGCACAGTCAAAAGACTGATGTTCCCCACTGGGCTGATGGCTCTCAGCGCCTCCATGTTCTACCCACAACATGCCGCCACTGTTGCCAGGGCAAGTTTACAGTTCTTTCTGTACAGATGGACAGAGTCTGTTGTTGTTTCTCAGCAGGCCGCTCCAATACAGACAGCAGCAACTGAGGCTTTGAATAATGTAGTATCAACTACTTCACTTGCATCCTGGGATATTAACAGCGCTTGCCTGGAGGAAATTCAGTCTGTGAATTGTGTGTTCAGACAGTCAGTGTTCCTTCCTCTTTTTTCCCTGTGCGACCGTCCATAAGTGTAAAACTAGAAAGTGGAGGGATATTTTTAGATTTTTTCCCTGGATAAGATCAGTCAATTAAAGTGAATAATGTCCTACTCCCTGCCTCACTCGAACAGCACAGAAAATTATATGAACACTAAGTTAATGTTTTAATATTTGCACAATTGTTTAAAATTAAAAAGTACAACATTTAAAGGGATAGTTCACCCAAAATGGAAAATCTGTCATCATTTACTCACTATCATGTTGTTCCAAACCTGTATGAATTTCTTTCTTCTGCTGAACACAAAAGAAGATATTTTAAAGAATATGGGTAACCAAACAGTTTATGGGCCCCATTGACTTCTATAGTATGGAAAAATACTGCCCATAAACTGTTTGGTTACGAGATTATTCAAAATCTTCTTTTGTGTTCAGCAGAAGAAAGAAATTCATTCAGGTTTGAAACAACATGTGAGTAAATGATGACAGATTTTCCATTTTTGGGTGAACTATCCCTTTAAATATTAGACTTGTATAGTCTACTGATGATGAGTAATATGCCCTGATTGTGTTTTCTCAACGTGAATGTTTTTGTTTGTTTTTAATAGACCACAAAAGACTACATATTTTCCCGGGGTTCAGAAGGGCGAGTTGTTTTGGAGGAGCTGCTGAGAGGGAAGTCACCATCCAAGGACAAAGTGAGGAGAAATCTGATACTTGGCACAGTTTTGTCCTAGTTTTTCCCCTCTTCCAAGACAGAGTGCATACACTCTTGAGCCAAATGTCTTTAAGGTTGAATTGCCTTTGACTAAATTATGATGCATTCTTGAAACTTTCAGACATACACTTCCATTCCAAAGATAGGGTTCATGCTGTGTTCACAGCATGCAGTGTCATAATTTCGAAATGACAGCACGTGACATTCTACTCAGAGCTGTTCACGTCCTCGGACTTGAAATTATGCATTTCTATGGCAACACTATCAACGGCAATAAGAATCTGAGGTGGTCACGTGGTACAAATTCTTAGTTAACAAGCTGTAATTTACAAGTTCTACGAGGAGGTGAACACTTTTTATAAGTCTTAACCTTGTAATTACAGTAATAACATGGTGTGAAGGCACCTTCAGTCTGATTTTTCAAATGTTTTTGAAAACTAGTCCCTTATGCTTACCAGGTCTGCATTTGTTTGATTAAAAATACAGTAATATTATGAAATATTTTTATATTCAATTGAAAAGATTTTTATTTTATTTTAATATATTTTAAAATACAGTTCACAAGAAACAATTTCTTATTAGCAATGTTGAAAAACTGTTTTGCTGCTTAATATTTATGTGGAAGCTATTAAACAGTTTTTAGGATTCTTTGATGAATAGAAAAATCTAAAGAACAGCATTTTTTTGTAATAGAAACATTCGAATTTAATAAGGGAAGTCCAAAATCAATACTGAGAGACTATTTTAATGGCATATATTTAATATTAAGAGCCTTCTATAAGTTGTGGAATGAATACTTTTGCTTCTTTGTAATGGTTTACCCTTTTCTTTACAGGTTGAGAAGACACAGAAAACAGACAAATCAAGTTGAGACAAAGCAGTAAGTTTTATGAAGAGTTCCTGCTTTGCACCTGGATTGTGTTCTCTTATCAATGCACTGATCAGTTTAGTGGTATTTGCTATATTATATAGACTGTGTTTACCGTGACTGTATATTTGACTTTTCTGTGCATATTCTGTTCTATATACAATTTATTTTAATTTACTTTATAAATGTACACTGCAATAGCAACCATTTGGACCAACCTAAAAAAGAAATTACCTACCTGACCTGCACTGTGAAATTGAGACATTTTGTGACTTCTAGGTTTTACTGATGGGTCCAATTGTATTTCCAGAGTATTCTACACCAGTGTTGGCATTGCATTCTCCAGAGCTTTCCAGTATCATTAAACAAAGATCAAATTTCAAACTTACATAAGTTTTTTATAATCACACTTACTATTTCACAAACCACACAGATAAGAGTCTGTCCCATGCAACATGAACTTGGCCTAGTCTGGACATAGACAAGGGACATTCTGCAAAGTAAAGCACCCTCCAGGATACAATCCATTCTCTGTTAATACACTGCACTAAGTAGTCAACTTTTACCCTTATGACTTCCACATTTGCACTGGGAGGAAAGCATGAAGGTGTTATTTTATGCATATAATGAAATACAAATACTTTGTAGATATTTGTTCTTTTATTAATTGAATGCATTTAAAAAATAAAAGACTATTGATAAACTAATCTGACATGCAAATTACAGAATATGAGTCCTACTATAACTTCATTTTAAGAGTAAATTTCTATATGTTAACATGATTAATACCAAGTGTCTAAAATATTCAAAGTAATTAAAGTCTATTTTTAAAACTGAGAAATGCCTGTGAGCTATCCCTACTCCCTCCTTGAACACTGGAACTTTGGGCCAGCTCACTCTTCAGCAGACATTTTCAGGAGATTCTCCTTATCAATCCTGAAAAGTCGCCATCCCTCCTGCAGCGAGAGGTCGGAAGCCCCGCGGCGCTTGTAAAAGTCGATGGATGCCTTGTTGGACTCGGCCACGATGAAATGCATGCTGCTGCATCGACTCTTCACCGCTGTCTGCAGGAGGAAACAACTCTTTATGGTTATGTCTAGACGTGTAATTCATAAGAACAACAACCATCTAAAGACAACACAACACTTTAAACATGATCTGTTGTCTATTCTGAGTTTGAAACTACTTGCTTACACTATTTTGTGTCAGCAATTACAGTTTTGTATGAATTATTGATTTTAATGATGCAAACCATGCATGCAAAAGATGAAAATGGGTAACTTACATCACTGAGTGTTTTCAGGATTTCAGACCCAATTCCAAAACCTGTGAAGCATGAAACTAGTTAAGGGGATTTAAGAAAGGCCTGCAGTTTCATAAGAGACACATTAATAACACACCCTTACCTCTGTACTCTCTCATTACATAAAAATCTTCAAGGTACAGCAGTTTGCCAATCCAAGGGTCATAGGTGAAGTAGTACATGGCAAATCCAATCACAGAATAACCTATAAGTGTGAACACTGGTGTCTTACACAGTTGCATTACTTGAACATGCTTGTGTATGAATGTTAAACAAGCATGTAAGAAAGACGTTTTTAGGACATTACTTCTGATAAAAGTTTCACATTCAAATGAAAAACAGTCTATTCAGTAGTTCATCTGTTCAGACCATCTTAGTATTGATGTTTTACCCTCGACTTTCTGATGCTCGACTGGCACGTCTGCGACCACGCAGTGGTAAAACGGGTGGTCTCCAAATCCGTCCTCGAGCAGATCTAAAAACAAAACTTGTCACTGCCGGCCAACTATTTATCAGATTTCACATTTGATATATTGTGTCATCTCACCTTTCTCAGTTAATATAACTTGGTCTTCCATTTCTTCATACTTAGCGAGTTCCTACAGAAGGTAACGTAAGAAAGAAAAAACTTTTTGGTCTGTATGTTCTGTAGGCGGTGGGCCTGGGTTTGTTTTCATGCAGGGTCATATTTGGATACTTTATCAATGTCATGAAACTGTTTTGAAACAATTTAACATTAATATAAACATCAGAATATGTGATGATAACGTTTACTATGAGTACACCAAATAAACGCATTTTAAGGCATATTTGTGCACCTTTTAAAAGTTTATATTGCCACCCTAAACAGTGTTTTCCAAACAAAATATGCATATGTATTATAAACCAGTGTAAAGTCTACCTTTATTAGTCGCAATATGTCAGGCACGTCTTTGGGCTCCGCTTTACGCAAATTAAAATTGGCCATTTTCTTCTTTTACTCTTTTTCCCTTTTCTCACTAGTCCTCTATATGTGAAGTGAAGCAAAAGGTGTTTCTTCATTCGCTTCCCAGAATATTACCCTCCGCTGTCAAGTTTGGGCTTCTCCTGTATGGGACTCGCATGCAGCAGCTGACACGACTGTTTTCACCTGGCTTCTGTAAATGTCTTTTGTTTATCAACTCGAGCGGGCATATATTTGCCGGTGGGGGAGGGGTCTGGTTACCATAATAACGTTTTCTCCGATTGCGGACCAATAGCAGGTGTCCATTCGAGATACGTCATGACGTACCGTTATTATTCGCTCATGCTGGCCCATATATAACAGTGGGATCAAAACACTGTAGGAATGTATGTGTTTTCCGGTGTTTTCAAGTGAAATTGCTTTAGTTGAAAAGACATTACTTTCTAGAATGATCTAGAAGATGTGTACATTCATTTCAAATGTTTCAAGAACGTTTATCAACACTTTTATGTCTCGTTAAGTACTTTAAAAACTTCCAAAGTATAACGGCCGTAATTACGGTAGAAGTACCGTTATTGAGGAAGACGCCTTTGTGTGCGCTTTTAAAACGGTAATTACGGTAGTTTAGCCGCACCTACGTCCCAGGAAGTGAGAATCACAAGAAAGCTGTCATTTCTGCAAGAAGTGCGCTGTTGTTTATATAACGAAACCCTTGCTATTATACAATAAAGTGGTTAGCCAAGAAGATGCTTTCTCCACGGTGAGTTTTACAATCTTGCGTCACTCATTTGTTGTGTACACGTTATTTGTGAGTCATGCATAAGGCATGCCAGACTAGTCTGGTCTCTCTCAATGGAAGCTTTTTAACATAGTGTCTTTTGTTAAAGGTTTCATCATTTTGTGGCGTTACTATTAGTAGTATATGAAGCCATCTCCAATTATATATATATATATATATATATATATATATATATATATATATATATATATATATATATATATATATATATAAAATTATATAATTATACACTCACCTAAAGGATTATTAGGAACACCTGTTCAATTTCTCATTAATGCAATTATCTAATCAACCAATCACATGGCAGTTGCTTCAATGCATTTAGAGGTGTGGTCCTGGTCAAGACAATCTCCTGAACTCCAAACTGAATGTCAGAATGGGAAAGAAAGGTGATTTAAGCAATTTTGAGCGTGGCATGGTTGTTGGTGCCAGACGGGCCGGTCTGAGTATTTCACAATCTGCTCAATTACTGGGATTTTCACGCACAACCATTTCTAGGGTTTACAAAGAATGGTGTGAAAAGGGAAAAACATCCAGTATGCGGCAGTCCTGTGGGCAAAAATGCCTTGTTGATGCTAGAGGTCAGAGGAGAATGGGCCGACTGATTCAAGCTGATAGAAGAGCAACTTTGACTGAAATAACCACTCGTTACAACCGAGTTATGCAGCAAAGCATTTGTGAAGCCACAACACGCACAACCTTGAGGCGAATGGGCTACAACAGCAGAAGACCCCACCGGGTACCACTCATCTCCACTACAAATAGGAAAAAGAGGCTACAATTTGCACAAGCTCACCAAAATTGGACAGCTGAAGACTGGAAACTGGAAGACTGGAAAAATGTTGCCTGGTCTGAGGAGTCTAGATTTCTGTTGAGACATTCAGATGGTAGAGTCAGAATTTGGCGTAAACAGAATGAGAACATGGATCTATCATGCCTTGTTACCACTGTGCAGGCTGGTGGTGGTGGTGTAATGGTGTGGGGGATGTTTTCTTGGCACACTTTAGGCCCCTTATTGCCAATTGGGCATCGTTTAAATGCCACGGCCTACCTGAGCATTGTTTCTGACCATGTCCATCCCTTTATGAGCACCATGTACCCATTCTCTGATGGCTACTTCCAGCAGGATAATGCACCATGTCACAAAGCTTGAATCATTTCAAATTGGTTTCTTGAACATGACAATGAGTTCACTGTACTAAAACAGCCCCCACAGTCACCAGATCTCAACCCAATAGAGCATCTTTGGGATGTGGTGGAACGGGAGCTTCATGCCCTGGATGTGCATCCCACAAATCTCCATCAACTGCAAGATGCTATCCTATCAATATGGGCCAACATTTCTAAAGAATGCTTTCAGCACCTTGTTGAATCAATGTCACGTAGAATTAAGGCAGTTCTGAAGGCGAAAGGGGGTCAAACACAGTATTAGTATGGTGTTCCTAATAATCCTTTAGGTGTGTGTGTGTATATATATATGTATGTATATGTATGTATGTATATATGTGTATATGTATGTGTATAATTATTTTCTTTTCTGTAAAGGGTCCTGAAGTCTGCATCGTCTTTAATGTGCAGAGGGTTTTCCATGGGACAAATTCGCCGACAAGGAAAGGCACCTGATATGGCTGAGGGTAATTATGAAAAAATAATGTTTACACTCACCCAACACTTTAGACCTAGTTGGTCCCAATCAATAAAATATTGTCAGTGAGTGTACTAGTTATCAGGCTGAAACAACGTTTTAGTGCTTAGTTTCCTCATTTAAGATGAATGCAGATAAAGTGGTACTAAAAAGTAATTATCTATGTGTTTATTCTTCTATTATTAACCCAAACTAGAATGGGGTGATTTTGATGTGGCTTTTTTTCTTTTGGATCATATTTTTAAAAACAACGTCAATGACATTATCATAAAGTGTCCCACTTTACCTCTATTCACTCGGCCTATACAGATAAATTAATGTTGCATGTACATTTTTGTGTAGTGTATAATGTCCAGGTGTCCAATCCATGCCATGCCCAAAAAATTGTCAAAGTAAATAAAAGAATAATAAATTTATATTTATATATATATATATATATATATATATATATATATATATATATATATATATATATATATATATATATATATATATATATATATATATATATATATATATATATGTATATATATATATGTATATATATATATATGTATATATGTATTTGAAGTCACGGTTCGGTACAGCAGTTTTACAAAATTGCTTTTTATTTATTTTATTCAACAGTGGTTTACTGAAAAAAATGTGTCTGTCCTTAAATTAATTCAATTATAACTAAAAGTTTCATAAAGATAATGCTGTAAACTATATAGGGAGCCCTTACTTACACATTGCTATAATATTAAAGGTTAACAACAGAGCCCAAACTATTATTTTTTTTAGATATAATAATCAACACTCATAAGCTTCACATAAGGCAGTTTTTGCATTAACTTCTAAATCTAATTATATTTTTTCTCCAATTCGTTGTTGAAATATAATCATGTATACACAGTGGCTGTCGTTTTCACGGCAGATTTATTTAAACATACATTACATAAACAACACATCACTAACAGGTTAAGTAGAATATAATGATTATATATTTAGGCTAATATAGTGCATATATTTAGCGAAAAGAGTTCGTTTCTCCAGTGAACTAACAGCTGTGGACTGAATGACTTCTGAGGTAAATGTAATGCTATGTGACATTGTTTAGTGAAGCTGTTTTATTGTCTTTCCACGTTTGAGCGATTACACGACATATGATACATTTCAGTAAGTTGTAATGTATCCTCAACATACCTTAAGAGATATTAATTCATGTTTATCATTTATCGTTTGAATTTCATGATAAAATGGACTGAATACTTAATATGTTCATGTGGAAACTCAGATCGAATTGTGTTCCGCCCTTAAAACAAGCCGACTGTTAACTGTTAAAGATCTCACTGACAGAATAATAATTATTGATGTCTGGCTAAAATAGTTTAGTAATCTAAGTGACCTTTTTGCCATGTATATATAATACACACACACACACACACACACACACACAGTAATCATTATAGTATTTCCCATTGGTGTTCCTGACCCATTTTTATGTCCCCACAGGAAACACATTTTTACTTGTGAGCAATGGTAAACTGGAAGAACATTTACTCTCTTTGATATGCTCAGACTCTCTTTCGCATGTGGCTTAATAAACACTGTCCTGCTGTTATCTCATGGTACATGTGCATTGCATGTAGTTCTTTGTACTTTGACATCTAGTGTTTTTCCTTTTCAAATGCCTTCGTCCTGTGAGCAGCCTTTTCATGCAAACTAGTCTTGGTCCTCTCTAATACATTCTTTCTGCTCACTAGTACTTTCTGTCTCCATCTTATGTTATTTGATGATAGAGACTCTGCTATGCTTTCCAATCCAAAACTACTATTAAAGGGATAGTTAACCCCAAAAAATGAAAATTCTGTCATTTTTTACTCACCCTCATGTTGTTCCAAACGTGTAAGACCTTCGTTCATCTTCAGAACACAAATTAAGATATTTTTGATGTAATCTAAGAGCTCTCTGACCCGGTCCATAGACAGCAATTGAATTACCACTTTCAAGCCCCAGAAAGGTAGGAAAGACATTGTTAAAATAGTCCATGTGACTCCAGTGGTTCAACCTTAATGCGTCAAGAATACTTTTTGTGTGCAAAAACAAACAAAAATAACTACTTTATTCAACAATTTCTTCACATTTCTGGGCCTTGAAAGTGGTAATTAAATAGCTGTCTATGGAGGGGTCAGTGAGCTCTCGGATTTCAACAAAAATATCTTATTTTGTGTTCTGAAGATGAACGAAGGTCTTACGGGTGTCGAACGACATGAGGGTGAGTAATTAATGACAGAATTTTAATTTTTGGGTGAACTAACCCTTTAAATACATATACAGTAATTGATGTCTCAGTGCTTCATTTTGTTCCTCCTTATTTTCAGTTCGTAACAGGCTAAGGGAGATAGTTGGAGCATCTACCAACTGGAAGTATGTTATGGTATTCCTTTTGCAGAATAACAAGTCCTTGTTATTTGTGACCACTTTACATAAAAAAAAATATTTTGTCCATTGCATTGTACAGAGACCATAAGCAAGCATTAGCCGAGCGTGCGTCACTAAGCCAGTATCTTGCTCAGAGTCAGGATGAACTGCCTGCAAAGACAATGAAGGACAGTGCAATCGAGGCTCACCTTCCTCTGGGTACCCAGCCTGCATTGAGAGAGAAATATCTCAACTATCACAACAGTGTCAGGTACTAAAAGGCAGGTTATATAAAGTTGCATTCAGATAATAACCAACTTGACAACCAACCATTTTTAAATATGCTTTCTGATTGGAGTACATTTTTCTTCGCTTAAATACCTTTTTCTCAACAGGTTTGGAAGAATTTTGGAGGACTTGGACAGTTTAGCAGGTAATGCATTTTAAATATAAAGGTTACAAAAGGGTTTTCACAGTCATGGTTCCCCAAAAGAACATTTCAGTTAACAGTTCTTAAAGTAATTTAAGCCTCAGGTGTTCCCAGAATGTGTCTGTGAAGTTTCAGCTTAAAATAACTCACAGATCATTTATAAATCCATGTGTAAATACCCATTTATGACTACAGTCAAGAACAGGCTGTTTTCGTGTTTTGCCTTTAAATGCAAATGAGCTGCTGCATGCTGCTCCGTCTCCACACATTTCCTGCCTCAATTGGATTCTCTGCTCGGAAAACATCTACTTGGTTTTGATTATCATCTGTATCGCAGTCAATCTCACGGATAGCATAGAAAACAAAATAGCGGTGCCATGGGTGGAAATGTGCAGATTAAAGGGTGGTGATATTATAATAAGATCCGGCTCGTTTTTTTTCACGTGATTGCAGAGAAAGGCTTACCAAAACAGTTACTGGGTTGTCCTTTTTCACGTTTTCGGGGTTGGTAGATGCCATTTGTCTTAGTGTGAACATTTTAATAATCTGAAGAACCTTTTTGCACTATAATAAACCTTTTGTGTAATTGAAAGATTATGTGGATGTTAAAGGTTCTTTATGGAAACATTTGCTGCTGTTACAGTTATATTCCCACTTGAGCTTAATTTGGCACAGCAACATTACGAACCGTTCTCCGCCAGATTTCTATGCTGGTAGGATGTATGTACTGACACACTCAGGATTGGTCTCTTTTATCTATTGCCTTGCTAGTAGTTTCTCTCATACCGTCTGTAAACTCTTGCTTTTGCCAATGACTGATGCATTTGTATTACTTTCTAAAGAGCATTATCAGCCACAGTGGAAAATTAAACCATATAATTTCCATATAAAAAACTGGATCTGCACGGAACGGAACGTTTAAGCAATGAGAACAACTGTGAAAAAGCGTCTATTGATGCCATTGCAGAAACTTTATTTTTAAGAGTGAGCTGTAGATGAGCACAGCTGTATGGGCTGATTATAACTCACTCTGTCTTATCACATAGCATCTCATTCTTGTCTCCTTAGTACTCATCTGTTACTCTCACACATGGAATAAGGAGCTGAAAAGATCTCCACTGTCTATTGTCACCGCCCTAGTGGACAAGATCGGTATTGCCTCTTGTATAGAAGTCTAATAAATAGTTTTTTTTTTTTTTTTTTTTTTTCAAATAATTATTTGAATTAATTTTTTTTATTATTATTATTGTTTCACAGACATGAGAAAAAACATCATCTACCCAGACTGTGACATCAAGTTCACAGGTCACGTGACATGGGTTGGCAAAACCTCAATAGAAGCTAAAATGCACATGTCTCAGGTATATTATTAGATCTATTATTAAATATATGTTGCGCATAAGATCATTAAAATTAAAATGAACTGTTTTCTCAGTATCACAATGGAGCTTACACCGATGTATTAGATGCCACATTTGTTATGGTGGCTCGAGATCCTGAAAACAAAAGGTAATGTTAAATCATTTGGTACGATCAACATCGTAATCGACAAATTAAAGCATGGGTTATGTACTGTTTATCCAGGGCAGCTTTTATAAACCCATTGATACCAGAAGGACCGGAAGAAGAGGCCATTTTTCAACAGGGTGAAAGTGAGTAGCACTTTTGTGTGTTTGCAATCACAATTGCCACTTCAACTTGAAACATATAGAGTAAGACTGATGGTCTTTATATTGATCAGTTAACAAGAAGAGGCGTGTGGAGCTGAGCACAGCCTCTCTTCTTAAAGTGGCCCCTACAGCTGAGGAGAGAACTCTCATTCACAACCTGTTCCTCAACACTCTAGACACACGGTGAGATTTATCATCAATACACAGATATAAATCTCTGTGTCTTTATTTTTATGGCCAGTTTTTAAGAATAGTTACCTTTTCCCTACAGAACTGTTAGCTTTCGAGGTCGGATTTTACCGCCTAACTCAATGTGGATGGAAGATGCCAAAATGAAAGGGCTTGAGATTTGCCACCCACAAGTGAGGAAAAACTTTTTGCACTAGTTGACTCATGAAACTGATACTGTCAACGAGTACGTTGGTGTAATGGCCTGGATTTTCTTTATTCTTTGTATTATACAGGAAAGAAATATCTTTAACCGGATATTTGGTGGGTTTTTGATGAGGAAGGCTTATGAACTCGGTTGGGCCAATGCTTGTGCATTTGGGTAAGAGGATTCCCTATTTTTTTTACTGAATACAAACCCGATTCCAAAAAGGTTGGGACACTGTACAAATTGTGAATAAAAAAGAAATGCAATAATTTACAAATCTCATAAACTTTTATATTTTATTCACAATAGAATAAAGATAACATATCAAATGTTGAAAGTGAGACATTTTGAAATGTCATGCCAAATATTGGCTCATTTTGGATTTCATGAGAGCTACACTTTCCAAAAAAGTTGGGACAGGTAGCAATAAGAAGCCGGAAAAGTTAAATGTACATATAAGGAACAGCTGGAGGACCAATTTGCAACTTATTAGACCAATTGGCAACGTGATTGGGTATAAAAAGAGCCTCTCAGAGTGGCAGTGTCTCTCAGAAGTCAAGATGGGCAGAGGATCACCAATTCCCCCAATGCTGCGGCCAAAAATAGTGGAGCAATATCAGAAAGGAGTTTCTCAGAAAAAAATTGCAAAGAGTTTGAAGTTATCATCATCTACAGTGCATAATATCATCCAAAGATTCAGAGTCTTGAACAATCTCTGTGCACAAGGGTCAAGGCTGGAAAACCATACTGGATGCCCGTGATCTTCGGGCCCTTAGACGGCACTGCATCACATACAGGAATGCTACTGTAATGGAAATCACAACATGGGCTCAGGAATACTTCCAGAAAACATTGTCGGTGAACACAATCCACCGTGCCATTCGACGTTGTCGGCTAAAACTCTATAGGTCAAAAAGAAGCCATATCTAAACATGATCCAGAAGCGCAGGCGTTTTCTCTGGGCCAAGGCTCATTTAAAATGGACTGTGGCAAAGTGGAAAACTGTTCTGTGGTCAGATGAATCAAAATTTTAAGTTCTTTTTGGAAAACTGGGACACCATGTCATCCGGACTAAAGAGGACAAGGACAACCCAAGTTGTTCTCAGCGCTCAGTTCAGAAGCCTGCATCTCTGATGGTATGGGGTTGCATGAGTGCTTGTGGCATGGGCAGCTTACACATCTGGAAAGGCACCATCAATGCTGAAAGGTATATCCAAGTTCTAGAACAACATATGCTCCCACCCAGACGTTGTCTCTTTCAGGGAAGACCTTGCATTTTCCAACATGACAATGCCAGACCACATACTGCATCAATTACAACATCATGGCTGCGTAGAAGGATCCGGGTACTGAAATGGCCAGCCTGCAGTCCAGATCTTTCACCCATAGAAAACATTTGGCGCATCATAAAGAGGAAGATGCGACAAAGAAGACCTAAGACAGTTGAGCAACTAGAAGCCTGTATTAGACAAGAATGGGACAACATTCCTATTCCTAAACTTGAGCAACTTGTCTCCTCAGTTCCCAGACGTTTGCAGACTGTTATAAAAAGAAGAGGGGATGGGACAAATTGTATAGTGTTCCAACTTTTTTGGAATCGGGTTTGTATTTAGAAGTCTTTAATTTCTTCACATGGCTGTATTTGTGTCTTTTAGTGGATGCAGACCAACGCTGGTGGCCGTAGATGACATCTTATTTCGGAAACCAGTAGAAATTGGCTCTTTGCTATTGCTTTCCTCACAGGTTTCTAAGTTCTTTAATATCATTAGTTTTGTAGCCAATTTTTTGTAATTCTAAGATTGTTAATAATACTCTGTCTGCTGTCAGGTATGTTACACAGAAGGAATGCACATCCAGGTGAGGGTTCACACAGAGGTGCTTGACCCATTGACCCGGCAGCACAGCACCACCAATGTGTTTCACTTCACTTTTCGTGTTGAGAAGGATGTCCCAGCTGTTGTACCACAGAGCTATGGAGGTCAGATATATATATTTTTTATTATATACAAATGTTGTTACATTATATTTTAATGAAATCATTTGTAACTTGATATTGTTGTAATTTGCAGAGTCTATGCTTTACCTGGATGGAAAGAGGCACTTTGATGAGACAATAAGGACCCAAAATTGAGCATTCTAAGATGCGCTGATGGGATGAGATTCCTGCCAAATCTGCGGTGACAGTCTCAATGTATTTACATGACAATTTGTATGCGTGGACTCCGCTTTTATTATTTTAGTTCCGTTCATTTTATATTTATATATTTTATCACTCATTTTTACATTATTGTAAAATATTATTTTTTACAATTTCAAGCTTGCATTGGAAGAGGACATTTTAGGAAATTGTCTGTTTAGGGGTGTTTTTTTTATGCAGGCATATCTCAATTGTTGTACTGTTGCTACCTGTTTAGTCACTGAAACTTATAACACCATGTTTTATTGGCACTACAGTTACATTTATAAGGAGAGAGGACTTTAAAGAGTCTTCAACCAAGTGATTTTGGTTGTACAGGGCCAACTGACCTGTTTTATAGTGTTACTGATTTGAACACTGCCGGAGTGATTCATGAACAACTGGTACCTTGGAAAAGATGTATGCACAAACTCTAAGAATAAGCCAGTCTTCCTTCCTTGATCCCCTTAAAAGGAAACAAGGATATCCTAAACTGGAGATCAAATACTTCAAAAAGCTTACCTTACACATCTGTCCTAGAGAGCACAGTATGTATAAGAATCAGGTTTTGCTGTTAAATCTGCACATTTCAGAATGCTGACAATTTGAATAATATATATTTTTTTTAATTCTGAATGACTAAATGCTACAAACAACCATTGAAATGTGTGAAAAATGGTAGCATGGCTCTGCAATGGACTCTGTAAGAAGTTAACATGATGCCTTTCATGTACACACTACCTGTGCCAGAATGAGCAAAAACTGACAAATGAGTGCATGCCTTTCCAATGTTTTTGTTCACTATATATATAGAGCACCATATTTTTATGCAGTATGTTAAATGTTTATTACAACACAGAACCTTCTACATCTATATTGCCTTATATCTCAGAGATGTATTCTCTTGATTCATTTATTCAATACGCGAAAGTGTCCAATAACAGGTGGATTACTGAAGAGAGTAATATTTGGCTAGTCATGTGATCTCAATACGGGTCCCCGTGAGGCGACCCGCTCCATGTAAATTAAATAAAACTGTTTTAGGGTACTGATGACTGGAGTCTTTATCTCATGTGAATGTATCGTTTAAACATATTTTTTCACTATTCCTTTATTACTTAAAACATTTTTTCTGAGGAAAAGGTTACTGAACGATTACTGCCACCGAGTGACCAACGCGTGAAATTGCAAGAGTGATAAATAGCAGCCACTACTTCATGACAGAATTATATTTGGTCATGTTGAGAGTCAATGAGTAGACAATTTTTTATTTTTTTTTCCCTGCTAAAATTGTTACACTGAATAACGCATCGATTTTAAAACTTTCTAAACAATAATGGGCGTAACTACGTTAGAAACTGGACCATTGTGTGTGTTTGTTCGTTAAAAGTTAGTATTAATAACAGTACGGTGGATTGAGAACTGAGAAGTGAAAGAAAAACTGTATCTGCAAGTTTTGATCTGTTGATTTGACAAAAATTCCTGCTGTTCTAACAAGTGGTGAGGGAAGAACCAAAACATGTCGTGTCCACGGTGAGTGTTCCGTCTGTATCTTCTGACTCGTATTTAATCTGTAAAACAGATTAAATTTAAAATGTACTTGTTTTATTTTTTTCTGCTTAAATTTACAATTTACGTACATTTTCAGGCTTCCTCGTGCCTCTTTTTCATGGCAGCCCTATTATTTTATATAGGGTCCTGAAGTCTGCAGTGTCCTTAACGTGCAGGAAGTTTTCCATGGGTCAAATATGCCAACAAGGAAAGCCACCGGATATGGTTGAAGGTAACGGAACAGGAGGAATACACTAGTCGGTGAACGTCATTTCACCAATTAAATGTTGCTGGATCAACATTCCAATCAATAATCAGATTTGAGTGACAAATTCAGTTTATGTCGAGTTTAGGTTTACAACCAGGATTAGGTGCTTCTACATCAGTTATCCACCTATCGTTTCCCTGGGATTTTATGGGTAGGGTCATATTATGGAAGGATATCGCGGACAAGTTATGAATCTGCCATTTTGGAGTAGTAATAGAAAATCACCTATTTGCTATTTCATTTCCTCCGTGCCACAACCTGCACAAAATTCAAATGGAATCTCAATCCCCTTTGCGCTTGAATTTCCGATGTCTAACACAGTCAACTGTCAATCAGGCTTGAGGGCGGGGTTTATTGATGTAGTCTGAAAGTAGGCCACGCCCTCAAGTGGTGGAAAACAAAGCACTTTTTCATCATTATTCATTCCTATAAAGATAAATATGTTGTATAATAATCCACGCAGATTTCATTTGACGAAGTGCAATAAGTCGTGAAAGACAAGTGAATTACTGTCAGGATGGTGTGCGCGCGCTCCAAGCGCAACAAGCATAGCGCATATAAAAAGGCCAAATAAACACAGAAATATATCAAAATGCCAAGTCGAGCATTCACATAAACACAGTAGATGTAAGCACTGTGTGCGTTCACGCAAACAAATGTATAGCTAGACCTCACAGTGAAAGCACAATTAATTCCATATTGCAGCTTATTTATTGTTTGCTGCATATTTGTTTGTTTTTAGTTATACTACTGTTTACATTTTATTGGGGGGGGAAAAAAGCTTCTTTTTTTTTTTAAATAATAATTTTATATATTTTTTTACTGTGGCTCTTTTGGAAAAAATGCTTTAACCAAAAATGAAAAAATGTCTCTTTGGTGCAAAGAGGTTCCCGACCCTTGGCTTAAATGAACAACTGTAGTTGAGTAGAAAAAAACTTTAGTCGGGGACAGCTTTAGCCTACTTCTCATATCACTTATAGTCTTTAAATATTATTTGACGAAAAAAACTATTCCGGTTCTGATTCAAACGGATTCAGTGTGTTTTCGTTTTGTCATCTTCTAAATGTATTAAAGGTGCCCTAGAATGAGTTGAAATAATATTTTAAATTGTTCTCTGATATCTACATAGAGGGTATGTGACTTATTTAAGGATTAACATTGTTCAGAGACAGTTTTCCAGGTCCATTTACAACCCTAGAAGTTGTCCATAGAATGAAATGGTCTGTTTTTGCCTTATTTGGAAGGGTCATGAATATTAATGTACAGTTCTGCTCTGATTTTCACTGCGCGGCTCATTTCAGTGACAGAAACACATCTATATCATCTATATGTCCGTCATGACAATGGAGAGATTAGGCATCCAACCTTATATGTTTGATACTGTTTCTGAAGAAGATGCAGATTTTGAGGAACAACCAGTTTTGAGATTGGAAATGGACGCTTCTGAGTGGTAAGTTTAATCTTTATTTTCAGAAAGAACCTGCAAAACATAACATCAGTACGTTACTATAACTAATGTGAACTAGCATATAACATTAACTTTACAAGTTAACTCGTAACGTCAGCAGTCAACTTTGTCAACTGAGACAACTGTCTCTCTCTGAATGTTGGCAAGACCAAAGAAATGATTGTGGACTTCAGGAAGAGACAGCAACGGACATACTCCCCCCTCATGATCAGCGGGTCACCAGTAGAGAGAGTGAGCAGCTTCAAGTACCTGGGTGTAAACATCTCCGAGGACCTGACCTGGACTGCTCACATTCAGACACAGGTGAAAAAAGCCAGGCAAAGACTGTACCACCTGCGCCAGCTGAGGAAATTCAGGGTTTCACCAGCTATCCTGAAAACTTTCTATTTAGGGGCGATAGAAAGTGTATTAACTCAGTGCATCACAGCGTGGTATGGGAACAGCACCAGTCATGACCGCAAAGCCCTGCAAAGAGTTGTGCGCTTATCCGAGCGCATCTCAAGGTCAGCTCTCCCGTCTCTGCAGGACGTCTACACCAAACGCTGCAAAGGTAGAGCTACTAAGATCATCAAGGACTCTAATCACCCTGCAAACCCTCATTTCACGCTGCTACCATCTGGTAAGCGCCCAAGCCTGATGGCCAAAACTGAGACTCAGGAGGAGCTTCTTCCCCCAGGCCATCAGACTCCTGAACTCAGTCACTTAACACCACGTGACTTCACTTCAGGATAAACATCGATACACTGTCATTGCACTGCACTTTCTGTTCTCGTTGTCACCGTGTAACAACCTGTTATAAACCTGTTTGCACATTATACTCTTTATACATTTGTTAACCACATATTTATAAGTCTACAGTTTACTCACTGCACAGTCTACTTCAATTATTTTATTCCACTTCTTTATTTTTATTTTTGCACTTTTTTTCTTCTACTTGACTTGATTATTTATAATTCTACAGATATATACATATATATATATATATATATATATATATATATATATATATATATATATATACTTTTTTATCCCATTTCTATTATAATTTCCTCCTTGTGTTTTTAACTGTGAATTTGCACTGTCCATGGAGCGGACCGGTTTACATTTCACTGCCGGTTGTATATTCTGTATATAACTGTGTATGTGACAAATAAAACTCTTGAATCTTGAATCTTGTTTTTAGCATTGTAAAAATATTTTAATTATTGTAATGCGTCACCGTATGATTTTACAATGATAGCTTCTTCACTTTGAATCACAAACTCTAAACAGCGAACTGGGTAACATTATTATCATTAATGTTGTCTCACTAAGAAACTTTCAATTTAATCAGAAGTGGATAAAACTACTTACTGCTTGCGGGAATTTAGTTTGAATTGCCGCTTCTCCAGTATCAGACGCTGAGCGAAGCCTGTTTGATATAGTCCCAGCCAGGTTAGAAAAACTGTCCGTGGTGAAATGGGCAGAGCAAACAAACAACTTTGAATTAAATTGTTGCGGTATCCGGTTATAGATAAACATCAACCATGCCTGTTGACAGTTTTGTTCTGTGGGAAGGGTATGAAAAGTCCTCACATCCCCTGCACAGCCTGGAACATAACATTTAGGCCTATTTCCATGATCTGCCATTTTCCCTATCCTCGCTTGACACTTGTTCATTCACAATACCTGCTGAACTTCCAATGATTCGGCTGCGTAGTTCGCCTGGCCTTGAACATGCACTGGCATATGCAAATATTGGGAGTGTACATATTAATGATCCCGACTGTTGCGTCACAGTCGGTGTTATGTTGAGATTCGCCTATTTTTCTGTGGTGTTTTTCACTCACGAGATTTACATATGAAGGAGGAGGCAATGGTGTTTGAGACTCACTGCATGTGATGTACTGAACTCTTGTTATTCAACTATGCCAAGGTTAATTAAATTTTCATTCAAGGGCACCTTTAAGCATTTAGGCTAAGTGAGAAATATTTAGTGTAGGCCTATTTATTTTATGCTTTTCATTTATTTTATTCTGTTTTTCTCTGTTGTCAGAAACGCTGCAGATGCGTGAAAATGTGATTATGTGTGAATCCAGGTTCTGTTGTTGAGCTGTTTTGCATGCAGCTGTTTGCACAGTAAAATAAACCCTTTTTTTTTTTTTTTTTTTTGTCTTTTTAACACTCGCCAATTGTATTTTTATTTAATGCCAGTTTAATATTTTAATATTAGGCTATCAGTTAACAGTTAATATTCTGATAATGAGCGGCGGTTGTCGGTCAGGAAAATTGAGCTAATGAAGATACATCGGTAACCCCCACAACTAAGCAGCATGTTTAAATGTCAAAATAAAGATACAAATATAGTTAAATGAATATGAATGAAATATGAATGAAAAAAAAAATAATGTTGAATAAAATGCTATAATGAAGAAGAAAATCAGATCATCCTCCTACAAAACGAACATGAACTGCAATTGAATGTCACTAATGTATTTTTGTTTTCTTTTTTGATCGCTTGGATCTTGAGCACAGAATCACATGGACAACACACCACTCACATCATGTCAAGTTTCTATAGATTCTCTGATTTTAACTCATCATTATAATTTACTGTGTCAGCTGGAATATGATGATATTTGTCTGATACTGTGGTTCCCAACCACGTTCCTGGAGGCCCACCAACAGTGCACTTTTTTCATGTCTCCTCAATCAAACACACCTGATTCAAGTCATCAGCTCATTAGTAGTGACTCCAAAATCTGATGTGGGTGTGTCAGACAAAGGAGACATGCAAAATGTGCACTGTTGGTGGGCCTCCAGGAACGTGGTTGGGAACCACTGGTCTGATACATAGCCTAAGGAATGCAGTCATGTCAGTTTTCTTATTTGCTGTTTTTTTCTTGTTGCCAGGTGAACACACAATCAGTTCTGCATTTTGACTTTGTTTGAACTAAAGAGTTTGAACTTTGGTTTTTATTACAAAAATAGCCAAATTCCCCGTTTTCCACCACTTGAGGGCGTGGCCTACTTTCAGACTACAACAATAAACCCCGCCCTCAAGCCTGATTGACAGTTGACTGTGTTAGACATCGGAAATTCAAGTGCAAAGGGGATTGAGATTCCATTTGAATTTTGTGCAGGTTGTGGCAGGACACTGACGAAATGAAATAGCAAATAGGTGATTTTCTATTACTACTCCAAAATGGCAGGGTCATAAATTGTAAGATATTGGAAATGCAATTGCAAACAGACTTTGCTTTTCCATTTGAAATTTGGCAGTCGGAAATGCAGTAGCAGTATTAACATTAAGTGACATGGCATCTGACGCACAGGAGCCAATGGCACATGTCGCTATGCTTAGTGACACACCTGGTGGCACTTCCGGTTCTCATTGACATGTGTCAGTGGATAGTGACACTGTCGCGAAACACTGGCACTGGCAGTGACACGGAGTCACGAAACATGGCGCTGTATGTCTGTGACACTGTTGTGACAGCTATACTGACGTAATTGTGTCACAAAAGCCTAAATAAATATCCTATTTTCGTGACTTTTTTTTCTTCTTAAATAAATGTTAATCTAACATTAAAGTTAGTAATATGTGCCAGTTTGTGACAATCAGTATCTGAGTGGCATGTGCCACTGAATGTTAGGCTATATGTAATGCCAATGTTGTTGATCACGCGAACGGTAATACGCGATTTGCAATTGCTTTTGGACTATGTCACATTTTACGCGTCCACAAATTGCAAATACAATTTGTAATTCCTTTTGAAAATAGTCCTCGATATCCTTCCATATTACAACATGTTCAGACAGACAGGAATGTTAATTGTTCCAGGATGAACAAAATATGTCGATCCAGGAACATGTCTTTACGGTGACCACACTAGTCATCCCTGATTTGTAGTAGTAGCTACATTTTGAATATGTTTCATATAAAAAGTCTGCTATATTTCTAAGTATGCAGGTTTACTTTTCTCTTTTTTTTACTTAATTATTTTGCAATAGCAAGAAAATTAACAGTATGCCTAAATAAAGAGCTAAAGTTAGACAGTTTTCAGGGAAGGTCTGATGGTGTCAACTTGATCATTTTAATATTTTATTTAGAAATTTGAATATTTAGATTAATATTAATAATTTTTTGGTTATACCGGCTTCTGTCATTTCCAACAACACAGGGCATTTTAAAATGAGACAAAACAACTAATGACTCAAAACATCACAAAATTCATCAAATCCATTGCTAATGCACACAGAAAAAAGGTGTTAAAATTGTACCTTCAGGGGTACAACAGCTTGTTGCTGGGGCAGTACCCTTAAAAGGTCATCTTTGTACCTTTTTTACTCCTAAAAGTACGTACTTTAAGGTACTATGAACCTTTTTGTGGTAAAGAAAAAAAAAAAGGTACAAAGATGTCCTTTTAAAGGTACTGCCCGGCATTTGTTGTTTTCCCACCAGCAATTGTAATTTTTTCACCCTCTTTTTTAAGCAATGGTAAACAATTTAATTTCCTGCATATTTTCCCTTTTATTCATTCTGAATGCATATTGAGCTCTGGAAAGTTATTTTTAGACACTCTCTCTCTCTCTCTCTCTCTCTCTCTCTCTCTCTCTCTCTCTCTCTCTCTCTCTGCATGTGGCTGCATGTGGCTTATACCTTGGCTTTAATTAGCAGCCTGTTGAAGCAGTCTTGTTTTGATTCCTGTCTTTTGCATCCTGTTTTGCCATGTGTGTCCATTAACTGCATTTTTCCCCTTTAGCTTTATTTTCTTAAGAGTTTTGACCAACGAAACAGGCAACATAATGCAATTGTCATAATATTGGCATTAAATTATTCAACTCTAGTGTAAAGCACTAATACCAAAACTGAAAGGCTAACCAATGTCTCTTATTAAAATACATTTTATGCTTTTTTTATTTTTTCGCAGTTCGCAACAGACTGAGAGAGATAGTCGGCGGATTTACCAACTGGCAGTATGTTACTGATGTAACATTATTGCAGTCATCACACATTATGAAATAAGCAAATTAGTTAGAAATGCAGTTGGACAAACATGCATTTTCTCCATAACCTACAGGGACCATCAGCAAGCATTAGCCGAGCGTGCGTCACTAAGCCAGTATCTTGCTCAGAGTCAGGATGAACTGCCTGCAAAGACAATGAAGGACAGTGCAATCGAGGCTCACCTTCCTCTGGGTACCCAGCCTGCCTTGAGAGAGAAATATCTCAACTCTCACAACGCTGTCAGGTACTAAAAGACCATTACTATGCACATGGAGTGTGCTTATTAGTTGCTGGTTGCTTGTTTATGCAAAAAACACCTAGTGTGATTTGAATCTTTATGTGCAGTATGTCTTTTTCTGATCACTGTTTTTTTCTTTACAGGTTTGGTCGGATTTTGGAGGACTTGGACTGTTTAGGAGGTACTATAGATGTATGCTGTAATTATAACTCACATGAACACATAGGGTATCACATAGCGTCTCAATCTTGTCTCCTTAGTGCTCATCTGTTACTCTCACACATGGAATGAGGGGCTACAAAAATCCCCACTGTCTATTGTCACAGCCCTAGTGGACAAGATCGGTATTGCATCTCATTTATTCACACAGATGCAGATACAGGTTTCACAAAGTACATGTTCCTGGATCAACATCTTTGTTGATCCTGGAACAGCATTCCTGTCCGAAAATTCCTGTACCCCTAAACCTAACCCTACCCATAACTTATCCCTAAAATCAGAGGGAAATAACAGGTGAACAACACTGATGTAGAAGGACCTAACCCTGGTTGTAATCCTAAACTTGACATAAACTGTGAACTTGTCCCTCAAATCTGATTGGTTGATTGAAATGTGATCAACAATGTTGATCAAGGAACATGTTGTACTTGGTGAAATCATATTCACTCAGTATAAACAGCTAGTTAATTGTATTGCTACTCAAGTTGATTTAATGTTAAATTAAATACTTTATACTTAATAATGTATTCATACTTTTTTAATTAAATAAATAATATTAATTATTAATTAAATATTAATGAATTCATATTCTACTACTATGTCTCAGACATGAGACAAAACATCATCTACCCAGACTGTGACATCAAGTTCACAGGTCACGTGACATGGGTTGGCAGAACCTCAATAGAAGCTAAAATGCACATGTCTCAGGTATTTTTTTCCTTTTTTTTTTTTTTTTTTTTGTGTACTGTATAGTATGATTAGAGTTTGTATCAAACTAAAATGAACTTTTCTCAGTACAAAGATGGTGCGTACACAGATGTATTAGATGCCACATTTGTAATGGTGGCTCGAGATCCTGAAAATAAAAGGTATCACTGCTCAATGATAAGATCAACATGTCAAAAATTGATCTGCGGTGTCAGTGAGTTCATGCATATATTCTTTCCTTAGGGCAGCTTTTGTAAACCCACTCAAACCAGAGGGCCCGGATGAAGAGGCAATTTTTCGACAGGGTGAAAGTGAGTACATTTTATTTTTGTCTATTAACAATAATTGTCTTTTTGACCCAGAAGCCTTCAATAATTTTTGTTGGAAAATTTTGTTGGTTTTGGCTTCTGAATTGATTTCCAAATTTATATTGATCAGTTAAAAAGAAGAGGCGTGTGGAGCTGAGCACAGCCTCTCTTCTTAAAGTGGCCCCTACAGCTGAGGAGAGAACTCTCATTCACAACCTGTTCCTCAACACTCTAGACACACGGTGAGATTTAATACCAATACACAGATATAAATTTTCGCTATAGGTATTAATTAAAAAGATTTCTTCCTTTCCTTTAGACGTGCGAGTTTCCGTAGTCGTATTCTACCACCAAATTCGGTGTGGATGGAAGATGCCAAACTGAAAGGACTTGAAATTTGCCATCCCCAGGCGAGAAAATCTGTATTTTTAAATGCATTTCTTGAAATAACTTTTAAAGTGCCCCTATTGTGCTATTTTAAAGGTCCCTAGTTTTGTTTCGAGGTCTCATACAATAGGTTTACATGCATCCAAGGTCAAAAGACACTTTAATTTTCTGATAAGTATACAGTGCGGCATCACCTCTTTTCTCACATTGTCTGAAATGGTTCAATAAAGGATTCAGTCTCTCTAAACCCCTCCTTTCTGAGAGCCTTCTTTGCATTGATCGGTCAGATGGCCCTGTCTGTTGTACAAACCCAATTCCAAAAAAGTTGTGACACTGTACAAATTGTGAATAAAAACAGAATGCAATGATGTGGAAGTTTCAAATTTCAATATTTTATTCAGAATACAACATAGATGACATATCAAATGTTTAAACTGAGAAAATGTATAATTTTAAGGGAAAAATAAGTTGATTTTAAATTTCATGGCATCAACACATCTCAAAAAAGTTGGGTCAAGGCCATGTTTCCCACTGTGTGGCATCCCCTCTTCTTTTTATAACAGTCTGCAAACGTCTGGGGACTGAGGAGACAAGTTGCTCAAGTTTAGGAATAGGAATGTTGTCCCATTCTTGTCTAATACAGGCTTCTAGTTGCTCAACTGTCTTAGGTCTTCTTCTTCCTCTTTATGATGCACCAAATGTTTTCTATGGGTGAAAGATCTGGACTCAGGCTGGCCATTTAAGTACCCGGATCCTTCTTCTACGCAGCCATGATGTTGTAATTGATGCAGTATGTGGTCTGGCATTGTCATGTTGGAAAATGCAAGGTCTTCCCTGAAAGAGACGACATCTGGATGGGAGCATATGTTGTTCTAGAACTTGGATATACCTTTCAGCATTGATGGTGCCTTTCCAGATGTGTAAGCTGCCCATGCCACACGCACTCATGCAACCCCATACCATCAGAGATGCAGGCTTCTGAACTGAGCGCTGAGAACAACTTGGGTTGTCCCTATGTTTAGATATAGCTTCTTTTCTGACCTATAGAGTTTTAGCCGGCAACGGCAAATGGTAGGGTGGTTTTGTGTTCACCGACAATGTTTTCTGGAAGTATTCCTGAGCCCATGTTGTGATTTCCATTACAGTAGCATTCCTGTATGTGACGCAGTGCCGTCTAAGGGCCCGAAGATCACGGGCATCCAGTATGGTTTTCCGGCCTTGACCCTTACGCACAGAGATTGTTCCAGACTCTGAATCTTTGGATGATATTATGCACTGTAGATGATGATAACTTCAAACTCTTTGCAATTTTTCTCTGAGAAAATCCTTTCTGATATTGCTTCACTATTTTTGGCCGCAGCATTGGGGGAATTGGTGATCCTCTGCCCATCTTGACTTCTGAGAGACACTGCCACTCTGAGAGGCTCTTTTTATACCCAATCATGTTGCCAATTGACCTAATAAGTTGCAAATTGGGGTCCTCCAGCTGTTCCTTATATGTACATTTAACATTTCCGGCCTCTTATTGCTACCTGTCCCAACTTTTTTGGAATGTGTAGCTCTCATGAAATCCAAAATGAGCCAATATTTGGCATGACATTTCAAAATGTCTCGCTTTCAACACTTGATATGTTATCTATAGTCTACTGTGAATTAAATATAAGTTTATGAGACTTGCAAATTATTGCATTCCTTTTTTATTTACAATTTGTACAGTGTCCCAACTTTTTTGGAATTGGTTTTCGTAATTAGTCTACCACTACAGCAAAAGTCAGAAAAGAAATGACCATTATCAGAATTTCAGCTCTTGTATATGCAGTGATATGAATAGTAATGATGCCTCCAGTTGTATCATATAAATTTCTTCTCTACATGTTGACAACATGAGCCAATTCTCTTCCAGGCCTCAGTTACAACTACAGTGTTGGAGGGCTTGTCAAAGTAGACATTGTTTGCGGGCAGCTAATGAAGACTGCAGGCATTATGCAAATTTGTTGCAAACCTACATACACCGATCACTCATAACCTTATGACCAATGACAGGTGAAGTGAATAACACTGATTATCTCTTCATCACAGCGCCTGTTAGTGGGTGCGATATATTAGGCAGCAAGTGAACATTTTGTCCTCAAAGTTTATGTGTTAGAAGCAGTCAAGTTTCACAAGGGCCAAATTGTGATGGCTAGACGACTTGGTCAGAGCATCTCCAAAACTGCAGCTCTTGTGGGCTGTTCACAGTCTGCAGTGGTCAGTATCTATCAAAAGTAATCCAAGGAAGGAACAGTGGTGAACTGGCGACAGGGTCATGGGCGCCCAAGGCTCATTGATGCATGTAGGGGGCGAAGGCTGGCCCATGTGGTCCGATCAAACAGACGAGCTACTGTAGCTAAAATTGCTCAAGAAGTTAATGCTGGTTCTGATAGAAAGGTGTCAGAATACACAGAACTGGACCACGGAGCAATGGAAGAAGGTGTCCTGGTCTGATGAATCACATTTTCTTTTACATCACGTGGATTTCATGGAAACGGTATTCCCTGGTGGCTGTGGCCTCTTTCAGCAGGATAATGCGCCCTACCACAAAGCAAAAATGGTTCAGGAATGGTTTGAGGAGCACAACAACGAGTTTGAGGTGTTGACTTGGCTTCCAAATTCCCCAGATCTCAATCCAATCGAGCATCTGTGGGATGTGCTGAACAAAGTCCGATCCATGCAGGCCCCACCTCGCTTACAGGACTTAAAGAATCTGCTGCTAACATCTTGGTGCCAGATACCAGAGCACACCTTCAGGGGTCTAGTGGAGTCCATAACTCGACAGGTCAGGGATGTTTTGGCAGTAATAATTGTGAAATGAAGGCACAAACGCGCAATGTCTTCCCCACATGAGCTGGATCTTCAAGTTCAACCACACATAATATTAGAATCAAAAGTAAGCTTATGCAGTTGCTGTGTTCTTCCACAACCAGGCACAGCGCAATATCTTGCTATCTTCGGCATGATTATTGCTCGGTACCTATGGCAAGTCGTTTTAGCTTAAATTGTTTCCAGCGTTACTCGTCATAATTGCATTTTTACTAGTAAAAATTAAATTAGAGCGCTCTACAATTCAATTCTTACTAGTAACAATTCCAATTAGAGAGTCTATAATTAATTAATTCCCCCGGAAGAGCTGGAGGAAGTGGCTAGGGAGAGGGAAGTCTGGGCGTCTCTGCTTAGACTGTTGCCCCCGCGTCCCGGCCCCGGATAAGCGGAAGATAATGGATGGATGGATGAGTCTATAATTAAATTATTACTAGTAACAATTATGATTAGAGAGCTCTCTAATTCAATTATTACAAGAATTACAATTATAGAGCTGTCTAATTAAATTCTTACTAGTAACAATTCCAATTAGAGAGCTCTATAATTGTAATTTTTACTTGTATATATATATATATATATATATATATATATATATATATATATATATATATATATATATATATTATGAAACATGTTGAACTCTAAAACTGCTAGAAATAAATCTAAACAAGTTGTGTTCCAAATTTGAGGTTGATATTTGAAAAAATAAGCTTTCAGTAAAATTTTGTTTGGATGCAATGCCAAATTTTCCCATTAGATGCCAGCAAAGCTTCACTGGTGCACATTGGTTGGCTTTGTGATTTGCAGTTGAGTTTTTCTCTCTCAAATATTACAAGCGCACACATTTTTTTAAAATCGTATTATACACATTCAAACCATACTCTGACATTCATACCAACACACCCACACAATTATAGCTGCATAATTTATCCAATTGGCTCTATAATATGCATAAGCAGAAAACAGGAATAAAGTGAGTATTTGCTTTATAGGCCAAGCCTGAAAAAATGGCACCATCTGGTAATTTTTTTTAAAACTTTACATTTTGAAGTCTTGCCAACAATGAAAACCTATTAACAAAGATTGCATCATTTTATAGTTAATGGCTCTGGGATTAAACATTGCAGTTTTAATGGGTTTCAGTGGGGACATCTTTGTCCAAAAGGTCCTAAGTGAAACTATTTTGTGTAGCCTACCTAGTGCAAAACAGATGGGGGCGAAATAGTAAAATTCCAATAAAAATACACACGTGCCAAAATTTATGCAATTGGTATTAACAGACAAAATGATCAAAAAACAAAAGTGAAAATGACAAAAATGTCCATAAGGATGCACAAGGGTTAAGTTTTCATTGTAAGAGTGATATAGCTAGGTGCAACGTTTGTGCAAAAAAAACAACAAAAAAAAGTGAGGGGAAAACTTGTAATATGCGGTGTATTTGGCAACACCGCAAAGGTTTGCAATGGGGGATTTCATATGCGTTTAAAACATGGCAACCCAGATATTCTCGCGTTATTTCTGCGGTGGGTGGTGGAGAGACGGCATGGCAGCGGTGGTGCTGAAGCATTGTTGGAGAGGACTTTTGCTTAATTCGGGCAATGGAGCTGTCCGCGCTGTCAGACCGAAGGTTTTGGAGGGTTGGTACTACTAAACTAACAAGCTACATTTAACGTTAACGTATAAAACAAGCAAACTACGCTTGTTACAAACTAGACAAATGAAGGGGGTGTGGTATCAGGACGCCATGGGGGAGTGGAACTCGCTGCATAACTGCATATTATAGAGTGATATTTAACCTTTAAAACTGTAAAAGTGTGCTTCAACTAAAAGTCTTCAGTGTTGATGTAATTTAATCTATTCTACTCAGGTTTGTTAGGAGTTGAGTTGACGTGTTGTCAAAAACTTAAAAGTCAACGATGATGAGCCATAAGATTCCTCTCAAAGACTATTGTATTTCAATAAATGCTTTTCTTTTGAAACTTTCTTCACATCATTCCTTTAAAAAATGAAAATTAATTTTCCACAAAAATATTAAGCAGCATTAACGGTTTTCAACATTGATGATAATAATAAAAAAAAAAAAATTCTTGAGCAACAAATCAGCAGAATTTCTGAAGGATCATGTGACACTGAAGTCTGGAGTAATGACTGCTGAAAATTAAGCTTTTCCATCACAAGAATAAGTTACATTTAAAGTAGGGCTGTCAAATCGCGATTAATCGCATCTAACATAAACGTTACATATATATATAATGACACACACACGTGTATATATATGCACACACATAAACACAAACTTTTATGTTAGATATGCAATTATTCAATTTGACAGTACTAATTTTAAATTATATTAAACAAGAAAACTATTTTAAATTGTAATAATATTTTGCATTATGCTTTTTACAAAATTTTTGATCAAATGAATGCAGTCTTAAATCTCACTGGCCCTAAACTTTTGAACAGTCACAAAATGTAGCTCTATGAACTCTAAAGCCACATACTGTTGTGTTTATTTGTAGGAGTTAGACAGAAATCTACAGTACAGTACATATCACGGCCAGATCAACCAAAGCTGGCCTATCGTAGAGTGAAGGGAAAGAGTCCAGGTGTTGTGTTCCTGCCTGGATATGGATCCAACATGAGTGGACAGAAGGCAGAGGCCATGGAGGAGTTCTGCAGATCTCTAGGTCATGCCTACCTGAGGTTTGTGTCTGATATTCACAATCACAAATATGTGCAATGTGGTCTAAAGGTCTGAGACTTCATGTAAATAATAACATACTGCTTCAGAATTTTTGAAAATTTAAAAACAAATGTTATAATGGAAAACTTAATATTCTGCACTATTTCAGGGTCACTAATGAATTAAGTACATTTGTGGCATTGATCATGTGACCTTTTGTACAGCTGGTCAGATTTTTTTCTTTGAAGCACAAGTCTCATTGTCTCATTCTCAAATCATGCTAGAAAACATGATTGTCAGACTATACATAAATTCTTTCAGTTCTTGTAGCTCGAGTCAAATACTAAGGCATTCTGAATTTCATATTCTTTCTGAATTCAATATTCATATAACATTTTTCAGATCAAATTATTATGCTAATAATATAATTTGTGATAAAACAATTAAAGTCACGATACGTTCTTCTTTATTGTGATGTACATCTGAGTGTAATGGATTATCGGAAAAGAAAAAAATTTGGGCAGGGACTTGGTTCTATGCAAATGTTGTTGATTCAAGTTTGACATGGTCGTTGCACTCAAAAGTGGAGTCAGATGAATGTGACCTTGCAGGGGCTTCGTTTAAATTTGTTGCTTGTTGTTTACACTGTGGCATTATGAAGAAACATGAGGTCAGAAAATGAGGTAGTCTGACTGCAAAAGAAGCATGATGTCTTAAAATGTTGGACCCCTCTTTACATGTTGCATAATTTGGATCAGACGAAACCCAGTGTAAAATGAAAAACTGTTGAATTCCTCTAAGTGAAAGTTCACATTAAACTCAAATCATTTTACGTGGATTTACAGGTTTGATTACTCTGGTCATGGAGCTTCTGAAGGTGTATTTTCAGAAGGCACCATTGGAACTTGGAAAAAAGACGTTCTGTTCATGTTAGATGAACTTGCTGAAGGTCCTCAGGTAAGGCTACAAAGATTTTCTTGATGGTATCTAAACATTGAAGTGAAATGATGAGTTGTGAAGACCAAGTATGGTAACCCATACTCGGAATTTGTCCTCTGCATTTAACCCATCCAAGTTAGTGCACACACATTATAGGAGTAGTCAGTAGTGAACACACACACTGCAAACTGTGGAGACACACACATCCGGAGCTATGAGCAGCCATTCACTGTTGCACACGGGGGACAATAGGGGTTTAGGTGCCTTGCTTAAGGGCACCTCAGTTGTTTCCTGCTAATTTTGAGAATCAAACCTGACTCTCTAACCATTAGGCCACAACTGCCCCATTAGACATGAGTCAATAATTAGGACCAGCTGAGGAATTGGCAGTGTTTGCATTTTTAGAAGACTTTTTAAAAATTTAAAAATAAACTAATTTCTATAAATTGAAATACAACTTATTTTCCATTCTGGAAAAATCATGCTCACTGTTTTGCCTTAAAGGAATAGTTCACCCCAAAATGAAAATTATCCTATGATTTACTCACCCTCGAGCCATCCTAGGTGTATATTTTTCTTACACAAGCGAATCGATTCACTTCAGAAGGCCTTTATTAACCTACTGGAGCCGTATGGATTACTTATATGATGGATGGATGCACTTTTTTTGGCCTTCAAAATCTCATCCCCCCATTCACTGCCATTATAAAGCTGGGAAGAGCCAGGATATTTTTTTATATAACTCTGATTGTATTCGTCTGAAAGAAGAATGTCATATACACCTAGGATGGCTTGAGGGTGAGTAAGTCATGGGGTCATTTTCATTTTTGGGTGAACTATCCCTTTAATTCTTAATTTATTTTAAAGAGTGACCACTAGAGGTCACTAATGTTTTTAATTATGGCACTGAACACTAGCTTTGACTGTAAGTACTGTAATATGTTGTCTCCTAGATTCTTGTTGGCTCCAGTATGGGTGGCTGGCTGATGCTTTTGGCTGCTATTGCTCGCCCAGAGAAGACAAAGGCATTGGTGGGCATTTCCACAGCTGCAGATCATTTCGTTACAGCCTTTAAGACACTTCCTATAGAGGTGAGATGCAACTGAAGTAGTTTGACATGTTTTTGTGTTAAAAAACCCCACATTAAATGTCTGAAATGTTGGGGTGTTGATATTGTTGATGTTATTCAGGTGAGAAAAGAGTGTGAGGACAAGGGTTCATGGACGATCCCCACGAAAAGTAACGAAGAGGGCATGTACACCGTGAGTATAGACTTCCTGCGTGAGGCGGAGAACCACTGCATCCTACAGAGCCCCATCCCCATCACCTGCCCTGTTCGTCTCATTCATGGCCTGAAAGACGAGGACGTGCCTTGGCACATCTCCATGCAAGTGGCCGAGCGTGTGCTGAGCCCCGACGTGGACATCATTCTACGGCGCCACGGCCAGCACCGTATGGCTGAAAAAGATGACATCAAGCTCATTGTCTACACCATCGATGACCTCATAGACAAACTTACCACCATGGTGTGAGCCACCATTTGGGATCAGGTTACCAAGCAACTAGCCTTAAGACCCTCTCCCACTCGCTTTTGCCAAACACCCGCTTCCTGTTTTGTCTTGCAAGGCAAGAATAGTGGAAAGCGTGAACTGTGGGAGGACAAAATCTTTCTTTAACATGTTTACTCAGTGCAATGCTGTGCCATAAAAACCTTTAAGGTAAAGCTGCTGTTTGTCTAGAACAAGGTTTGTCTAGATCTCCTGTGCCTTTTTTAACCATTTTTCAAACTGTTTTATGGAAATAAAGCCTCTGTATACCAATACACAGTATTTTGATGTAAATATCAGTGATTACTGTATTCCTTTAATTCCGTTGAAGAATATTCCAGTTTCAGGGCAAGTTATAGGGATAGTTCACCCAAAAATTAAAACATGTTTCAAACAAGTTTCTTTCTGTTGTAAACGTTTTTGTTTTTTTTAATGTTGGTAATCAGACAGTTGACGGCACCCATTGACTTCCATAGTCTTTCAGTCGGCCTGTATTTCAGTCTTTCGACGCAGGCCACAACAACTTCGCCAGGCTTTTCGGTCCCTGGCCAGACCCATCCAGTCTCTGTCGATGTCTTGTCTGAGCGAGTCCCACCATCAGATTGCGGGGCGGCCGAGCGGTCTTCCATAGAATTTTATTTTTTAACTATGGAAGTCAATGGGTGTTCAGTTTTTGGGTGAAAAACCGCACATAAAATCCAGTGGATCCAGTCATTTTTTTATTTATTTTAAGTAATTAAAATACTTCTGTTAGATATACTTCACTTCTGTTAGAGCTTGTGTATTTGAGCTGTTTACATAATTTTATTGTCATTTTGGTGGTTGTGGCATTGTGTTGTCCTTGCATACAACTTTGCAAAGTATTTTATTCTCTTCCACTAAAATAATATTTTGCATCTTGTGACCTATAATATTGAAACATTGAGTATTTTATAGTGTACAAATTGGCCCTATTAATTTCATATATGTCACTATAACCCAGAATTTTCTTTTTAAGGAAAGAATTCTTCAAGTGGAAATCACTTTTGTGGTAATCAACATTATAATAGATCAGTGCTATTATTCTTTAGAATCATATTGAGCATGCAGATGCAAAAAGAAACTGCCACAGGTTTAGCCCAAATTAGTTTTAAATCAAACTGTAAATCAAACAATTGTGCATATCAAGCCGACCTTTCAATTCTCCCTCGCCCCCTGCACTCCTTGTTTGTTTGGAGGACGTATTGGGCCACTGCTCCACAAACTGCTTGGTTGTTTATTAACATGCAGGATTAGTGTTGGACTGTGTTCAGTGAGCTGGGGTTCTTTTTTTTTTTAACCCCATCCCAAACGATGAGCTTGTTTTTTTAACAATCAGACTGACCTTTCTATATCAGTTGGTTATCAGAGGGCTCTAAACTGAAATGGCACCATGCAGTTTAGGCATAGTGAATCAATTAAACGTGAGTCACATGATTCATTCAGGTGCCATTTAAACAGTAATTGCATGATAGAAGAACCTTCTCGAATTATATAAGCTGCCTTATACATTGATATTTACACTTTCAAAATATTTATAAAGTACAATGTAAGAAACTAATTGTGTTTAAAGATTTAAATTCCTCAGTTTACTCACTTATTGGCCTACTTTAATAAGTAAAAGGAGATTTAAACCATGCTTAAAGATTTCAGTAATTACTTCAAAGACTTTTCCTGTTTATCACGTGCTGCTCAAGTTTTTCTCCCGGAATTTACAAGCATTGGTAATACATTTTAATCTAATTGGAAATGGGCTTGGTTATTACTGAGAGGGCAGTAATATTTTAAAATTATTTATTTATTTATTTTAAATCTCGCGTTATGAAAACGCAGTTAACATCGTATGTATATAAGTATAGATGTATATAGAATCTTATTTTTTTTTTTAAAAACACGTTTAGTGACTTAAGTGAAGTACAATAAGAAGTCGTACCCGAGAAAACTGTTTGTAGACTGATTAGTGTTGCATTTGTTTGAACAGTCCGTCCTTCTTGCTATTCCAGATAAGCTCATGAATGTTAATTAAGTGAGGCCGACGCTACTTGGTAACTTTCCATCAGCGTCCAGATACGTAGGCTAATTAATATTCATTAGCCAAGCCTCCTCCATAGTAGGATTCCGCACTCGGACAGTGAGAGCGGAGCCACGCCCCATCCCCGCTGCATGGATGTTTCAGTCCAGCATCTCTGAGCAGTGACCACAGGAAGGATTTGACCTCGTTGCGCCAGAGGACGACACGCACATCTCCTTTCAGTAAGTAAAACGTTATCCATGACAAAATTATTTGTATGTGGACATCGTTATAATCGCATTAAAGGCTATAATTATCAGTAGGATAGTTGTTTAAATGTAATAGTTTCAAACTAATTTGGGCTAAACCTGCGCAGGCAGTCTGCACGCTCTACCTAATTCTAAACAATATAATAATTGCAATGGTCTTCTGTTATAAAGTTCGAAAAAGGTTTAAAATTAAATGTATTTAGATTTTCTTTCTTTCTTTCATTTTTTTAAGTCACATGGAAACAAGCATGGACCACACCCCGGTCAATATTACCCCATGCCAGTTCGTGATGATCATATACATTCAAACCAAAAATGATTCAGACACCAGATATAATGTTTAACTAGTGTGTGCAGGACACTATAGTTCATTTATGTAATTGAGGATATAGCAAAATAAAGTAAACTGTGACACATTTATACCCAACAATTCTTCATACAGTGGACTATCAGTAAAATTGATAAATTTGGGACCAAAATGATTGACACACTTTAACCTGACCATGTTTTGCTGAAGTGTTTTTACTTTAATTGCTATTGTGTCCTTTTACACCACAGACTGAACAAAATGAAGCATTGCTTCGTCAGTGGTTGACCTAAATTGTTATTTTCTAATTGTGCACTTAAATTGAACAGCTGACAGCTGATTGGTTGATTGTAATCATCACATACCTTTCTACCAAAGTTATCTCAGACAGTTTAACTCTGAGTTCTTGTCATATTTTATTACCATTTTCTAAACTATAGCAAATAAACTGATAATGCGAGAATGTTGAAGGTGTCTGAATATATACATTTATATACATGTATGTATATGTATGCATATGTGTGTGTGTGTATATGTGTATATATATAAATTATACACTCAATAAGATATAAACATAATACAGGACAGTTAATATTCACAAAGACTTTTAGGCCCTTTTTATAGCTAAAAAGGAAATTGTTGTCTCTCTCTCTCTCTCTCTCTCTCTCTCTCTCTCTCTCTCTCTCTCTCTCTCTCTCTCTCTCTGTAGCGCAGGTTCAGCTAGTGTCTCTTTACATATACTGGGGAATTATTCAATTTAAGTGACCAATGGCAAACCGAGGACCAAGTTATGGACTGAGCCGTGAGGTGCAGGAGAAGATCGAGCAGAAATATGACCCAGAGCTGGAATCTCGACTGGTGGACTGGATTGTTGCTCAGTGCGGAGGAAATGTTGAAAAACCACAGCCGGGGAGACAAAACTTTCAGAACTGGCTAATGGATGGCACTGTGAGTAAATATCAGTTTGACAATATCACACCAGCATGATTCTGTTCATCTTTTATTTACCTTTATCTCCCCCGTACCTTTATCGTCTGTGTCTGCAGGTCCTCTGTCGACTCATTAACAGTTTGTATCCGCGTGGTAAGGAGCCTATTAAGAAGATCCCAGAGACACAGATGGCCTTTAAGCAGATGGAAAAGATCTCCCAGTTCCTTCAGGCAACTGAAGCCTATGGAGTAATCACCACAGACATTTTTCAGACAGTAGACTTGTGGGAAGGTACAGTCAAATTTGTTTTTATAAGTTCTGGAACAGCACTTCTCGATCAACGGAATTAGCTTGTAAAAGCATGCAGCTGTAGCAAATTAATATAGGAGTTTCATTTGTTCTGAAGGCAATGCTTTCTGGGGTGATGTACTGTAGTATGCAAGTTGCGTTCTTGGTTTGTAGCCAAAGTCACTTCAGTGTTTGTTGGTTCCCTTGGTTAAAGGAAAAGACATGGCAGCCGTCCAGAGAACTCTAATGGCGCTGGGTAGCGTGGCTGTTACAAAAGACGATGGACATTACCGAGGTAACCGGGACTGGTTTCACAGGTGAGCAAGATTGCTGCCAGACTAATTCATAATGGTGCGTCAAGTCCTGTCTGGTTGGACTTATGAATGGATTTTGTTGTGTCTCAGTACCATGTGAACTCTTTTTGATCTTGTGTGACAGGAAATCTCAAGGCACCCGTCGAGAGTTTTCTGAGGAGCAGTTGCGTCAGGGTCAGAATCTGATTGGCTTACAGATGGGCAGTAACCGTGGGGCATCTCAGGCGGGCATGACTGGTTACGGCATGCATCGGCAGATTATGTGAAGCTATACGAATGCCAGGCAACCTGCCTAAAACACCCAGAAGACCTTAAACCCCCCTCACCCTTACCCTTACCAAGCAGTGTTCTTTAATGGTGGCATCAGATCTAAGGGGTTTGATTAGAGCATGCTAGATATATTTATTTTATGTTTGGTTTGCTCAGCTTGTGATTTAAAATGGTATTTATTTAATGTATGCAAATAGTGATAGTGATTCTTAAAGTTTTATCTAAGCAAGTCAAAACAACTGCCTTATCAAACAGTGTGTTGATGTACCAAATAACAGACAGCAACTGTAACAGTTTACTAGTTTACATAGTGTTTGAATGTACAGTAAAGGACAACGGTTTGCCCTTACGGCTACTGTATTGCACCTGTTGTTATTTTGATCAGCTCTTTTGCTGTTTTAACTGTATGCAGATTAATAATAGTCAATACATGTATAAATATATTTGTTTGTGTTATCAGTTGTTGTGTGTTAACATTCCATGTCAGTTTCATAATAAGCTTGGTTTTGGTGACCATGTTTAATCCAAATGTTTAATAAATTGGTAACTTAACATGATTGGTAAATGTGTTCTTGTTTTCATTAAAATATTTCACATTTTAAACCTAATGAATATTGTACAGTATTTTAAGTATTAATAGGTTTTACAATAGTAATCTTGGATTGCTTATAGGCCCTATATGTCCCTTTACATATTTACAACATTATTAATGTCACATTATATGTTTTTATAATAAAGCTAATGCTTTCTAGTTTATTAAATTCAATAAAACGGTACATTTTCAACAGTGTAACGATGCAGAATTCACTTTCAAATTAAGCAGCTATCTTTTCGTAAATGACGCTAATTTGTGTGACCAACTTGAACATGAGTGAAATATGCTTGGGAAACTTTTTTGCCCCCACATTTTGACTTGTTTCTCATAATTGCGAGTTCATATCTCACAGTTCTGACTTTTTTTTTGCAATTGCAACATTGTCTTATTGCAAGTTCATATCCCACAATTTTGACTTTTTCCTCGTAATTGCAAGTTCATATCTCACGAATCTGACTTTTTTTGCAATTGCAACATTATCTTATTGCAAGTTTATATCCCGCAGTTTTGTAGACTGGGTAAACCCAGCTTGATCTGTCGGCGATTTGATTTCGCCCTGCAGCTCAGGCTGGAAACCTGTACATTTTTCTATCCTGCTTCCATTACAAATCTGCAGGGACCATTCACAAACCGGCTTATCCACCTGGCGCGCTATTGGCGGGTTTAACATGATGACAGATAGAGAAGCGATGGATTGTTGGTCTGATTGGACTATCCAATTGCGTACAGAGTCATTTGAATTATGCCCGTTGATCACGCCTCTTGTGCAGTAGAAAATATAGAGCAGACTCCCCAGACTAATGTTCAATCTTAAAAGACTGAGCTTGGTCTGGTGATAGCCAGACAAGCTATTTTGACTTTTTTTCTCACAATTGCGAGATATAAACTTGCAATTGTGAGTTATAACGCCCAATTCTGCGAAAAAATTAAGCTCACAATTCTGACATTTTTATCGCAATTGCAAGTTTATATCTCACAAATCTGAGTTTATTTCTCAGAACTGCGAGTTTATATCTCGCCGATCTGACTTTATAACTTGCAGCTGTCAGTTTATACCTTATTATACCTATTGCGAGATAAAAAGTTGCAAATACCTTTTCAATTTTTTATGCAGTGGCGGAAACTTGCTTCCTATTGAAAAAAAATGTCCCACAAAATTTCGCAGAGCGGCAGTAAATATGACAGCACCTTAAGAATAAAACGTAAACAAAAATTTAGCTTTAATTTAATATACCTATATATTTCTGCTTGTGGCACATTTAAGCTGTGTTATGCATTTTCTTATATGGCTGTAGAAACCTTTTAGCTCTAATTGAAACCTTAATGTTCAAGAGTGGGAGGAAGAAAGATATATTTCAAAAGCTTAAAGCCAAATGGAAAAGCATTATTCATAAGGTCAAGCGTTGGGATGAGTTGCATTGCATTTGCTGTGTCACTGATGTGGAAATTTAATCAAGATAGAGTAACACTCATGTGGAGTTGAATGGGGCCATGTTCAGTAAGCAATGAATTGCATGATGCTCTTTAGACTGACTTATGACTGTTCGGTAACATTTGTAAAGCAACCAAATCAATTATGGCAAATTAAAGTGCAAGATGCTTGGGTCACATAACATCCCAAAGCCCTCATGGAAGTGACAGACTGACTTTTCACAGTTTTCAGTTTAATATTAGTTTTACTCCACAATATAATGAATATAAATGGCTTTTGTTAGTAAAGCTCTATGCTAATATGGATTGTGCAATAGCATGTTTCAGGTTAATCATTAGCTAAACTAAAATACAAAAGGAATTACAATAGAGGACACAAGTGATGTGTAACATATTTGAGTAAAATAAGTAATCTAAACAATGTCTTTCTGACCAATGAAATAACAGGTTTGCAATATGTGAAGTCTGAAAAATCTTCAAACCTTTGTGTACATTCAGCCTCCTCAAATACAGCGACTATTCTTGGACTCTTGCTGCACAGGTGCTTGAGAGGACCATGTTCTTTCCTAGACAGATTTGTATGCTTTTTCTAGTTGTATTAATCAATGCTGCAGGGCAGAGCGTTCCTGACAAAAATTCCGGCTGTGTGTACGGACAACCTGGAATCCCTGGAGATCCAGGACACAATGGAATGCCAGGTCGTGATGGCAGAGATGGGGCCAAAGGTGATAAAGGAGATAGAGGTAAGAATGAAAGCAAAAAAGTCTTGACTCCAGTTAATCAGTCACCTTTAAGCTAGGGTATGATGTCAGATAGGTGCACAAATTAAACATTGTAAAAGAAAATATTTGGAAAGATGTTTGCAATACTTTTTACAGTCTAAAACACTGTCACCTCCTTACATGCAATGTAAGTGTTTCATACAATATATACAGAAAATACAACTGTTTGTTTTCAAAAGGTGATATAGGAACATGTGGCGAAGCTGGAAAAGTCGGTCCAAAAGGAGATAAAGGAGAACTTGGTAAATATTTTTCTAAATACTCCCATATGGCAAATACAATAATCAGGCATAACATTATGACCACCTTCCTAATATCTATAGCTCAAATTGCCCAAGAAATTAATGCTGGTTCTGATAGAAAGGTGTCAGAATACACAGTGCATCGCAGTTTGTTGTGTATGGGGCTGCATAGCCGCAGACCAGTCAGGGTGCCCATGCTGACCCCTGTCCACCACCAAAAGCGCCAACAGTGGGCATGTGAGCATCAGAACTGGACCACGGAGCAATGGAAGAAGGTGTCCTTGCCTGATGAATCATGTTTTCTTTTACATCACGTGGATGGCCAGGTGTGTGTGCGTCGCTTACCTGGGGAACACATGGCACCAGGATGCACTATGGGAAGAAGGCAATCCAGCGGAGGCAGTGTGATGCTGGGAAACCTTGGGTCCTGTCACCCATGTGGATGTTACTTTGACACGTACCACCTACCTAAGCATTGTTGCAGACCATGTACACCCTTTCATGGAAACGGTATTCTCTGGTGGATGTGGCCTCTTTCAGCAGGATAATGTGCCCTGCCACAAAGCAAAAATGGTAAAGGAATGGTTTGAGGAGCACAACAACGAATTTTAGGTGTTCACTTGGCCTCCAAATTCCCCACATCTCAATCCAATTGAGCATTTGTGGGATGTGCAGAACAGACAAGTCTGATCCATGGAGGCCCCACCTCACAACTTACAGGACTTAAAGGATCTGCTGCTAACATGTTGCTGCCAGATACCACAGCACACCTTCAGGGGTCTAGTGGAGTCCATTCCTCCACAGGTCAGAGCTGTTTTGGCAGCAAAAGGGGGACCAACACAATATTAGGAAGATGGTCATAATGTTATGCCTGATCTGTATATATATATATATATATATATATATATATATATATATATATATATATATATATATATATATATATAGTATTTATTCAAAAATATTCCCAAATATTTATTTATTTAATATTTATTCCCAAAGGATATTTCATAACATAAATATAATGTTTATACATTTCAGTTAGTTATATTTCCTCATATATTTACTAGCATTTATTATATACAGTATTTTCAATATAAATATTTTTTATTCAATTCTATTATAAATATTTTTTGCATTTACACAAAATTGCATATTAAGATTTAAGATTGTAAATGTATTTTCTTGCCTGCCGCTAAAGTACATTTTATAATGTTTAACTGTACATGTATGAATACAGTTGAATAGAATACAGTAAATATTCATTTCATTTAGCTATTGCTATTATCATCAGATTGGTGCTTTTTCAGGTGATCCTGGCATAGCCGGTGTGAAGGGGAAGCGTGGAGACAATGGAGAAAGGGGCCCACCTGGCAAAATGGGGCCCCAAGGCTTCCCAGGGCCACTGGGTTTGAAAGGCCAGAAAGGAGAACTTGGTTTGCCAGGACCACGGGGTATCAAAGGGGATGTGGGTCCTATAGGCCCTGAAGGAGCACAAGGAGACATTGGCCATAGGGGAGAGAAGGGCATACAGGGTCCTTTGGGGCCCCCAGGGCGACCAGGCCCAAAAGGTGAGCTCGGCCACCAAGGTATCAAAGGCAGCATTGGTGTTCGTGGTGAGAAAGGGTCAAAAGGGGACACCGGGGAGCAAGGTCCAAAGGGGGACATGCCTGAGATACACAAAAGTGCCTTCTCAGCTAGACTGAGCGAAAGCACCAAGTTACCCGCCTCCAATGCTCCAATTCGCTTTGATAAAATCCTCTATAACCGTCAGGGTCACTATGACCCTGAGACTGGCCGCTTTACTTGTGTCATCAGCGGAGCCTATTTTTTTACCTACCATATCACTGTCTACTCTCGCAATGTAAAAGTGGCCCTGGTGAAGAATGGTCAGCGAGTGATCTACACTATGGACACCTACCAAGGAGGTGAGGACCAGGCTGCCGGAGGGGCAGTCCTAGAACTGGAGGCCGGAGATAAAGTGTGGTTGCAAGTGGCTGATAAACAGCTACATAACGGGTTATATGCAGATGAAGACGACGACACCATTTTTTCTGGATTTCTTCTTTTTGCAACCTAAAGATTCTGCCCCGAAGAGGAATACAGTGGTGTGAAACCATGATTTGAAAGAAAATATTTTAAATTCACTATGTGGTGTCATTGTTAATTTAATTAACATCAATAAAAATATAAATCATCCTTTGTGCTTCTTAGATCCATCTGTGAACAAAAGCTTAAAGTCGACATGGAAGTTGCGATTGTCTTTTCTTCCTTGTTGTGATGTTTATCTGCTTTAATAAACGGCTTCTCTTGTCAATTGGGAACCCATTGGATTCTTGTCATTTGCTCTCATGTGAGTGACAGATTGCTGGAGAGGAGCGATTATTGTCCCACCCTCATGCTGACACACAGGTCATCAGAGAAGAGATGTCATTGCCAGGTGGAAGTGAAATTAATGTTTTGGAATGTTTTGTTTTGGATTATTTGAAATCTAAAAAAAATATTACGTGCATGGATAAATCATTTATAAGTAGTCACACTGAAGTCAAGTCACACTTATTAATACAGATTGGAAAATTAGTGTTGTAAAATTAATCAGTTATGAAAATAATACAATTTCAGCTGTAAAGCAGTGTCATTATTCAGCTTAATTTAATTGTTTCAATTTGGTTCAAAAACTGTCAGTGTTGCACAGTTCATAAATTATAAATGTAGGCTAAATGTAAATTATGGAATGAGTTCAATTCAGATATAAGCGGCTCTACAGATGTCATTAATCAGCTTAATTATGTTCATTGTTGATTCAATAAAGTTCTAAAAGACTGCCAATGTTGCAAAAATTGGTTTCAATATTCATAAACACAGCAATATTCCATAAAAACTAAGAATTGTCCGTTTTGATTTCGTGGCTTTGGTGGTAAAGGAGTGCCGTGTTTGCCTGCTAGAAACATCTGCCAAATGTGTAAATGTAATATACATGCTCATAGGAGAATGTGAATCTTTCGGCTAACGTTTGTGCTCATCACACACAGTTCAAATCATATTTGGACATCCACTGAGGCCATTTAAGCAACCAACTAACTAGCAAACACTTAGGCCTAGCACTGTGCTAAAACCACTCAACACAATTGAGCAAACAAACACATATCCAACGTAGCGAGTTTTGCACTGACAAGCAGCAAAACATGTAAAAACATTTTTTTGTTAATATTTATTGGACAGGGAAGAACAAGCATAATGTATTTGATTTAGCCTAATGTCTGAAACCGGTCTGCGGTCGTGATAGTCAACTTCTTGAGGAGATTGTTTTATAAATGTTAAAACAAAAGTAAAATGAACAGGACACTGTGATATCAAGAATATTGATATCGCGGTTATAGTGGTTGTGGTTGTGATTTTGGCTGGCGTCCCGTGGGCAGACTACAACCCGCGTATCACAGTCGCCTTGTTTCTCCGCCCCGAAGCAATCAGCGCAACAAGTGCATTGATGCTGTCCAATACTGTGGCGACGCTGCCTGGAGTCATGGCTCTCTGGTTGAGCTTTTCCACCGCAGCGAACCAACTTTAAATTTTGAACTGAGGCTGTTTTGACCCGCAAATCTGCTTCGTGTCCGGTTGGTTTCGGTCATTTGCCCGAGGGAGTGCTCGAGCCACACATTTAATGGAAAGTTTTCCGTCCCAGTAGTTCTGTGACTACGGGGTGTTTGTTCTTGTGAATCACGCACCAGACGAAATATTGGGTCGTTTGTTCATTATGTACTTTCGCATACATCGCTGGTCTGTTTAACGATTTCTTCTAAGTTAGTATGCGTAATTCGTCGGACATTGGACTGTCGGAGGAGTTAGCAGCGGCTGACGAGTCGATCGAAGCCGCACAACTGTTGTGACACCGGGCCAAGATACCACTCAAGAAGTATGATAAAGGTAAGATTCTGCGTCTAAATAACATTTTTGCGATTATTTAGAGGGGACATATTGATGTTAATTTTTTATTATTACAATGAGAATATGTATGTCAAGTGAATTCAAAATGTGCGTTCAAAAGTTTGGCAGCACTTTATCATCTTGCCAGTGCCGTTGGGTTCAAAAAAGAAGCTGAACGGAGGAGGGGGTATTGTGTATGCGTTACTATCCCACTTGTTGCCATAGTGATGTGGGGGGTGTTAGAGCTCGCAAAGCTTGTAGGGAGATCGAAGACGAGGAGGGGGTTGGTGGTTTGGGTGGCGAGGTTCTTAAAGCGCTTTATAGAGAGACTGAGTTAATTAAACTCACAAATAAACGAGTTTTTTTTTTTCTTCTGTGGAAAAAACCAACACCGTAATCGCCGTCATTCATTCCAGCAGGCCGCTCTTAAACCTGAAATATTTGTCTTGATCTGTACTGCTTGAAAGATTTTCCTTGTGGTGGAACCAAACGGGAATTTTTTTTTTTTTTTTTTTTTCAGCAAACATTTCACTCAGTGTTTTATAAATCTTTGCTTATCAGTCAGGGAGCCAGGGCCCACTAGGGGTCATCAGCAACACTGCTGGGAAGAGAGAAAACTGCTTAAACCAGGTTAAAAATGCTGTTCTTAACTGGTTTAGCTGGTCTCACAGTCTGGCCAAAATGATGTTCAGCTTGTTGGTCAGCTCTTTTAAAGGGATGGTCCACCCAAAAATGAAAATCCTGTCGTTTAATCACCTCAAGTTGTTGCAATCCTGTATTAATACATTTTTTTCTGCTGAACACAAAAGAAGATTATTTTAAAGAATGTTGGTAACCAGACAGTTGACGGACCCCATTGATTTCCATAGTAGAAAAAAAAATACCATGGAAGTTGATGGGTTCAACAAGTCTTTGGTTACTGACATTCTTCAATTAATTATTCTTCAAATAATTAATATATTAATACAAGTTTGGAACAACTTGAGGGGGAGTAAATCATGACAGACTTTTCAGTTTTTTTGGCGAACTATCCCTTTAAACCAGCTTGACCACACTGGGAGACTAGTAAAGACCAGCAAACTATTTTAGGCTGATGTCAACATATTTATTTATCTAAGCAGAACTGAAGTGAATTTATTTGTTTATGTATAAGTATCACTACCTAATTAAAGTGTAAAAATGTCTTTGGTCAGCTTGCAAGCGTACATTATATATTTTATTTTAATATTTTATCCTCAGAAAGTATTAGGAATTTAAAAAAATTAAGTTTGAAGGCCTGCGGGGAAAATATTAAAATGTCATGGAATTATCTATAATGAATATATGCCAAGTTTTAAAATATCTTATGAGATAACTTGCAGTATCTGTAAAATTATATTCAATTAATTAATTAATTATAAGGTTTTAATGATTTAAAAAAAAAAAAACTCTTATCCTGTAATCACTAACCACTAACCAGAAGTCATGGAATTTCATCGATCAAAAAGTGTGGGAACATACAGTACTTGAAGCTTCTGAAATTACCAAATAATCAAGGTTAATTACATTAATCTACATCCCGTTTGAAAACAAGCAGCTTTGTCATCATTACAGCCAAAGCACCAGAATTAAAGTATCTTAGCCTATATTGTCTTGGACAGCAGGGGTCCTTGAAATCCTCTGTGAGAAGCACTGTTATAAATGCCTTGTAAAATAGATTTCATTTAGGTTTGAAAGCGACTCGTTTCTCATGCTTTAATATAATGACCAAAGTCCTCCACATGTTTGTCATGTGCAATCCATGTGCTGCTGTTGGCATCATAATTTATAACAGATAAAAGAAGCATGCCAGAAAAAAATGCCACTGAATTTGTAATTCACGATAACAGCTGGTTAGAAGTACTATGCCCAGCACTTTCACTTCTCTAAACAATTGCTTTGCTTTAAGACATCAACACGTCTGCGCTGGAATGCACTCCTCCACACATAATGAGAGTGTTTGCCTTATCACAAGACACGCACAAGGAACTTTAATGCCTCACTGGGTGCCTCCTAAGCTATGACTGCCGTAAATTAACACTAAATCTCACTTCCCACCCTCTTCTCAGCGATCTCATTCTCTGATACCACATAAACGCATTAATGTACTAAGTGTTTAATGGTGTTTTGCCAGTAGAAAGCATCTGTTTGAATGTGCTTTTGTTTTAAGTCATATTATGCCATAAACAATTCCCTGAATTTTATGGGATTGTTCTTAAAGGGATAGTTCATGCAAAAATGAAAGCGCTGTCATTTAGTTGCACTCATGTCGTTCCAAAACTGTTTGACTGAGTTTCTTCTGCTGATCCAAAATGACACCACTATATAGCCCCATTCACACCAAGAGCGATAACTATAGTGATAAAGATAGTTCTAAAAATCATACTAAATATAAAAGAATAGCAGCGTCCACACCACAGCTATAACGATAATGGCACAAAGGAACAATATCATTGGAATCACTTTCAGAATTTTTTATTTATACTATATATATATTTAAATTATACTATAAATTAAATAAATACTTAAATTTTTCAGGTAATGAATGAGAAAACAAAGATAGCCAATCAGAATCCAGAGCGCAAGCATTTAAAGCGGCAGACAACAGAACTCAGCGTGCACTTATAATAAACAGAACGTTATCATCCGCTGGTGTGAATGCTAATATAGTTATCGTTAAAGTTATCTTTACAGTTATCGTTCTTGGTGTGAAAGAGCCATAAAAGTGGTTCATAGGACTGTTTTTGTGCTATTTTACAAGTCTTTGAAAAAATGTGAGGGGGTTTCCATAAGGAAAAGGCAGAAATTTTAATTTCTACATCTGTCCAAACTCTTTTTGGTGGGTTCATGAGAGAAGCAGCGATGATTCACGAACAAGTCGTTCTTTTGAGTCGGATCTTAATGAGTCACAAGTTGATGCAATTCACAAACCGGACTGATTCCATCCTCGAGTTCAGCTTACCGATTATTGACCAGTCGCAATGTTTCACAGCCCACTGGAGATTATCAGTTTAAAGGGATAGTTCACCCAAAAATGAAAATTCTGAATAATTACTCAACCTCATGTCGTTCTAAACCCCTTCGTTCATCTTCAGATCAAAAGTTAAGGTATTTTTGATGAAATCCGAGAGCTCTGTGACCCCACATAGACAGCTATTGCCACTTTCAAAGCCAAACAGTTAAAATAGTCCATGTGACTCCAGTGGTTCAACCTTAATTTTATGAAGCGACGAGAATACTTTTTGTGTATAAACACACAAAAAGTAATGATTTTGTTCAACAATTTCATTCTAGCCTGTGTCAGTCTCCTATGCAGTTTACGCTGTATAGTGCAGTGCACTCGAGTTCTACGGCAGCCGGAGCCGTTCACGTGAGCACCACGACGCGTGTGTGATGATGCGGGAGCTGCACTTTTTACAGCGTAAACTGCTTGAAAGAGACTGGCACGGGCTAGATCTAAATTGTTGAATAAAGTCATTATTGATGTTTGTTTTTGCGCACAAAAAGTATTTTAGTCGCTTCCTAAAATTAAGGTTGAACCCTGGAGTCACATGGACAATTTTAACGATGTCTTTGCCACCTTTCTGGGCCTTGAAAGTGTTAATTAAATAGCTGTCTATGGAGGGGTCAGAGAGCTCTTGGATTTCATTAAAAAATATCTTAATTTTTGTTCCGAAGATGAACGAAGGTCTTACAGGTTTGGAACGACATGAGGGTGAGTAATTAATGACAGAATTTTCATTTTTGGGTGAACTAACCCTTTAACTTCTTTAAGTCTGTTTCTCACACAGAGCTGTCTTCAGAAGACTTGTGATGTAGTAGTCAAGTAATATGAACTACTTTTATTGAGGCTTACTTTTTGAAGCTTGAATGGCACGCTTCAATCCCCATTCATTGTAATTACACATAAAAGTGTGACCAGTGCATTATTTCGATCCTGTCCTTTAGTGAAGGAAAAAAAATAACGTTACACAGGTTTGGAATGACATGGGACTGAATAAATTTGGATGCACTGTCCTTTTAAATGCCACTTACTTAAGACCTTTCAGATTCCACAAGTATAGAGAAAGTTCTGACTTTTACATTAAGCTTAGCATTGTTTTTCGCAATTGTGAGACATGTGCTTCCTTGACATGTTTTCCACCAGTGGACTTGGAGTAGACAAATGCAGGTCATGAGACAGGTGAGATGAATGGGGTGTCAAATATAGCATTACTTGACGCTTCCCATGCCTGAAGCGGACAGGGCGTGTCTGCCTCCTAACTATGCTTCTTGTTCTCACTCATAAAAAGGAGAACTGGGTTGTAATATGGTAGGTGGTGTCAGTAACCAAACAAAAATAATAAATCACTTTGCTCTCTAGTGGGTCTTTCTTCCATACGCCAAACCTGTATCAGACCGATTTAAGGTTATTGCTTCAATTAACATTTTTTTTCTCTCTCTCTACACATGTCTGTGTGAGTGTGTTTGACAGTATACATATATATTGATGCTAGTCCAGACTGATAAAGCCTCATAATCAGATTAGGACAAGGAGAGGGGGGCTGCACGTTATCATGTGGGTTTGAGCGAGTGCAGTCTTGTCCGAAGGGATGAGGAAAGCTATTGTCCTTGCATTTTCACTGTGAAACTCTCCTTCAGCCAGTGGAAGGATCATCAACGGGTGAGTCAAATAAGATCTTTTCACTCTCACTCCAAACATTGAAACGCAAGATAATCAACAAGGATACAAATAAATCAAAGTTTGGGTGGCTAAAGGGCGTGTAGCCATCATAAGCCAAAATGAATGTATAAGAAAAAAAGTTGCAGTTGTGGCTCTAGTAGTTCAATAAAGAAAGCATTAACTTCATTCCATAGTGATGTGACAGCATGAAGACTTGCTCATCTTGATGGGCAGATCATGAGAACTGGTGTGGTCGGTTATTAGGAATTTCCTTAGTCAGGAAGCATCATTTTGGGCTTATGTGTTTTTATTTGTGCTGTATGACGTCAGTTAACACCTTCAGTGAATTTAAGGGATAGTCAAAAAATAAAACATTTGTCATAATTTATTCACCATCATGTTGTTCCAAACCAGTATGACACGTACACATAATCAATAGATCTATATCAAACGATCTGTAACAATGCAATGCTATCACATATAAAAAACATGTTCTACTCACATAAGTGTTGCACCATTCCTGTCGGATCCAATATAGAAGGCACAGCATTGTGTTTTAATCTCATTCTGTTTGCAAATCCAGTCTCGACCTGTATCTTGTTTACAAACATTTCCGCTGTGAAATTAAGCGAACAAACGCGCAATGTCTTGCGTATGTGAGCTGGAACTGGCATGTTTATTGCTCGGTAGCGGGATCAGTTTAGCTCCACATGTTGGTGGGCGAGCTCGAGGCAGCGTTTCACCACACGATGACGTCAAGGTGTGGCATATTCTGAGATCGATCATTTGCTGGGCCTAGTGTCAGTAAAAGCTTTTCTTTGACTAACAAGGAAGTTTTCAGCTCCGAAACTATATTACCATAACCTTTTATATATCAAAGGCTCAAGCGAAAGTTGATTTCTCAATTCATCACCCCTTTAAAATAGATTTATTTGCTTTGTTTTAAAGCTCCAGGTTTGCTGTGCTTGTTTGTAGTGTTGCAAAAAAAATGGCCAAATATGTTGTGGCTATGTCATAATGACTAGGGTTGGGTACCGAAACACCGGTACCTATATAACCGGTATGTACCGGACCGAATCAGAATGCAGATTTCGGTGCCTCATCTCGGTGCCGTCCACTTAAGTTCAAACGTGATTTTCACGCTTTGGCTGGCGCCGAGACAGACAAGCTCGGTACTCGTCACGTCACAACTATTCAGTGTTTTCAACCACATAATGTTTATTGTAGGTTTCAGACATTTAAATGCACATAAGTACTAGCAAAACACACACACACTGATGTCTAAGGAAGCGGCAATAACAATTCTTTCAGACAGTTATAATTTGACTGTGTTTTATTCATATCAGATACACATTATATAAGTTACTATATAGTTTACTCTATTCTTCTCCCAGTTCACCGGTCATATACTTTCATGTATTTCTATGATGAATTTACGTGAGGTAAATCCGACAGATCCGATTCTCTGAGGCGCAAACTAACATGGCGGCGCCCATCGCGCATTATAGATCAACTAACATCATTATGACAACACACTCACTTACACATTTTAAAATCAGAATATCAGATAGTTCATGATATAATTAACATGTTATATTTTGAAATAAAAAATAAATAAAAGCGATACATCTGTGATGCAGCACTATGGTGGCTGCTGTGTGTCATGTGAGAAGCATGGAAACAATAAAGTGATGCATTCTAAAATATTTAGCCAGAGAATATGGTCATATTTCTACAAAATAAAGCTGAAGCTTGAAGCTGGTTTGTAGGATACCAAGAATACCGACTATTTTGCTGTTATTAGTGCTATAACTGTTCTAAAAGTGCTATAATGATACCCAACCCTAATAATGACTATGAAATAATAGTATAATTTTATTATTACCACTGCTGTATAAAATATGTGACCCTGGACCACAAAACCAGCCATAAGTATATTTATGGCAACAGCCAGCAATACATTATATTGGCCAAATTATACATTTTTCTTTTATGCCAAAAATCATTAGGATATTAAGTAAAGATCATGTTCCATGAAATATATTTTGTATATTTCCTACCGTAAATATATTAAAATTATTATTATTTGTACGTTGCTAAGGACTTAATTTGGACAACTTTAAAGGTGAAATATTTTTTTTTTTTTTTTTTGCACCCTCAGATTCCAGATATTCAAATAGTTGTATCTCAGCCAAGTATTGCCCTATCCTAACAAACCATACATCAATGGAAAGCTTTCAGATGATGTATAAACCCTTATGACTGGTTTTGTGGTCACATATTATACACGCAAGACTGTAAAATAAAAAATGAGTACAACTAAAATTACAAAAGGAATATTTCAAAATGATCTCACAGGAAAATGTAACTTGTTACGGGGTGTCGATTTCATATGCATTTGTATTTTTGTATATTCCTCCTTGTGCTAAAACTCTTATACACATAGTTTGATATTTCTGGCACAAGGAAGTTATTTATTTAGAAGCATAAATTCTCTATCCTCCACTGCCTGGAGTTGGAAAATGAGAAAACGATTTTTTGACTGCTGTCTGTTTGCCTCATAAAGGAGTGCGTGGCTTTAAGAATGTCGAGTCAGTGTTTAGTATACTTGTATCAGTGCATATTAGTTGTAGGTGTGTTTGGGTGTATTAGTGGCTTCCGTAGGCATGCTTGTGTTTATATTTGTCTGAGACCTTGTTTAGGGAGTTTCATTTGAGCCTGACTCCAGCTGGTAGCTGCACAGAGGTTGTTCAAGCTCTTAATTAATTCTTACTCGGCAACAGCGACAATACAGAGGAGGAAGAGTAGGAGAGAAGTTCAACTTTAAACTCGGAGACGTTAGACATGTGAGTAGACTGAGGAGTGACTTGAAAGTTGAATTAATTGCATTCTTTCGAAGCTCTAGTTAAACACAAAGGTCAGATGGCAGCTTCTTCCTCATGCCTCGATGGAGATGAGTGCTTATGGGTAGCTGGACTTGATGTGATAGAGATCTAGAATCAACCTATGCTCACACAGCAAGACAAAAAGTCAAAAGGTGCATATGGTTAATCTAGCCTATATACGGTGGTCCCAGGAAATATTTGAACACTCAAGCCACGCTTAATGTATGAATGTTTGCATAACAAAGTGGCATTTATTTTAAAGATGGCAGAAAAACACATTTTAAGTGAAGTACAAGTACTTAAATCGCCTTGACACCAGCTGATTAAAAATATTGCTTGTTGGTTAAAAAACGAGAAATGGAAAATTAGTTCTGAGTAAGGATGTAGCTTGTGACGATAGTTGAATATTTTATGTAATGTATAGATTATTATGTTTTCCTTGAGTGCTTAAGTATTTACGTATTGTATATAACTTGTACACAGTGGGTTGACTCCGAACAATTAAATGGTCATAAACTATATAATGTCAAAAGCTTTGATTCATAAAAAAGATTAAAGATTTGAGAATCATTTTGGGGAGGCAAGATTGGATTGCATTTTATTTCAAAATATTTCTCATGTATTTAATTTCTAAAAGCAAATAGAATATTAAAATTGATGCAATTTATTTATGATTATTCAGCATATCCTGATATCCTTTTCCTACTTACTCTGCAACAAATGGATTAAAACAGCTCAACCTCCTAAGATGTACCCCTCTCTCCTCACTCAGAATATGGCTTGAAAATCCTGGGCAATTTATTACATTAATCACAATGGATTAGGGGTTTTCATTGCTTAGTCATGCTCGCAAAAGCCTTTCATCATAGCGAACATCACACCAGGCAACAACGTCCACACCCTGCTAGAGGGGCCTCTCTTTCTCAGGAATTAAAGCACACTTTTACAGGAAATCTTACAGCATTTAGTGTAACCTACTCATGAGCAAAACTCTCATGCTACTTACCGACACCCTCCAATTTGCCAAATAAAGGCATTATTCATCCATAGCAGGAATGTTGAAGCTTAATTTACACCTGTGGGTGGATAAGTACACTTTGAATTACTTCACCTCTGCTGATTTTTAATATTTCATAGGTCAAGTAAGCAGACAGGTAATATAAGGATATAGTTTAAAGTTCTTTCATAATGTAACTTATCAAAGTTATGGTTATTACAGTGGTGTTGTATTGTTTCATTGAAGTGTGTTAAAAAGTTAAGATCTTCCTCCGACAAATCAGTGGGTCATTTTTTTTGTCTCGCTCCACGTCATATGCTTTCTTTTGTTCTTTGTTCCAAGACTTAAGTTAGTCAGATCGTTCATTTGAGATTTTTTTTCAATCTGGTTCTGCAGGCACCTTCGTTGGACCCGCAGGGCTCCTCTCACAACAATGACCTGCAAAGTGACTATTTCACAAAGGAACAGCTGATGAATCCAAGCCTGAGGTCTGGTTGTAGGGTCCAGGTACAACCGGTGCTGTCCGAGCCTTGCTATGAGGAGAACCGTCTTAACAGACTGAATTGTCAGGCCCAGTCCGTTCCTGTGATTGCCGATGGCCAGGCCAAGCAGTACTCCTCCAGGACTGTACGTCTGTTTTCAACCCAGACAAAATGTGAGGACAGTGCTCCGCTTAGAGGTCCAACTGTCACGCCACAGGCTTGGTCTGGATTGGCTGGTTTCCGCGTCATGGGTTCTTTCAAAAAACTGCGGACTTCTGTGCTCCAAGGAATCCAGAACCGGAGCAATGCGATGGCAGCTGGTCAGGAGAGAAACATGTCCTTGATGCTTGAGGATGGCGGTAGTTTCTTAGTAACCAAACGAGAGGTCGTGGCCAATCAAACCCAGGAAATTGACAACATGACAAATGGGATGTCTCGAACTGGGAAGACGTCTTCGGTTTCAGATGAGGAAGATTGTGAGGAGGAAGAGGGTGGGTTTCAGAGGAATTCACCCTTCTCTCAGAGTATACGCAAGGCTTATGGGGCAGGACGGATCTCATTGCTTGACATAGTCAAGACAGAGAGCCCGTCCACCAGTGAGCCTTACCCCAGCAGCACTGTGGAATCTGTTGTACCTTGTAAGAAACTTGAGACTCAAGAAAATGTTCACAAAAGACTAAGCAAAAGTGCAGATAATCTACATGTCTTCAAGAGCCATTTTAGACACAAAGTCACCTCAACTGAGCCACAGAACCCAGAATGCACCCATAATATAATTTTTCAAAGGACCGCCAGTTCCTCATCAGTTGAATTACAGGAACATGGTTCAGTTAGGCATCAAAGCCCCGTGAGGACACGAGGACATTTGCAAAAGCTTGTCGGTAGTTTAACAGACCTAACTGTCAAGCGTAAAAACACACCAGACCCCCCTCCCAGAGTACCGCTGTCACCTCTCAGTCAGCTACACGATGACTACTCCCGCAGAATTCCCTGTCTATCCATGAGTGGTCGTCAACGGAGGCCTTTACCCACTCCCAGCAAAGCCCAGCAGGCCAACAGTCATGAACACATCCCAACTTTACACCCCGCCGTCTTTAGCTCCACACTAGATGACTCTCTGGAGCCTCCTAGCAAAACAACAGCTCTCATAAGTGACTCTGTCCAGATGGCTGTGTCCTCAAAAGACTTCTGTTCAGATGCCCCAGTCTGTCCACTGGAAAAATACTGTGAAACTATGAAGTGCCATCAAAATGGAATAAATTACCACTACTCTCAAATGCCTAAGCTGTGCTCAAGCCCCAGTCAAAAGCAGACCGTCAATGGCATTAACACTAACTTAGAGGTAAGACTCTCCTATGGTCCCATATTGTCAAATTTAAAATGTTATGCCTTGAGGCTTCAATACAAGTTTAGATCTACTGACAACATTTGTGGCATAATATCAATTACCACAGAAAAAATATGTCTCTCGATTAAAAAAAAAAAGTGAAGACAGTACATGTATATTCACAGTTATTATTGAACTACAGTGTATTTTTGCACAGTCACGCTACAGCTTGCATCTCTTTGAATGGTTAAATATGCATTGTGTGTCAAATTGCCTAGGCTAATTAATGTATACATAGACAAAGCCAAGGTACAATTGGGTTATCTAGATTTGTTTGTCCGGACTGGTACAATTTCTGTCAGACTAAAGGCTCAGATATACCTCATTGTCCTCATTCCACTCCATATCCAGCCTTTCAAAGTATACTCCTTTGACCATGAGCATGGATTTGAGCATTTGGCGTGTGCACACTCTTTTTAAGTGCTCAAATCACTCGCACGTGCATTTCAGGACCATGTAAAATGTAGAAAATATTTACTTTCAAATTGGATAACTTGAATGGAGAACAAAAGTTGTCTAAACTGACTACTGTTCTTAGGTAGAACTACCTAAGAATAGTAGTCAGTTTAGACAACTTTACAGTACGATTAAATCATTTTACACACCTGTGATCACCTATTTTTGGATTTAAAAAAATAAAACGTATGATATAACATATGCTATTGGTAGCACTTGTGTTAAACATGAACAATTACTATAAGACATGCAGTCTGTAGCCCAAAATGTGTATCGGAGCCAGACATTACTGCATACAGGAACAAAACTGAAAAAATTTAGTTTGTTCTTATGTTAAATATTTGCTCTACACTTTCATATGTAACTTGTTTGTCTCTCCTTGAGATGATATTGATTTTAACTGTTTTTGTTGTTGTTTGAATTAGTCTGACTGATGATGAGCAAGGTTGGACAAGCACTTTTGTTACTGATGTCTGTCTTCTGACGTCAGATTGTAGATGTCAGATGAACGATTGCCATAAACTCAAAGAGGACATGGTAATCTTATTCTAAACATTTAACTGGAACAGACCAGTTCATTAAAAGACCTTGACCTTAACACAGCAAGTCATAAATTACAGTAGACAGTTTTTTTTGTTGAAGCAACGTTTGTGCTTCGTCATATGTTCCTCTCACAGGTGACCCTTGTATCTGATTATGCAACCACAGCCTCGATCTGATGTGGTTTAGTAATCGATCAGGACAAACCAATACATTTCATTGCTCTGGCTTGATTGACAACCCCTCCAAATGTTTTACTGAATGACTGACATCTCATCTTGCAGTACTGAAGTGGTACATTGCTACAGTGTCACACAGGCTGCTCAGCTGTGTGGCACACGCCAGATAGAGTTAATGATTTGCCGATGTTTATGATTAGCGGGATTGCTTAAACGTAGCTCTTGGACCTGAGGCTGGACACGTATATCGACAAGGACAGTGTCTCCTCCCCAGAAGAACAACTCAAGGGCCGAAGTCCAGTTATCAAAGCAAGCTAGCTAGGTGCAAATGGATTCCAATAGGTCAGGGAAATATAATAGAAAGATGTAGACAAACTACAGCGAGCCAAGCACAGCAAAACTTTATTTTGCTTTTCTATTTTTGTTTCTGCGTGTGTGCATTGATGTGTTTTCATATATACTTTGTGTGTCTTCACAATGGTGCTGATTTATTGTGTGCCTTTTCAGTGTATATGGACTGAAGAGAGAGAAACTGATGATCTTGAGGTAAGATCTGTATTTTATACAGACTTGACTGCAAATATCACATCAGCACAAACTAGAAAACTACAATTTTATTTGACATGTTGTACAAATAGTTGTGTTAATAGTTGAAATCTGGCTTTCTGAATCCATCTTGTCACTGTCACTTGCCTCATTTGTCAAATTGCAAGAATAAAAACCAGTAATGTTTTCATTTGTATTTATTTAGTCATTTTTCAACATAAGTGTGTCTGAATTCAGTTATCACCGAGTAACATTTTATCTCTATAATTTTCAGCAATTATTGCCACAAATATTGTACTGCATTGCATGTTTTTGTGAAGACAATTTTACATGAAATGAAAAATAGTGTATTTTTCTGATTCATTTATAAATATAAAAATAATAATAATTAAAAAAATGCCTACAGATAAAATCAGTGGTCTATTTTAGTGGTTATGAAAGTAAAATGTTGGCAGAGTTAGTAAATGTCTGAACTACTAGTTAATAGTCATTATTATTGAGCCATGACTGATGTAATATTTGTTTGAAATGTTAATCATTTAAATTAATATTAATCATTATTCATCACTCTTTAATTAACTAATCTCTAAGGTTTGCTCTAAGGTTTTTGTATAATCACTGTGTCTTGACCACACCTATAGTTCATTTGTTTTTAAATATTATTTATCAAATGTTGTAAATCTTAAAGAATAAACTAACTGTTGACATTTGATTTCTCCTGTAGGCTTCATCAGACGACCTAGTCAGAAATGCGTTTCTCAAAAGTGATGAGATCTCAGCCTCTGCTGCTTCATCTGTCACAAACACCTGTTCTTCAGAATCCCCTTTGGTAACTCCAACAACACCAAACTCTCCAGTCTTTTCCAATGACTCTTCCACTTCTGTAGTGCCTAGGAAGAGGACCGGTCGCTCCAGACCCCGTCCAGTGTCCGACTATGGCCAGCTGGCCAACACAAAGTACTGCATCCCAGAGGAGGATAGGGAGTCAGAGAATATGGACTACACTTCCCAAAAGGACTACAATAGCAATGGCAGCTACATAGAGAGCAACAGACCTGAGAATGGTCATGTGTGCACTCAAACAGAGAGCAGAAAGAGACGTCCCATCTCTGTTATTGGAGGAGTGGATCTGTTTTCATCCCCAACTGCTGAGCAGAAGGACGACACTGAAAGTTTGCCTTCTGTAAGGCCTTTTGCACTTTTTCTTCTATATTGTGTTTTGTTGTTACAGTTCAAGTTGCATAAAATGTTTCAGAACACATTTCCCAAACACTTTTCCCCATCTTCCATTATTTGGAAAATGATTGTCCAGCCTCATTGGTTAAGAGTCCAGTTTAGGAAAACAAATTCTGATTGGCTAACAATCAGTCTGATTTATTTATTTATTTATTTATTTATTTATGCATGCATAGGGCTGTCACAAAGACAAGTGTCAAGATGCCAATTGCAGTAGCTTTAATAGGCCTTTTTAATGTAGAACATTTGAGACCTGACAGGATAATAGAGAGGGGCTGCATTGAGACATGATACAGGCCTGATTCAAACCCATGTGCCTTTGAGTACCACCGCTACTTATGTGTCACCAGCATGTGTTCTTCACATTATGCCATGGCTCTGATAGGCCTTGTGGACTTTGAAACCTGCTTACATTGACATTTATTTTGTGAGTAGATGCTATACATTTAAGTATTCAGACAAAAATGTATTTAACAATGTAGCTAGTATATTTCGTGTTCAGCTGTGTTGGATGGTGAAAATAATTTGCAAGGCTCTTTTAGAAGTACTGTATCTCAGATGCTCCATACTTAATGAGATGCTCATGTTTGGTTATCTAAACACTAATATGGTCCCATTAGGTCTCCCCCTTGGGGTGTAGCATTATGAGTTTATAATGTCATAATTCAGGTGGTTTGACAGAACTTTTCAGGCCCTGAATGTAACTACTTTTGTTCTTTAGCAACAATTTGATCCATGTGTTATTTAGAAAGAGTTTGAAGACATGCTACATTTTCTTGATGCATCAATTCACTGATCTATTAAATGGCAAGTCTGAGAAAATAATGGGGAAATTAAGAAAATGAATAGGGGTTTTGCTAAGGTTAAGAAGCTTAAGTTAAATTATATTTTATTTTTCATCCTACATTACATTTTAATTTTAGATGTGGTTCTGAACATCATATTGATTATTGTAATGGTTTGTAATGTTTAAACTGTATTTATACATATAAAGGTGGTATTTAGGTCTTTAAAAATTCCAGACAAGATGGTTTTGTTTTAAACTAATCAGAATAATACTTATAATATTATTATTATTATTATTATTTCACATTTATAGTAATAATAGTTTGGTTAGAAATGTGCTTAAAGGGTTAGTCCACCCAAAAATGAAAATTCTGTCATTACTCACCTTCTTGTCGTTCCAAAACCATAAGACCTTCGTTCATCTTTGGAACACAAATTAAGATATTTTTGATGAAATCCGAGAGCTCTCTGACTCCTCCATAGACGGCAACACAACGACCACTTTGTGTTGGCCCAGAAAGGTAGTGTAAACATTGTTAAAATTGTCCATGTGTCTTCAGTGGTTCAACCTTTATTTTATGAAGCGACAAGAATACTTTTTGTGCAAAAAAACTTTATTCAACAATTTCTTCACGTTTGTGTCATTATCCTACGCAGTTTACATTGGCCAGCTCCTGCATCAGCATCACATGCATACGTCGTGGTGCTCACGTGAACAGCATCGGCCAATGGTAAGCTGGCGTGCTGACGTAGCTCTGATGTCACTCGGAAGCGCCGCACTGTATTTACCACGTCAACAGCATAGGAGACTTGATACAGATGTGAAGAATTGTTGAATAAAGTCGTTAATTTTGTTTGTTTTTTGTGCACAAAAAGTATTCTCAACGCTTCATAAAATTAAGGTTCAACCAGTGGAGTCGCATTTTAACACATTTACTACCTTTCTGGGCCTTGAAAATGAATTTGTGTTCCGAAGATGAACGAAGGTCTTACGGGTTTGGAACGTCACGAGGTTGAGTAATTAATGACAGAACGTTTTTGGGTGAACTTGCCCTTTAATTAAAACATGTCGCAATGAACAACAACAAAAAATACATGCAAGACTAAAACATATCATTCTCATCATTCTCCCTATGAAAAATTTATATATTTTTTTCCCTTTCTGGCAAATATAATCTGGACATTTCTTTGTGAGATTCACCATAAAATTCAATGTTATATGTGTATTGTTACGCATTTGGCCAAGCGGACATTTGTTTATTATCTAACAGGTCATTGTCCTGCTCTGAACAGTCACTGAACTCTGAACATAAGGCATGCTGCATGGTTTGCTCCTTTTAAGGCTGCCAATTAAAGTCTAACCTGTCATGTTTTGTTTGTCAGCCGGTTTCTCGTCCTCCAGTGCCCTCTCACAGAGTGCCTCCATACCGGGCGGTGTCTGCCCGTCTGAGACCCTGCGTCTTCTCCCAAAGCACACCTATCGGCCTGGATAGGATGGGACGGCGCAAAGGGCGCAGAGTGCTCAGTGGTGAGTGTGTTTTTGTTGATATGCACGAGTGTGTGCACTTGACATACAAACATGAGGGGCTCAGTGGTGAGATTGTTTAGATGGAGAGGGAATATTGATTCTTTCTTGCATAATTTCTAAGCTCATTCAGTGTGGCTGTATTATAGCTGGCGGCTCTGATGCAATGCTTGATGACAGTGTGAGTGAGGAGGATGGCAGCTTTGAAGAACTGACTGAAGGAACACCATATCTCCAACCAGAAGTTGATCTTTTCATTCTCAATCAGGTTGTGATTTTATGCATGTATATGTATATGTTTGGGGTCAGTTAATCATTATATACATACAAATTAAAATTACATTTGCAAAAGCAATTTATTATTGCTTATTTCTTCTAAATATAGTTTATTTAAATTACAAATATATAATTTATATTACGGTTGTTTTATGTATTATTTTTTTTGTAGATCTTTGTATTGATCTAAATCTTTTTGTAGAAATGACTAATTCATCTTGTGAACATTTAACATTTTTGACTCTTTACAATATTTTCTAAACTCTTTTACAGTAGGGGAAAACACTTTTACAGTTGTGAAAGTTACTTTGTGCAGCTTTTATTATATGAGATCTACTTTTAGCACATTTTAAGCAAGTTTTAAAATCATTTTACTGCTGTTTTCACTTACAGGCTGTGCTATACAGTCCAGGTCATATTTCACTGTGCATCTTATCTTTTTAATCACATGTTTGTATGTAGAGTTGTTTTAGTGTATGCGTATATACTTGTGTGGGATCGTCACATACTTCCAGTGCATGATGTCACCCTGTACTGTTCTTATCATATCATTTTTATCTGACCTTTAGCCTCAATATTTTTAGTCTGACTATAATCTTTCTTCTTCT